>OY998182.1:62843239-63443239 GCA_963921935.1 Galeruca laticollis
ATACTATCCAGAAAGTCAGCAAGTGAGGCAAATAACTTCGCTGTAGCATCCATGGTCAGGGTACTTTTTTGGAGACTAAGATTCGATTGATTCCTCTCCAATATATTGCTCCATATTTCGGTTAAAAGAAAGTTCTCAAGTTTTTCCAATTTCTTCATTAAGCTTAGTGCTTCGCTTCTGGTTTCTGATGGTTGGTTGTTGTCTTCTGCAATGTTTACTATAGTGGCACCCTTTTTCGTCTTTTAATCTACATTTCAAATTAAATATTAATTATCCTATATTAAATCGGCCACTACTGAGAATAATAAAAATAAAAAGGAAATTGATTGATTTAGTCAACTAAGGTTTGTGGCATATTGGGCTGGCGCCCAAAAGGTCCGCCGCCGAGTTGGCTCGCGCCAAATGTCTCTGCGCCTAAGAGTCTCGCACCCAGATGCTTCGGCGCCCAAACGGCCGGCGTCTAACTGGCCGCGCCCAAATGTCCGGCTCCGTGTGATTGAATTCTCCGTCATTAGTGAGAGTGGTTATTTTATTCTAAATGTTTTTAATTAAAATATTATTTTATCATATATGTTGACATTGCACTTGCAAGCGTTTGTTTTATGGTAAGTTTTTAAAAAGAAGTTTATATTGTATAATATGTTGATTGTAAACGTTCTGTTGTAGAATAAGTTTCTGATGAACGACACTGACAGCCCGAAACGTTAAACGAAAATGTAAATAAAAAAACTTTCCAATTTCGTATTGAACCATATAATCCCAAGAACAATATTTCCTCCGAGGAATATATATATATATATATATATATATATATATATATATATATATATATATATATAATACTGTTCATCTGGTACTGGTAATTCACGTAGAATGAAAAAGGGCTGCTGAAAAGGAGTGGTAACCACAGACATGCATGTTTCTCCTTTATTAGCTGTCCTCAGTACGGTGTATCTAAGTAAGAGTATAAAACTTGGGAGAAAAGCTGTTAAATGAAACATAGGAAAACACACACAACGGATTTCAATAGGAAAACCGAACGCAACATTTATGCCATCAATTGGAAGATACCGATTTTTCGAGACAACAACCAATATCGACACGGATGCGCATTTAGCCCTACTGTCTGAAACTTCCGACCCAGAGTAACGAAACAACGTCAAGATGTACGAATAATGCGTGAAATGTAATCAACTAACAAGAGATTCATGCGTAATTCACGAAGAAAGAGCTACTGAAAAGGAGTGGCAACCGCAAACATGCTTGTTTCTGGCTCATTAGCCGTCCTCAGTACGGTGTAACCGGTAATTTGGGAGCTGTTAACTTACACCCTTACTAGGTTATACCGCACTGAGGACGGCTACTGAGCCAGAAATATGCATATATCTTTTACGTTTCGGCTCAATTTCGGCCTTTATCATAATATGTATACAGTCAACAACAAATCATTTTCCAGTTTTTTTATTTTTAATACACTTCTCAAGAGGCGAGAAACTAGAAACAGTCAAATTCTGGCAAAGAAACCGCATAAACTAAAAGCCGAGAATTTCCATTTCTGACAAATAATCGTAAATCCTTGGTAACTGCTAATTCCTCTGGCGGATAGCGGCAACAGCAAGTCGAGAGTTGTGGATGAAGTGAAATTTATGTAAATAGAGATTAAATAAAACAGTCGTAGTCATAGTTAGGGACCATAGTATCAAAACCTCCTTACTGTAGACATCATAACCTGTCTGAATATAAACATTTTCTCTTAGTACGGGAAATAACTCCACGAAATTGAAATCACCTTATAGGATCTTGTGTTGATATAATATTCGGTTTTTCAAATAAGGTACAGTTAAATGCATGTCTAATAACAAGATTCTAATATTTTCATTATACTATAATTGAATTTATTGCTTGCAAAACTTTACCGCAAATCATTTGTTTTGCTTTAACGAAAGGATAATATTAGGTCTCCAAAAATGAAAAGTCACAACTTTCTGGTAAAAATTCTGCTCCATTCATTGTAGCCAGTTTGAAGCTATTTTTTATGATAGTTTATTCTTCATTCGTCTTATATGATAGCGGACCACAAATTCTTTCGAATCCAACGAAATTCAAACGAACCACCGCATAAGTATCTTTTGTTTTGATACTATCCACACTCACAATTTATTTGTTCTAACAGAGAATAATAACTTGCCATATCCACAAAATAATAAACGATTAAAAAATTCTTCAACCTTCCTCCTGTTTTCCCATAAACTGCAACGACTTTATCAAAAGTTTGATAAGAAATTCTGATCTATTTGTTGAATATTTTACCATATATTCAAGATTCAAAACTAGTAAAGTCTAATCTTTGGGATATATATCCAACTCAAAATTAATTGTATAAAACAGAAAGAAAAGTTATAATTACTTCACAGTTATGTATTACAGCCTGAAGAGGGAATTACAACATATAAAGACCAGATTCACAATTCTATCAAAAGATGTTGATCGAAGCCAATTCATTGAAATGAACTTTAAAAACAAAGAGTAGCATCGAGATCAGCAAAGTATATTTCTGTAACTCCGCAGTATTCTCGAAAGCCTAGAAATTTTTATATTGAATGTATTTCCCAAAAAAATCCTTTCTTCCGTGGAAGTCCCGCCATCAAATATTTTAGTTACAAACTAAAGTTCAATGAATTACAACTATCCTCATCGTACTGAGGAATTGCGAATACCACGAAATCATTCGTCACATAAGTAGTATATATTAAATTACAATTTGAAGGATCAAAATTTTATGAGTTTCCAATCACCGTCTCAAAAGAAGGATAATTCAATGCCTGCTAATAGATAACTGTTATAATGTATATTCAAATTTCAAATGTTCATAAGCTTTAATTAGCTTTTAACCTCTAGGTATAATGATTATCAAATTATAGGCCTTAAATTAAAGCTCTCCAACATAATAACCTACAAATTATTGATACTTAATTTTCTTATGTCAACTCGAAGTGTTGGGATCATCAGTGAGACCCATATATTGCTATATAATTGGCAACTCCTTAACGCATAGTAGGTAAATGTCGTTGTAACCTATGATCTCTGACGGATTCATTAGCCAGGATATTATTCGTTCCTTCACATTTCTCTTCCTATGGATGTTTAATTCCAGAATCAGTTGTAGTGTGAATATTTTTGGCCTCTCATGATATGTCTCAAATTAATTATTTTCTCTATTTTCTCCTATTCGCAATTACTTCTGACTCGTTGCCTATCCTATCCTATTCTCCTATCTCGAATTTTTTAAACCGTATAATACTAACTCAATACGGGTTTTTATTTCCTCGGTTAGGTCTTCATTTGCTGTTATCCTTGTCGCCAAAAATGCATGGGCTTTTACTAGTCAGTGTACAGTTGAGTATTTATAATAATTGTAGATTTGGTAATAATAATAAATTTATCTTTCTCATATTGATTCTAAAACCACACTAATTACAGTATATATTGAGATGTTCCATCATGTTTGACAGGTTGTTTACCATTATCACTGCATCGTCTGCAAAACGTGAATTGTAATTTTTTTTCTACAGTATTATAACATTCGCATTTTTCCATGACCCTGGTATTTCACCATTGCTATAGACATAGATTACCCTAGAAGTTTTTGGCCTCCCATTTTTATAAATTTAATTACTATACCATCCGGACCAGCTGCTTTATTATTTTTCATTTACTTCATGGCGCATTTGATCTCATATTTACTTATAGGCAGTAGGTCGTCAGTGATATGTCTGGTCAATTTAGCTCTGTTGTCCGTTACTTCACGTGGGCTTTCTGGAACTTCTTTGGAGCATAAGTTTTCATAGAATTTCCTTATGAATTCCAGGATCTCAGTACGGGTCTTAATTTTGTCTCCATTTTCGTCCTTTATTGTTATTATCTATGGTTTTCCCTGCGATAGTTTTTACCTGAATACTCTAGGACCTTTATTCCCCTCTATCACATCCATATTAGCTTTTCTTTATACTTGGTCACATCCTCTATTACTTGTCGTCTGATCTGTTTGTTTTCACTTTTCCGCCCAACCTTTCTATATGCGAGAAAAGTATTGGTTTACCCCAAAAAAGGTTGGAATTTTGAATTTTTTTTGAGTTATTTTCCATCAACAACAACACGAAAAAACGGTTTTTAGAAAAAAATCCTGTGTGTATGTCATCGTAGTCGTTGTCGTCGGCCACTTTTCTTTACATGCCTTGTTAGCACGATACAGCCTCCGGAGTTCAACAATTCATCAATTTTATGATTGAATATTATTCAGGGCATCTCACTGATGAAACCTTTTGATTTTCAGCTCACCGGAACCAATACAACAGGTGCTACAGTACTTTAAGTACGATATTTTTGTCATTTTTGGAGCAGTTTCAGTTTGTTATCACGATACAGCCTCCGGAGTATATACAAGTGACCAATTTTATGATTGGATATTATTCAGAGCGTCTCAAAGATGAACCCTATTGATATTCAACTTAGAAAAGCCAGTACAACAGGTGCTATGGTACTTGAAGTACCAAATTTTCGTCATTTTTGGAGAATTTTCTGTTTGTTAGCACGATACAGCCTCCAGAGAGTATTGATCCATTTTATGATAGAATATTGTTCAAGGTGTCTCACAGATGTACCCTATTTATTTTCAGTTGACTAGAGCGAGCACAGCGGGTCCTATAAATCCAGATATACTGAATTTTTGGAGAAATTTCTGTTAGTTAGCACGGTACAGTCCCCGAAGTGTATACAAGTATATAACAATTTTATTATAGAATATTGTTCAGGGCTACAGATGCGGAAAAGTTAGTTTCAATCCTTAAAACCGTTTATTTTCTTTTAACTGCTCGGATGTCATGAATCTTTTATTTTTGTTTCTGTTCTTTATTGCTGTTTTGTTTCCTGGAATGGTTTTGTTTTTACTCTCTTTTATGCTGTCAAATACGTATTGAGATAATTTATATTGGGGAAGCTTTCTATTTCTCTGGTCAGCGTAGTTTCTAGAATATTTTCAAATTTGTCTCCGTTGTGTACTGTATATCTTTTTCTGTTATTTTTGAGAACAGTATCTTCCGTCTTCCCTGTTTTGTATCGATTTTGATCTTTATCCTGACCATCCTGTGATCACTTATAAAAATATTGTTCAGCACAGTAACGTCTTTGACCATGTGTCTTTTGTTTGGTATAATGAAGTCGATCTCGTTTTTAGTATGACCATCTGGAGTTTTCCATGTCCATTTGCGCTGTACTTTTTTTCTGGTCGAAAGTGTTCATTGTTTTGTGTGGTTCTCCTTCCAGGAAGCTTATGAGCATTTGGCCCTTGTCATTTCTGATTCCTGTATCATATGGACCCATACAGGGTTGCCCTTCTTGACGGTATCCCATCTTCGCGTTGAAGTCGCCGATCATAATGTACAAATTTGATTTATTTGCATCCAATGTTGTAGTAATATCGTCGTACATTTCCTCTACTCCTTCATCCATATGTTGACTTGTTGGAGCATATCTGAATTATTTTGAGTTGTTAACGCTTGGAGATATGCAGTGTGATATATACGAGTCTTGATATTGTTATTGTAGCTGTAATATGGTCTGCCCATCTCTTATGCACCAGGAAACCCACTCCCTCGAAGGTATTATCTTTCCTTACGTAATAAAGTATATTTCTAGATTTCAGTTGAACAAGGTACTTGCCAGTTCTTTCAATTTCGCATAGTCCTATGACATCCTATTTCGTATCTCGCAATTCTTCTTCAAATTGTAGAATTCTATTTTCTGTTCTTAAAGTTCTTACGTTGAGTGTCGCTATATTTAATATTGTTTTTTCATTCGAGTATTTGCCTCCCACAGAATCCTTGAGGCTGCCCTTTTTTAAGGAGTGGGACATCTTGTCCTACCCACCTGGGGTATATCCAGATTTGTTTTGTTACTCGACAATTGCTTGGAGGTCTATTGGTCATTATTTGCCACGCTGGTCAGACGGGTTGGCGAATGTTTTTTCTATCAGCCACTCCTAACATGGGGAACAGACGCTGTTGCAGCCGCCCACTTTGGGTCAGACGCTGCGTGGGAATCTTTTTATGTTCGTCTTCATCACTTCAACATTCACAAACAACATTAGATATATTTAATTCTTTTACTGATAGATTACAGTTTACAATAAAGATCCAGCTAGAATTTCATGTATTTCTTATATACGAGAGTAATACGTACCGAGGCATAGAAAATAAGGTTAGATTGGTATAAAAAACCAACTTCATCTGATAGGTTTTTCAACTTTTTTTCTAACCATCTAAAAAATCAAAAATACAACACTGTAATTGCTATGAAAAATAGAATCTCACACATCTGCGATGATAACCTCATTCAAGACAATCTCAAGAATCTTTTTGATATTTTTGCAAACAACGGGTATCTAAAGAACATCTTTAAAATGTTAATATACAACACCAACTTTTACGATTGTCTCACAAATGAAGAAAAACCTACGAGCATAATTCATAAAAGGATTCCTCGAATACACTATTTGACTCATCGAATTGGACCACTATTCAAAAGAATTGTATTCTTAATTTGAAAATTGACCCTCACGATCCCATAACATTCAAAAACATATTGTCAAAAGTAAAGGACAGAACAGCCACGTTATTCAACAGCAACGTTGTTTACAGTTTGATCTGTTGTGGTTGCAATAGATGTTGTTACACTGGAAAAACGAGACAATAGTTGAGACGAAGAGTCACTCAACACAAAAGGGATTGTCGCAACTACAAAAAAACACCTGTGCGGTAATGGAACACCATATAACTAAGGGACTGGAGTTTGACTACACAAATATAAAAATTTTAGGAAAAGAAAACAGATATAAGAATAGGTTATTTCTGAAAATTAGTAACACGAAAAACACGCTAAATTATAAATCTGACATCAACCAGGAATATCTATTGTAATATTATTTATCAAATTTAAAGTATTACCCAATACAATTAAAAGTAATGTCAGTTGGGTCTCCCTATAATTAATTCGAGGTTACACTTTTACCAACATGTTTAATTTTTAAAGTATCTACTATCTGAAAATTTGTGAACGTGAAATGTTGTTTTTATTTACATTTTTATTAATTGACTCCAATTCTGTGAGTAGTAATTTTAAAATATTCTATTATTGGATTGTTTTCATTAAGAAAATCTTGTAGTTCGCTCCTGATGAAGCGATTAAACAATGGCGAAATATTAGCAGCTAAGAAAAATAGTTTTATTTCTTAATAACCGCTAACGTGATATCTTCACTTAAATATATATATATAATTACCCATGAATCTATCTGTTGTTATATATATATATATATATATATATATATATATATATATATATATATATATATTGGTATGGTCTCGTTTTTCTGTGTGTGTATGTGATGCATATATGGTTGTTAATTTTTATGTTTTATATTTATCTGTAAGTTTAATATATGAGTGTACATTCGGCGGATATACCTACATGTCCTCCCTGTATATTGTTAAACGCATATTTAATATTCTTACTTTATATCATGATAAGGTAGGGCTTAAAAATTAACGAGAACGTAACCAAATTTAAAGAAAAATAAACTTTTACATATAGTATATTTATTTCAAAGAATTCTGTATGTGGGCGTAGATAGGGTTGCCTACCTTACTGCAGATTTTTCAAATCCACAGTGAATAAAACATTTGTCGTCTTCTGATTCCTGAAAATTGGGAAAATAACCGACACACTAATTGTAAATTTATACAAATAATTATATTTAATTCATTGAACATTCAAAACATTAAAATTCCTTCCTTAAATTCAGACCAGACCACTGGATGTATAACTTATCTAGGTATAATCTGAAAACTGTTCTGAGAGATAAAATTATTTAGTAAGAGTAAGGTTATTATATGCAAGATTTAAAATGAAACGAATATTATTTGTTAAATGATTGAAATTAATATGGGAATATTGAAATACTTTCAGATTATAAGTATAATGGTTTATATGAGCTCATATTGTTGGTAGGTAAGTTGATTAAATTATTTCTTATTATGTACAATTTACTATTATAAAATTCATCAAAAATATTCTTAATTATCACTAATAACACAATTTCTGTCTCTTTACAGTTATATGGCTTCGATAATATTGAGTTGAATGTTTGTAAGTACGGAAAATGTTCTAAATATATGCACTTTCAAGATGTAATGTTTAGTATTTAAATAAATGACTCACAGTTTAGTCCTGGTTTACTTGAGGTAAGTTCTGTATTTGTTATCTAATTTTATATGTAATTTGTTAATTTATCATGGTATTCTTCCTCATACTCCAAGTTTTTTAACCACTCTCCCCAAATTTCAATATGGCTTCCTCCATTTCAGTTCATTTGTTCTCTCTTAAATTCTTAGGACACAATTTTGTACATCTACCCTTGACGATTGAAATATAATAATTCATCTGTCAAATTCTACACAGATTTATCTAGACCTTTCAAAAAAAACTAACTTGATTTCATGAAATTAATTAAATTTTCTGTCAATTGCTATGTACCAGGATGATCAAAAAGTTACATCAGAACTATTGAATTAAATAAAAATATCTGAATCATGAGTAAATTCATTGTAGAGTTCATCATGAATATAAATTGTCACCATACTCAAAATTTCTCTAAATTTATATTAAAATAATAACTATATTAAAATTCATTTTTAAAGTCTTCCGTTTGTTCATTAACTGCTCGGTTCATTTTCAATTACACTCTTATAATTAAATATTAACATTTACAATTAAAGTTTGTTGATTGTTATTGTGTCTGAATGTTTTGAATTTTAAATGATTTATATTTATTTGTGAATTACATGGCTACAATCTGTTTTTAATTTCCTGTTGTATCTCTGTAATGTTTTATATTATTATTTACTACTATTGCTTTAAATACTATGATTTTTTTTCTATTAATGAAAGCAAGTGATAATTAGGATTTCTTAGTTACGTCTATTTTAATCCTTGCAATGTGTGATTAATATAACCTCACTTGGATTACATGTCAATTTGTTATATTTACTATTCGTTCGAGTTTATTTTTCTTTTCTTCACATTAATTATGTTATTTATTGGCTATTATACCTTTGCACTGTTCCAACATTCCCTGAACTTTTGCAAATATAATTCTAAGTTCTTCTGAACTCTAGAATTTGTTTGTAAATGTTCATAAATTAGTTCTTTGAATTCCTTATTCTAACTATCATGAAACTTATTCTAACTATGACTATTCATTTCTTATGTATTCTGTTTTCTAAAATGCTATCCTAATAATATATTCAAACTTTATTCCTATAAATTAAAGTTTCTATATACACTTGAGTTATCTAACTATTATTAAGGTTTCATTAGGGTGAGGTGTATCTATATAGTTGTGTCACGTGAAATATTCCTCGATTTCTTCCTGAATCGGGATACTGCAACCTATAACTATTTATACCGTTTTCATTGGCTATTGTATATGGACCTTCATATATTAGTTGTAGCTTCTCACATTTGTTGTCTTTCTTGATAGGTTTCCTATGTGCTTTTAGTAAAACATACTCCCCTTTCTTAAAAGATACCTTTTTCTTTCTCTTAATTCCTTTTTTAATATATTTCTGCGCATTCTTGAGAATTCTTTCTTTTGTGTTCTCTATAATTTTTTCATATTCTAGTTCTAATGTGTTTATCCAAGGTCTATTTGCTGGAATATTCTTCATGATCTCTATAGGTGCTCGTTGTGTTACTCCACTTGGTATGTTGTTTATACAATCTATTATTTTATTTAGTTTCTCTTCCCACAAATTATGTTCATGATGAACTAATATTCTTAGATATTTGATAATTTCTTTTATTATTCTCTCTGCTGGGTTGGCATTGGGGTGTCTTACAGAGGTATATAAAGGTTGGATGTGTGAAGATTTCAACCATCTCTTGAAATTCTCATTATTTAGATATGTGGCATTGTCCATCAGACATTTTTGTGGTGATCCATGCTGTGCAAAAAAATTTGTTAGGCACTTCTTCACTGTTTCTTTATTTGTTCTTTTACAAGCATAGGCTTCTTTATACTTAGAAAAATGGTCAATTATCACAAATATGTGTGAATTTCCTTCCTTGCTCGGTGTTAAATTGGATATGAAATCTATTGCTATCAGTTCTAAATGTTGTTTAGTAATGATAGATCTAGTTATATTCTCATTGTGGTGATTCTTCTCCTTTGCAAATTGACACAATTGACAAGCTTTAATTATTTGCTTACACATTTTTAGATCATTCTTGCAAACAAAAGCCTCTCTGAAAATCACATGTGTTTTTCTTACTCCTATGTGATTATAGTTTTCATGTAGTTCTTTTAATAACTGGATAGCCAAATTTTTTGTTATTACATATACTTCACGTCCATCAATTATCTTGTAATAAAAATTATCCTTGTTCGAACAACATTTACTCCTTTCTTTTTCACTTAAGTTTTTCTGATCTTCTATTATTTGTAGACTTGTAAAATTTTCTATATTATTAGTTTTCATTAATTGTACACCTATTTTAAATTCTTTCTTTTCTTTCAGATTCTCTCCATCCATTCTCGAGATTGCATCAGCCACTACATTTTTCACTCCTGGTAGATACTTAATTGTGAAAGAGTATTCCTGTAGGATGAGACTCCATCTATGTATCCTGCTATTACCATATTTGTTATTCAAGATCGTAGTTAAAGCCTGGTTATCTGTCTCCAAATGGAAATGGTTACCTATCAAATAGAACCGTAGCTTTATCACACAAAATATGATGCAGGCCAGTTCTAACTCACTCACACTATAGTTTCTCTCTGCTGTTCTCTTGATCCTAGAGACAAAAGATACAGGTACATATTTATCTTTATATTTTTGTAGTAATACACCAGCAAATCTATATAATGATGCATCAGTTTGTAATATGAAAGTCTGATTGTAGTCAGGATGATATATTTTTACTTGTTCCGTAAATTCTTGTTTTATTTTTACAAATGCATCCTCTGTTTTATCATCCCAATTCCACTTAACATTCTTCTTCAAAAGTTTTAATAATGGCATTTCCTTTTCACTTAAATTGGGTATTAGTCGTTTAAAATAATTCAGGAGTCCTAAGAAACCTCTTAGAGTTTTCAAATTTGTTGGTCTTTTATAATTTTGAATGATCATTATCCTTTCTTCGCTTAGAGAAATTCCAGTCTTATCGAGTTTATAACCTAAATAGATTACTTCATGTTGAAAAAATTGGCACTTCTTTATATTCAGTTTCAATCCTGCCTCTTATAAAGCCTTCATAATCAATTGTACATGTTTTAAATGTTCTTCTTCATTTCTTGAGAAAATTAGTATGTCGTCTATGTAGTGTAAAGTGAAATTTTCGTATTGATTTAATATCTTATGCAGTGCTTTCAGTAATGCTGATGTACTTGACTGTAAGCCAAATGGTACTACTGTAAATCGGTATACAACACCATCAATCATAAATCCTGTGTAATCTCGGCTATTCCCAGCCAAAGGAATCAACCAAAATGAATGCTTCAGATCCATTTTCGTGAAAACTTTTGCCACTGAAATTCTTCCTAAAATTGCTTCTATCCTGAGAGGTGATTCAAACTCAGGAATTGTATGTTTATTTATATTTCTAGCGTCAAGACAAATACGTAAATCTCCTGAACTCTTCTTAACTATAACAATTGGGTTAATATATGGGGTTGTACTATACTCAATAATTCCTTTCTTCAACAGTTTCTTCACAACTTCTCTCATTTCCTCTTTATATTTGTATGGAATCGGATAATTCATTGCTTTGAAAGTTTCCATATTCTTCACTTTTAATTCATGTACATAATCCTTAGCCACTATTGCCTCTTCTGAAAACAATCCTTTATACTTCTCCATCAACTTTCTTATATCCCATTCATATTTCTTATCACAAGCTATATCAATACCATTCCAATTAAAATTATTTGTCCTCTCTTCATTAAATTCTATCAAATTCCTTTCTTCTATAAAATTCTCTCCTTGTCCTACTTCTTCTTCAAATTTCTCTATTCCTTCTTTTTCTTCATTTGAAATATAATTTACTTTCTTTTCTTCTTCATATTGTAATTTTTTCCCTTTAAAATAAACTATAACATCTTCTATCCTAAAAGTTCTATCTTCATAATTAATTTTAGCTTGATGTTTGTTTAATTCATCCGATCCCAGTAACACATCATAATCTATATTTTTCACAATTATCAATTGTACAGCTATTTCCTTTCCCCCTAGTTCCAAATTTATTATTATTGATTTATTTGACTCTGTTAATTTCTTAGAGTTTATTGTAATTAGATTTATTTTTGGTATATTCATCACGTATTTGCTTAATTTCAATTTATTTACTAATGATTCGCTTATCAAAGAAATTTCTGATCCAGTATCTACTATTACACTTATTTCATGATTGTTTATTGTTGTATTTATAATTATTAAATCTATTGTTTCTTCCTTTTCCAGGTGATCTTCTGAAAATAGGAACTCACGTGGATGACAGTAACTATATAGATCACTACTCCTGACACCCTCTAATGAAAATGTTGCTTTGTAGGATTATTTGAGGAGTCGTCTTCCTGTGGACGTTGCTCCTGCCTATTTATTGGAGATTGATTGTTTGTATTTAAATCTAAACTATATCTTCTTTGAAATTGTACCCTTCTATTTTCATTATGATGTACATAACTGTTATTATTACTATTATGATTTCTCAAATAGTCATTATTACTTTGTCTGATATCATTATCTGAATTTGATCTCCTTAATCTATTATTATATCTGTTGTTATTGTTATTATCATTTCTGTAATTAGGATAATTTCTAAAATTTCTATCGTTATTATTATTAATGTTTTCACTTCTGTTCGCCTATTTTGATTTGTATTGTTATTAAAATTTTGTCTATTATCTCTATTATTGTTTCTAAAATTATTGAAGTTACTAGTTTGAGTATTATTATTATTATAGTTTCTGTTATTATTATTATATGTGTATCTTGATTGTTGTCTAAATTGTGTATCTTGTCTATTTACATTGTAATTGTTATTAATAAAGTCTCTCTGTATGTTTCTTTCTATTCTCATTAAATAACCAGTCAATTGATCGAATGTTTTTAAATTATTAATCACTATTGTTTCTGCCACTTGAGGCTTAAAATGTCTGGACAAATATGTAACTATTTCCTCCTCTGAAATTGGAGGATCTAAGAATTTAGCTTGTGTATATAACAGTAACGCATAATTGTACATAGTGGTCCTGTTTTCTTGGTATCTTCCAAAATACAATCTTTCACGTACTTGTCCTTGATTGATTTCACCCCAATATTGATTCAAGAAAACCTCTCTGAATTCTTCAAAACTATTCAATTCTAGTTCTTTGCTTGTGTACCATATTTGTGCGTGTCCTGTCAAAAAACTTCTAATGATTTCTTTTTGGTCTTCAAATTTGTCCCATATCTTCAATCTGTTCTGTATAGCTCTGATAAAAATTTTCGGATGTATTTTCTTTATATTTCCATCAAATTTGATATTGTCATCAATGTGATAATTCCCTACTGTGTTTACCATTATATTTTTCCTTTCAAATTGTCTTTGTTCTTCTATCTTTCTCATTTCATTTCTTAATTCTTCTTTCGTCCTTTGGTTTTCCTGTTCTACTATTTCTATATGGGTGGCAATACCTAATTTCAAGTTTTCTTCCATTTTTTCTATTTCTTTCTTATTTCTCATAATAGCTATATGATTATCACCGATTCTTTTGTCTGTTCCTCTTTGAACATCTTCCTTTATTTCTTCTAGCTTGTTGTCTATGCCTTTCCGTATGTCCTGTGTAATATTTTGTTGGATATTATCTAATTCTTGCTCTTGTCTCTTTTGTACATCTTCTATAACTTCTTGTCTCCTTTTCAAGTTTTCTGTTTCATTTCCAAATCTTTCTTCTATCTTCTCAGTTTGTTCCTTATATTCCACTTTTTGCTTAAATATTTCTTCTGTTATTCTATTTATGTTTGTTAATATTTCAAATTTTTCCTCCTGTCTTTTCTTTTCTTCTTCCAATTTTTCTTCTCGTCTTCTTCTTTCTTCTTCTAATTTTTCTTCTTGCCTTTTTCTTTCATCTTCTAATTTTTCCTCTCGTCTTTTTCTTTCATCTTCTGTTATCTGTCTCATTAATTGCATGAGCATATGATTGGTATCCATTTGTGGTTCCGTTTCTTCAACTCCATCTCCGTGTTCTATATCAAAGTAATATTTTTCTACATCTATTCCTTCTGATCTGAGTGCTTCTCGTAATCGTTCCTCTAGTGTTACCTTATTCCCCTTGGTATCCAATTTACGCTTTCCCAGTTCTCGTCTCAAATCCGTGATCTTTAGATCCTTGAATTGCTTCTTGTTTTCCATCTTGATCATATGTATATACAATTATGCTTCACTTGTTTATTATTCCTTTTATTTTTTTAAAATAGAATTTTAAATAACTGTTTAAAAATATTTGAAATTAAATAACCCTATCTTGTGTTTACTATTTAGTTTCTATTTCGTCTGGTTTGTAAACACATTTGCCCCACGTTGGGCGCCAGTTTGGTATCGTCTCATTTTTATGTGTGTGTATGTGATGCATATATGGTTGTTAATTTTTATGTTTTATATTTATCTGTAAGTTTAATATATGAGTGTACATTCGGCGGATATACCTACATGTCCTCCCTGTATATTGTTAAACGCATATTTAATATTCTTACTTTATATCATGATAAGGTAGGGCTTAAAAATTAACGAGAACGTAACCAAATTTAAAGAAAAATAAACTTTTACATATAGTATATTCATTTCAAAGAATTCTGTATGTGGGCGTAGATAGGGTTGCCTACCTTACTGCAGATTTTTCAAATCCACAGTGAATAAAACATTTGTTGTCTTCTGATTCCTGAAAATTGGGAAAATAACCAACACACTAATTGTAAATTTATACAAATAATTATATTTAATTCATTGAACATTCAAAACATTAAAATTCCTTCCTTAAATTCAGACCAGACCACTGGATGTATAACTTATCTAGGTATAATCTGAAAACTGTTCTGAGAGATAAAATTATTTAGTAAGAGTAAGGTTATTATATGCAAGATTTAAAATGAAACGAATATTATTTGTTAAATGATTGAAATTAATATGGGAATATTGAAATACTTTCAGATTATAAGTATAATAGTTTATATGAGCTCATATTGTTGGTAGGTAAGTTGATTAAATTATTTCTTATTATGTACAATTTACTATTATAAAATTCATCAAAAATATTCTTAATTATCACTAATAACACAATTTCTGTCTCTTTACAGTTATATGGCTTCGATAATATTGAGTTGAATGTTTGTAAGTACGGAAAATGTTCTAAATATATGCACTTTCAAGATGTAATGTTTAGTATTTAAATAAATGACTCACAGTTTAGTCCTGGTTTACTTGAGGTAAGTTCTGTATTTGTTATCTAATTTTATATGTAATTTGTTAATTTATCATGGTATTCTTCCTCATACTCCAAGTTTTTTAACCACTCTCCCCAAATTTCAATATGGCTTCCTCCATTTCAGTTCATTTGTTCTCTCTTAAATTCTTAGGACACAATTTTGTACATCTACCCTTGACGATTGAAATATAATAATCCATCTGTCAAATTCTACACAGATTTATCTAGACCTTTCAAAAAAAACTAACTTGATTTCATGAAATTAATTAAATTTTCTGTCAATTGCTATGTACCAGGATGATCAAAAAGTTACATAAGAACTATTGAATTAAATAAAAATATCTGAATCATGAGTAAATTTATTGTAGAGTTCATCATGAATATAAATTGTCACCATACTCAAAATTTCTCTAAATTTATATTAAAATAATAACTATATTAAAATTCATTTTTAAAGTCTTCCGTTTGTTCATTAACTGCTCGGTTCATTTTCAATTACACTCTTATAATTAAATATTAACATTTACAATTAAAGTTTGTTGATTGTTATTGTGTCTGAATGTTTTGAATTTTAAATGATTTATATTTATTTGTGAATTACATGGCTACAATCTGTTTTTAATTTCCTGTTGTATCTCTGTAATGTTTTATATTATTATTTACTACTATTGCTTTAAATACTATGATTTTTTTTTATTAATGAAAGCAAGTGATAATTAGGATTTCTTAGTTACGTCTATTTTAATCCTTGCAATGTGTGATTAATATAACCTCACTTGGATTACATGTCAATTTGTTATATTTACTATTCGTTCGAGTTTATTTTTCTTTTCTTCACATTAATTATGTTATTTATTGGCTATTATACCTTTGCACTGCTCCAATATATATATATATATATATATATATATATATATATATACATATATATGCGAAATATGGCTACGAGGAAAATAAACCAATAAGACTGCATAAATAGATACTAATTTTCAATAAAATCAATCACAATTCTCATAACGACATGCTATTCGAATGTATATGATTTCAACATATCAATAAATAAACCGACTCACAAATAGTAAAATAGTATACATTGAAGAGTCGTTTGTGAGACGTTTACGTCATTTAAAAAAGAATATAAGATATTACAAGCAAATTTCAATAATTATATTTCGGATTATATATTTTCAATAAACCCTGTATACACAATATAAATTCCCGAAACCAAATTTCATAATTATACTTTTCTCATTATTGTTACTTTTCGATGAACACTGTATATTGTAAAAAAACATTTTGAACAATTTGTAAGGTAATGTCAAATGAATAATATTTCATACAGAAATTGACGTTCGTCGATAATTAGATAAGTGTAGTTAAGGAATGATAATAGTGCGGCTTCGAAAACTAATAGAACGCGGCTGAAATGTCGAAAAGAACATAAGAATGGATAGGGTTGATCTAAGAAAAAACATTTATTTATTCCAACAACAAAGAAACAATAAAACAAATAAAAAATTTGAAAGTTGTTGATTGTTGGCTTGGGGGAGAAGCGTCGCGTGTGTAAAAAGGAATAGCAACGAAAAAGTAGTCTTCTTATTGATTTATAAATTTCAATTAAAGTAATCATCATAACATAAACCAAACTTCAATAAGTTACAAGGAAACATAAGTGATAATAAATAGAGCCATAATATCGCACGATTGAAGAAATATTAGTGTAAAAACGGAAATTTAGTGACTATCTACAAGAACTTTTGGTAAGCTAGAACAATTTACCTTCAAATAATTTGCTGATAACCACTCTTCTACTGTTATAAACGAAAAACATTCCAAGAGAAACAATTCACATTTAATTGTTTCCAATCCTGGATATAATATTTGTTCTATCGCCACTACGAACAATTCCCATGTAATCCCGTGAATCGAAAAAGGAACCAACAAAGAACTTTTACTTTGATGTATATAGAACTTTTCTGAAACGAAAATTTAATCAACTTTTCTAAATGTTAGGTTAGGTATAATAATATTGTCGAAATTAAATTTTATATAGTTATTAGATATATTAGATAATCAATCTCCACTAAATCACGAATATCACACACTTAATAAATTCAATAAATAATTACTTACCAAATTTCAATAATTTTAACAATCAAAATATATCGGATACAACACAAATTGTTGTCACATAACTTATCATTATAATTCATTCCATGAAGCGGACGGAATCTTAAATAACTAGAGTTGAGATTGATTCGGTAACATGATATCATCCCTGTTTTTTAGCTACTTTTCAGGGATAGCCTGGCCGAAACATTCTAGGAGCCACAGACATTTTAAAGTACAAAGTTCTTATAAATAGTAAAAGCACATGGATAATGCGTTAGCAAGGAACCATGATCATATCAGGATGCAAGCGATAGGACGAAGAAATGGCCAGAACACCGGCAATCTTATTTTTTCTAAATATTGTAAATGGGCATTAAAATTGTTAATAAAGAATTTTTGAAAAAAACATGATATCATGGTTCCACAATATTAAGGTGTATATATTTTTCTTTCAATTAACTTGTAATAAAACTTCAAATCCAATTTCATAATGAGTATTATATTTAATTGTTACATAAAGGTTTTCATATGTTGTCATGAGAATTGAACAATTTTCTCCAATTCCTTTATAAGAATATCAGTAACTATCTTAAAATTTCTTAATTCATTAAATGGTTTATCTATGACTTTTTGTGGATTCTTCCAGTATCTCTACCTATAAGATTCCTGTTACTGACGAGCGTTTCGTGCCGACCACATCCCTGAGATATTATTAATAAAGAATAAAAAAAAATTTAATAACATAAATAAATTAAATTGAATTGGTATTTGTTTATGACCATACCAGTTCTGGCGCCCATAAAATTGAATAATGACAATAAAATTAATTAACTACAATAAAATTAACTCTATATTTGCTTTTAAAGACTAAATTTCATTACATTTTCAACAATTGAACAGTATATTAAGTTATATGTATTAATTGAGACTCTTTTAAAGGGAAGTTCAATAAAAATACATAACAATATATATATATATATATATATATATATATATATTTCATCTTCAAGGGGTAGTTAAAACTGCACAGTTAATATGATTAACTATATAACTACTCCCTTGAATTAACTGTTCGAGTTAATGTTTTGTTCACAAAAATTCATGCTATCGAGTTCATTGCATTGTTCGCAACAACCAAACAATACCAAAATACATTTAATACATTTTACTTATTTCAGTTTTTTGTTTCAGGTACGAATCTAAAAGAGTTTCAATAAATATGTAAGTAGTATTGTTTTGATATATGAAAATTAGTTGCCTCCAACAAATTTTCTCATCAATTTGTTTGTGTACTAGCTATATCATACTGGCAATATTATAGATTGTGAGTTCTTTGTATTGAATGAGATAATCCTATAAATCACTTTAGTTATGTTATTTTTTTTCCGGAGGTGAAAAAATGCATCATGCACGCAACTCTTTGCTGCGACTTGGACTTCAACCAAGTAAAACAGCACCTCCTCCGAACGAGTCTGCTTTGGAACCGCTGGTTACCATTACATCAAGGCAGCCCCGGTCTCATTTTCTTATGCCTCTGCAGCTCTCTTTTGTCTCCCATATTCATCCTTTTTTTTTGGCTCATAATATCCCTTATCATTTTATTTATAGATTTCCATTTTTGCCTGCTCTCTAACATCTGAGTTACAAATGTGTCCACTGTTAGATTGATGCCCACTTCAAGAGACGTCGTTGTTCTATGTCGGTTCCATCTTTCGCAATGGAATATTGTGTGTTCCACCGTATCCAAGCTGCTACAGTATTGACACATTTCGCAGTTATCGTGACCAAAACGTTAAGCGTATGTCCTGAAACATCCGTGTGCCGTTAAAACTTGAGTTAAATAGTAATCTGTTTCACGGTGCTTACAGCTAATCCAAGCTTCAATATGGAGTATTACTCTTTTCGTCCACTGCGCTTTTGTGGCATTTTTCGACCTATGCTGCCAAATGGATAGGGCTTCAGCTCTGGCTGTTGCCTGTTTCCCAGCCTGAACTTTGTGTCTATTTTTCTATAGATATGTGCTTTCCCAGACCATAAGGTCTATAGGTAATGTTGCTGTTACTACTCGCAGCGCAACACATGAAACCGTCTTGTATGCCGATGCTACCCACAATAGCATCTTTCTTTGGGATTTCTCCATTCGCTTTCTGTATTTTTTTAATTTTTAAAGCCCTATTCCACACAGGAGCACCATATAGTAATATGTTGTGCATTGCACTACACAACACAGCCCGTCGGCTACTTCTTGGTCCTCCAATATTAGTCATGAGCCTTATTAGTCTAGAGACCTTTTCTTCAGTCTTTTGTGCTGTAACCTCAATGTGTTTGCCGAAGCGCATTTTCTCATCGATAGTTATCCCTAAATATTGTTTTTGCCGGGGAGACATTTATTTCTTGAAAATGAATTGTTTTTACAAATTATTGTTCATTGTATCTTGGTGAATATTACAAGATGTTCAGTATACTTAGCGTGTTTTCTATAACTATGACAAAATTTACAATGGTTTGATCCACCGAAATAATTCCGGGTTTTCAATTCATACTATTGTGTTTCAATTATCCATCTTTCGTTTTGATATATTCTCAATTCAAGTATCCAGAATTCGCTAGTTATTACATATCAACAGATGCGTAGGAAAAGTTAGTATTTGAATCGAGTATAGATAAATGTTTGTTGAATATAGCGAAATTGATGTAAGTACAGTTTATAACGAGAAAACGCTAACCTTCAGTGTCCGTTATAGATGTGCGGGTTGTCTGCCGTAGTACAACCTGCGCTTGCCAGTCGACTAGCTTTGAGTCGAAGAAGGGGTGGATTCTTCAAAATTTAACAGTTTACTAAAAAGGCAACCAGAGAAGTTTTGGCAAGCACCCACGACTTCTTAAGTTAGCCCACAACTCCTCAGAGTGTTAACAGCACTAATTACACTCACAAAGTTAAACTGATAGGAAAGCAAATATCCCCTGATTGAAGTTTAATAATCTATTTGAACCAAATGTCTCTTTTGAAAATGTGAGTTTACTACAAAAAAATGAAATTATTAATACCTGAACTCAGCTGAAGGCTATAGATTCAGTGTGTGATGATCCCAAAAGACATTATCATAAAAGGGCATTATCAAAAGAAAGGACACTGTTAATTTCAATGTGATCAGCGGGCATTGATCTATTAAGGTCAATCAAACACACCGAAAGCACGTTCATTGTAAAATATAAATATCACATTCATTTTGAATCCGGAAGGTCATGAATACGGGTAACTGACACATTCACTGGCACACTTCCTATAAATAGAGAGTGTCGACAAATTCAAGGATGATTCATTATTATTATTTTGAATAGTACAAATGTATGTATCGTGTATTTATAATTTGTGTTAATAATTCTTAATTATATTTATCCCAGTGAGTTTTTAAATGATGTTATTTATTTAACCCTTAAAGAATGGTTACGAGGTAAGTGTTTCTCCAAGATAATTGGTTTTATGGTTAAAGTAGTCTATAAGAGGGGCACTTACTAAGTAACCACTACAGGTGTGCAGTTAGGCTGAAGGCCGAAATCTATATAAAAACTTAAATCGCAAAATAAATTACTAGTTACTAGCAAAAACTCTAAATTACAATTTGAATAACTGACAAAGTAGGTTCTATAATACCTGAATAGATCTGACGGCTACTAACTCAGGGGGCAGAAGAGCTGAGGGCCCCAATCTACTTAGATGTCTCAAATTACAGACCAATTACAGGAAACGAATAAATGGTTCATGTACAATTTTTCAAATACAGTGAAAATCTAACACCAAAACTACATTTGCATCAGTTACATGTGTTCACACTTCCGCAATCTATATGAGTATATATATTTATAAATGCATATACATTTAAAAATAAATATCGTCAAAGTCAGAAAAATATCTTAATAGTGCAGCACCCAGGTACGTACCGTGGTATACCTAGCGTTCAGAGCAAACAATTCAATATCTAAAAAAAATTTTTCAAAATTTTATATACGAAAAGTAATAATAATTAATTACCGCAAAAAAGAAATAGAAAAAGCCAAACTTAAAAAATTTTGTGTAATTTTGACTGTTAATGTGAATGGGAGATGTGTAAAAATAATAAGAAAAATGATTGTTACGAGTGATTTTCCTTTCTCAGAACAACAATCGAATCCCTCGATATCGACACTTCAAAAAAAAGATCCAGCCCTCCTGTTCACTGATCCAGGTGAGTGGTCTGGCTGATCCTCAATCAGTTGATAAAATCCATATAACCAAAATAATAGACCCCCTAAATAACAAGTTCTTCTGGCCTGAACGTCAACCGAAATTCCCACGTGGTTTCCAAATTCTAAATATCTTGCAAATTGCTGGCCATCCACTCACTTTTGCAGAGGAAATTGTCGGGTCGGATCCCCTGGATGCTACATTATACGGTATTTCCTCCCCTATACAAGTATTAACGTGGTTCTAACGTAATGGCTACCAGAGCTCATCCAAATTTTAAATGTCACTAGACAGTGTTCGCTTCGACGTCCGATGGAGAACTGACCTGCTTCTCATCGAAGTAGTCTGTCAAAAATTCCCGTCGGCAGGTTCGCCAACTATCTCGAACGCTGATTCCGCCGTATATTCGCGTGAAATCAATACTCAAAGTTAAATTTTATCACCCAAATTAAAAGTGGGTACATAGCATCATAATTTTATTGTATTGTGATGTTGATGTTTAGTGGAGTTGCAGAGATGCAACTGCCGCTGCGAATGTGTTCATGTCATAAAATTTTAACTTCAAAGAACTTGATAAATTAGTATTATTTGAATCAAAATGACTTTCCGACAACAACATATTATTTTAATTCTAGGACAGTGGCATACATTTCTAAAAATTTCAGATCATTCAGCGAATTCTTACAACGAACAATATTAAGTTATTAATCGAATGGTCAGAAATCAGAAGAACATTCTGTTATAAATATTTTCAAATGGAAAAATCATAATATTTAATACAATTTGTAACAAAACAGTCTACTCTCACAATGACATCAAAATAAAATAGCGATCCGTACAAATATTGAAATTTAATTGAGAACTTTTAAATTTATATTCAATAAACGCGATATGTCGATTGATTATGATGAAACACAATTATTTACGGCAAATAATTCCTCTACCAAAGGATACAGAGAAATATATTTTCAGGTATCTGTATGTAGCGGAAATAAATGTTATTGAAAAAAAGGAAAGCAACAATTTTTTATGCCAATTATATCATGAATCATTTATCTGAAACAAACACTTGCTGAGAACAGAAGAATTTGTTGAACTCAGATGTAACTTGTACGTAGTTTAAAATGAGTAAAAGATAATGATCAATTGTTAATTTTCTGCAAGATTGAACCGATTAATTTGAAAAAGTGAACAAATTGTTATTTAACCTCTGTGAAGCTGGCAAAACCATTTCGGAAGAATCAAATAAAACCTATTGCGATTTTTAGTACTCACTTTGTACTAATTTGTACCACAAAAAATAATTTTGTACCTTTACCCATTAAAGAAAAAAACCTGGCGCTGCTAACTTCATGTTAACCTGGAAAGCCCAAATTAATAATAATTTGAAAAAAATGAAAATTAATGCAGGAAATTGAAGAACTGAATTTGTACTAATTTGTACCACAAAGAAAAATAACGTCCACCCCCTCAAACAACCCCTGTTGCGATACATTGAATGGCAAGCCCATACTTTTCCGATTTTTTCAATATTTCTTGAAAAACGAAATACTAAAGTCGATTCTATTAGTACTAAATTTGTACCACGAAGAATATTCCAAAATATTAAAGTCAACCCACTTAAACAATCCCTGCTTTGATAAATGGAATAGCAAACCCATTATCCTCAGATCTTATCAACATTTCTTGAAAAAATAAATATAAAAATCGACTCCATTGAAACTGAATTTGTACTAATTTGTATCACAAAAAATATTAACGTCAACCCCCTCAAACAACCCCTGTTGCGATAAATTGAATATCAAGCCCATTCTTCTCCGATCTTTCCAATATTTCCTCAAAAACTAAATATTAAAGTCGACTCTGGTATTATTTTAAATGTTTCTTTAACCAGTTTCTCCTTTTTTGAGATCGTTATATTCAATCCAAACACTGGCTCTCAAACACATTGCCGTATAATGTCCTATTGATTGTGTAGTCCTTGTCAATAGAGGTTTTTATTGACAATTCCAAGTAAGTTATACATGTTATTATAGCTAGCCACCCCTATTTCAATTTAAAAATAAATTGATGTATATTTTAAGACTAATTTGTAACACAAAAATTTAAATTTGTACCCCAAAAATTAGAATTTGTACCTCTTTCGTTTTTCTGAAAAACCGCTATTCAATGTGGGGGTGCTAGTTTGAACTCAAGCTAGCACCCCACCTTTACAAAATCAAATTTTAATAGCATATATTCAAACTTTGAATTTGGGACTAATTTGTATCCAAAAAATAGAATTTTTACCCACCCAGTTTTCCCTGTAAAAGGCTTTTATAAAAACAAATATCAGCATGGCTTTAAACTTTGAATTTGGGACTAATTTGTACCCAAAAACGTTTTTTAATTATAATATTATTTTGTTTATAAAGTATAATAAACCTGTTGTATTAATTTCCAAGTAAATCGTTAAAAAATTTGAAAGTATCAAAAGTAAGTAAATAATGTTAATTTATTTTAGAGTATAGTACTAATTTGTACCCACACAGTTTTGCCTGAAAAATGCTTTTAATGTAGTGTCTTCACCTCACAGCAGTCGTCCTGATGTAAGTTCAAAATGGACCAAAATCTAGATAAACTGTTAAATGAGATGTTCTTGAAACCTTGTCACCTCCCTACTTGCCAGTCATTTTTGTTTTGATATTATGTATTGTTTTGCCTCTAATAATAAATATATTATAATTACAATTAGAAATCCATATTTTTTGTCATAGATACATACTCTTATTTTCAATGAGGTCTTTTGGAGTGATCGCGGCAATTCTTTGACGAGACAAAAAAATTAAGTTTTATTTCCCTTCTGCAGGTGCGTAATAAGACGCAAATAGTTCTAGGCAGTTAGAAGATAAGAATGACATCATACTCTTAGTCCAGGAGGAATCGGCGCATGAGTACCGAAAACTATTCCACCTCAATTTTTTTATGCGATCCTCTTTGAATTGCCCTACTGATGATATAAATGCATGTTGCCATGGGACAACCTAGTGCCATATTGTTTAAACCGAAATTGTTTAAACAATTGGAAGGAATTGTTATTTTTCAACCGGACAATTTTTTTTATATTCTTTATTGAAATACAAATAAAAAAGGTCATATGACTTTTCACGATAAAGTTAATATTTTTAGAGATATGAATTTTTAAAGGTTCGAAAAATCTCAAATTTGGGTACTTTTCACCCATGAAAAATATATTAAAAAAATATAATAAAATATAAATAATATTTTTTTTAAATTCTTTATACAATAGTTAATAATATTCTCAATAGAGATTTAAGAAAATTTCATTGTTTATACCTGTTTTTTAATTGTTAATTTCGCGCGCTCACAAGTATGCGTCGCTACCTTTAAGTATCGCCGTCTCTCTCTGACTCATGCGTAGCATCGACCTCTCTGTGTCCTGAATCATTATTTATCATTTATCTAAAAAACCATTAACTTTATCAAGATTGGTAAAGCGAGCAATGTTATTAATAATTAAATTGTCCACAATTTGTTTTTAACAAAAGTAATTTAAGTATGAATCGGAACATGTAATTAAAATTACTTTTTTGTTATTATCATAGTAATTTATGCATTTTTATCAACAATAATAAGATATAATGGTATTGGAAAAATTTTTGGAATCACAATTATATATAAATAATAAGCTTTTGCTCAAACATACATTTGGAAAAATGCATTGAATCCGGAATATAAAACATTAGATTTTGATCAGTTGGAAATGGGGTTTTGTTTATAAATAAAGTTAATAGCAAAGTATCATTCTCTAGTTTGTATGCGAAATTCGTAAAATCTAATGTTTTATATTCCGGATTCAATGCATTTATCCAAATGTATGTTTTGAGCAAAATCTTATTATTTATATATAATTGTGATTCCAAAAATTTTTCAAATACCATTATATCTTATTATTGTTGATAAAAATGCATAAATTACTATGATAATAACAAAAAAGTAATTTTAATTACATGTGCCGTTTCATACTTAAATTACTTTTGTTAAAAACAAATTGTGGACAATTTAATTATTAATAACATTGCTCTCTTTACCAATCTTGATAAAGTTAATGGTTTTTTAGATAAATGATAAATAATGATTCAGGACACAGAGAGGTGGATGCTGCGCATGAGTCAGAGAGAGACGGCGATACTTAAAGGTAGCGACACATACTTGTGAGCGCGCGAAATTAACAATTAAAAAACAGGTATGAACAATGAAATTTTCTTAAATCTCTATTAAGAATATTATTAATAATAATTGTATAAAGAATTTAAAAAAATTATTATTTATATTTTATTTTATTTTTTTAATATATTTTTCATGGGTCAAAAGTACTCAAATTTGAGATTTTTCGAATCTTTAAAAATTCATATCAATAAAAATATTAACTTTATCGTGAAAAGTCATGGGACCTTTTTTATTTGTATTTCAATAAAGAGTTTAAAAAAAAATTGTCCGGTTGAAAAATAACAATTCCTTCCAATTGTTTAAACAATTTCGGTTTAAACAATATGGCACTAGGTTGCCCCATGACAACATGCATTTATATCATCAGTAGGGCAATTCAAAGAGGATCGCATAAAAAATTTGAGGTGGAATAGTTTTCGGTACTCATGCGCCGATTTCTCCTGGACTATCTGGTGTTATCACTTTTTTTGACTACTTGGCGGCTTAGTAAAGATTAAAAAACATGTTTATGTTACACTGTAGCAAAAACCGATAGGAGTCAGTGTGGCGATTTTTTTGTTTTTTAGATGAAAGGCGTCTGACGTCTGATCTAGCGTTCCTATTGACCGTTTGCCGATTGATGCCTTTATTTAATAATTTTCCTAGTGGTTGGACAAATTTTAACATGTATTTCTTGGACTAATTAAGCAGTGCACAAAACGCCAAAAGGGCTTATTTTAATTTTTGGTTTCAGTCTATATCTGTGTATAAAATATTTTGTGATACAAATTAGTACAAATTCAGTTTTAATGGAATCTACTTTTATATTTCGTTTTTCAAGAAATTATGAAAAGATCCGCGAATGGCTTGCTATACAACTTATTGAAGCAAGGGTTGTTTAAATTGTTTAACTTTAATATTTTGAAATATTTTTTTTGGTACAAATTAGTACAAATTCAGTTTTAATAGAATCTACTTTAATATTTCGTTTTCCAAGAAATTCTGAAAATTTCGGAGGATAATGGGCTTGCTATTAAATTTATCGATCAGGGGTTGTTTGAAGGGGTTGACGTTAATATTTTTCGTGGTACAAATTAGTACAAATTCAGTTTTGATAGAGTCTACTTTTATATTTCGTTTTTTAAGAAATTTTGAGAAAAGTTCGGCGGATAATGGGCTGGCTATTCAATTTATCAAAGCAGGGGTTGTTTAAGTGAGTTTACTTTAATATTTTGGAATATTTTTCATGGTACAAATTAGTACACATTTAGTACTAATACAATCGACTCTAATATTTCATTATTCTGAAAATATTGGAAAGATCGGAGAATGGGCTTACTATTCAATTTATTGATCAGGGGTTGTTTGAAGGCGTTGACGTTAATATTTTTCATGGTACAAATTAGTACAAATTCAGTTGTAATAGAGTCGATTTTTAAATTTCCTTTTTTAAGAAATTTTTAAAAGTTTGGAGGATAATGAATGGGGATTGGCTATTCAAATTATCAAAGCAGGGGTAGTTTAAGTGAGTTTACTTTAATATTTTGGAATAGTTTTAGGTACTAATAGAATCGACTTTATTATTTCATTTTTCAAGAAATATTGAACAGATCGGAGAAGTTTGAGCTTACGATTCAATGTATCTCAACAGGGGTTGCTTGAGGGGGTGGACGTTAATATTTTTTTTGGTAGAAATTAGTACAAATTCAGTTTTAATAGAATTGACTTTTATATTCCTTTTTTAAGAAATTTTGAAAAGTTCGGAGGATAATGGGCTTGCTATTTAATTTATCAAAGCTGGGGTTGTTTAAGTGAGTTTACTTTGGTATTTTGGAATATTTTTCATGGTACAAATTAGTACACATTTAGGTACTAATAGAATCGACTTTAATATTTCATTTTGCAAGAAATATTGAAAAGATCGGAGAAGTTTGGGCTTACTATTCAATTTATCTCAACAGGGGTTGTTTGAGGGGGTGGACGTTAATTTTTTTTGTGGTATGAATTAGTACAAATTCAGTTCTTCAATTTCCTGTACCAATTTTTATTTTTTTCAAATTATTCTTGATTTGGGCTTTCTAGGTTAACATGGAGCTAGCAGCGCCATATGGTTTTTTCTTTAATGGGTAAATGTACAAAATTATTTTTTGTGGTACAAATTAGTACAAAATGAGTACTAAAAATCGTAATAGGTTTTATTTGATTCTGCCGAAATGGTTCTGTCAGCTTCACAGAGGTTGTTATTTAAGAATGCATGCAACGGCCAAAGATTCTCAACTCTGTATACAGAAATGACGTAAATATTAAAAAAAATGGAAATGAAATAGAAACAACTTGATGAGTATACATAGGAAAAAAGAAGCCACGTCTTATTGTTTGGGTTAACCAAAAACTTGAGAAATTTAATCCATCAAATCACTATTAATTATTCAACTAACTAACTTCAAAAAAATCACTTTCTGCAGTGATATTCTAAAAATACTTCGTTGGGATGAAGAAACAGAGAAATATAATTCATGGAGCTTCGTATTTACTATATATAGTTGCTTTCTTTGATTTGGCATTAACATTAAGTAAACAAACGGCATGAATGAAAACTTTTGCTCCACCTGGCACAGTAATTGATTGTTGATTCTTCCTTAATGTAGACACAGAGATGATGAATCATTCTTTACATGTCATTTGTAAAAGTACCTGCTCGTTATTGTATAACTGTCATGTTCCAAATAGAATGGATTAATTTATCGGAAACTGGGGACTCTGGTGTCTTTGTTTTGTTACTTCTTAAGGTACTTAGCAAGAAAATTGATGGCGTAGAACAGTAATTTATCAACTCGTTTCTTGTTTACCTAAGACTTTTTCTGAGTGCTAGAGTATGTTTATTTCAATTAAAAACAGTTAACATCTGATAAAATTGTGGAATACATATAGCAGAGGAAGAGTGGAAAGAAATATTTTGAAAAATCACTTTATCGAAAATAGATTTATATATTTCTCATGAAAACTATTTTTTTATTAATATCATCGTCTATTGAATTAAGAGTAAATTTAGAACAAATTTTCCTTGGATACATAAGTGAAGTAACTACAATAAGTGACCCGTATTAAGAAAGGTCGGTGGACAATGTGTAATCAAAATACGACAGAAAAAATTCCTATTTTGTAATGAGAAGAACATTAACCGCTATTTCATCCAGATATTATTAAAAAGGAATTAGTAGTTATTTGATTATAACAAATTATAATTAACCAAGAAAGGAAATTATTTCTAAATGCTTTCCTATCACTATCATCACATGTAGTGAATATTACTTTTCCTATATTATTTACACTACGTTACGAATATAGAAGTTTTCTATTCATTCGCCATACGGGCTCAACCTTGTGAAGGATTGTTGAGACCTTAGTATCTGATATATGTTTCATTATATCGGATTTACTATTGAGGCGAATAGTATTTCTGAAAATTGTAGATTTCAGTTCATGCCCAATATATTCTATAGCAATAAATATAAAAGTATACGGTGGAGACATCAACATTATATAATTCGAATCGACTGCACGATTATCACAAATGTGTTCTTTTTTCTATATTAAAATTCTCAAAACTTCTAATAATTACTGTTCGAATGTCTTCATTGTTAAATAGATATAAAAGTATAATTGTGTATTATTGATTCTGTTTTACACACTATGACGCTTCGCTAATTATTTATACAACTTTACAATTTCAAGGATGACACATGACAAATCCAAATATTAAATTCACTTTCTAGTTTATTTTTTCGAAGTAGATGAGTTCGAATAAGTATAGGAGGAAGTAATTGTTCATATAAGAAATAGATTTGCAGTTTCTGAAATTCTATACATGAATATTAATATCAAAATACGCACGGGACTAAAAAATAGGAATACGTATTGAAATATTACATTGAACATTGATTTACATCTTCACTATTTAATCGCCGTTGTCAAAGACCGCAGCAAGAAAAATTCTTGGAATAAACATTTGATACCCACAAATGACATTTAATAACTCTGAAATGCTCTCAATTCATTTTAATGCGTATAATCCAAATACTCTCAACTACATTGGATTCTCTCTTGGATTATTGAACATATAAATGGAAATCGGTGCTTAAAAAGATTGGACATATTTTATTTAAGTAGGAGCATCAGATGTTTTTTGCTCCGGCTTACTTTAGTGACAGAGGGTGTAGGATAATAACATATGGTTTTTTGGGTTAACCCGACTAATGCACCCTGCATTAATTTGAGATGATGATCCCAGGGATTTAACGCTATTGTATCCAAACGATACTAGCAAAATCCAGATGTGAATAATATTTTTGGAATAGTTTTATAGAAGACTTATTGAAAATGTCTGAACTGTTCACATCAGAGTTGATGATAAAAATATTAAAAATTGGGTGGTTAGTAAAAACATTCAATTAAAGATATATTACCTCCAAGTAGCTGCCATCAAACATAAGGTAAACAATTAATCTAAGTTGCCACATTATCCTAAATAACAATACTTTGAAGTGTAAAATAATCCATTTGTGTTTATTTACACGGACAAATCAATCACAAAAGTCCATAATTAATTCACATTTAAAAGTTAAATTGTTCACAATGCAAGGAGACCTATTAATTCTAATAATGCATATATTATTATATACTAGTAGAAACCAATCGAATTTATAGGATTATTACGAAAAAATTGTCAATGGGACAACCGAGCTATAGTATGATCAACAGAACGTACCCTATCTCATTCATAATTTGCCGACCGTGCTGCCCATATATTTTAAAGGCGCTTGTAGGTTATCACGGGAGTTTTTTACTGTCTTTCGTAAAGTTTTTGGTTTTTTTCTGAATTAGAGTTGTTTTTAAGGTACCTAGTGAAGAAAAGTGTAATGGCAAAGTGAATAATAGTGTGCCACGAAGTGAAAATTACCGGTGCAAACCTAACATAGTGATTATATATTTTTGAAGCCATATTACTTTTGCTCATGGGCGTACACATACTGTAGAAATCAATAAAAAATTATTCAATTAAGGAAAGGAATGTATTATTCCCCCGAATGAAATATGTAAACAATCTGCAAGAAAGTAAAAATCTTTCGAAAACTATATTTTATTCGTTTTTTGCGGATTAATATTCACTTGTAGACTACTATCAACATTTTTTTATCAACTTGAGAATTTTAACTGTGTACGGCCTTCATATATTGGATTTAATCATTTGAGTTCATAGGAAAGAAGCGATTATTCCGTATTCGGAATATCAATATTCCGAATACGGAATATTGATATTCATGCGCATGGCACAAGATAGATATAAGGCAGATTTCTCTATACCTTACCATCTAGTAATAAGTAGTAATAAGAATTAAACTTTATAATAGGTTTCAAAGATAATGCCGTAGTGCATAAATTTGAACAACTATCTCGTTGACATATGTCCATATTAGGTTTAAGAATATGTTGAAAATACACGTTGAATTATGTTTAAACTGCAACATATACTTTGTTTGATCTTACTTTTTAAGTATTTCGGTGTTTCTAGTTTTTTATGATATTTTCTGTATGTTCACCTTACTGTATTTGTTAATATAAAGTTTTGCTTAGTTCTAATATGTAAGGTAATCGTTTTAGTTTTAGCTAGACTTTTTCATTTTAATTTGCTCATATTAGAGCTGTCTTATGTCATTGTGAAATCAAATATCACATATCAATACTCAAGGTTTGCATAATATAGTCGTGGAAATAAATTTATTACTAGATGTAGAAAGGTTTGACATTCTTTGTACATCGAAGCACTGGCTACCACGTACCGTACTATCAGCAATTAATATAAATAGTTTTTCACTGTTTTCTTCGTACTGTCGCGCTAAAGGTGAGCACGGAGGTATTGCGATATTGGGCAACACCAACATCAATCTGGAAAATGTAGACTATTCTAGTTTTTGTCTGATTAAACATGCGCAAAGTAAATTTCGCGCCGTTGAGTTGGTGAACGGAAACAGTGTGTTAATTGGCGTCTATATATGTTCGTTAACTGGTAATGCCGAAATTTTCAGAAGCAATGTTTTCAATTTACTGACTTTTTTCAACTAAATCTAAATATATTAGTCTAATTGGCGATTTTAAGATGCATATTGGTGGTAATTGTGAGCATTAGAAAGGTCTATTTAATGTTTTTCAAATGTTTGGACTGTCTCGCTATATATTTGAACCTATCTATCAATATCTATTTAAATATTTTACCCTTATATTCCAAGTTCCTGATATTAATTCATCTTCACATATTAATAACGAGCCGCTCATGGCAACCAAACATTTACGTGAGAGCAAGCGGGAAAATATTGAGGTGGAGCCTAGTGCATCGTTGCCAAAGAAGTATAAACGACTTTCTCCCCAAACCTAACGATTGATCGTGTTTACTATGGATTTATAATGACTTGGTTCGTCTATCTTTATTTGAAGGTTTTTGTAAAAACTACAACTCCAAACTATTTGAAGCATCCCTGAAAAAATGCGACTCATTCCATGATTGGAATGTAAATACGTTTCTATATGATAACGTAAATCATGTTATAAGAAAATTCTAATTTGGGGTTTATTAAAATGGATCTAGGAATTTTCTTCGAAAGCAATTCTTCGAAAACAATTCTTCGAAAACAATTCTTCGAAAATCAATTCTTCGAAAATGCGATTCTTCGAATACCATATTCTTCGAATAAACAATTCTTCGACTAATAATTCTTCGACAGCTTTATTATTTGGATTCACTCAAATCTGGGATAAGTTCTCATTAGACAATAATCAATATTTCTCGCATGATATATAAACGTATGATGCGGAACATACTAATAATAAATGAGAATTATAAGGTCATTTTCTTTTTTGAGAATACCTAGGAACTGGAAATAAAACACTACTTTTTTTATATGTTATAATAATGTCAACATTTTATTAATAAATTACAGTAAAAGTTTACAGTACAGTAAAAGGTTACAGTAAAAATTACAGATAAATGACATAAATACTATCAAATACCAAGGTAAGAAAAATATTATAGATTAATATGATATGTTGTGAGCTAAACCTCTAATGTATTCTATTATATTATTTTTATCATACTGATTTACAAGAGTTTTGATTCGTTGATTACAATCTTTGTACTTCTTTCTTGGTGTTTGTGGTTCAAATCCGCTTAAATATTGTTCTACACGAAGTTCATTTAGACTTTGCTCATTTTTTATACATTTTATAAATTTCCACAAGTTGGGGTGAACTGCTGATACTTGTGTTTCAAAACTTCGATGCCATCCTTCTACCGAATTATTTGTTCTCGGTAAATCATCCAAAACTGTTTGATATAGATTCCACAATTCGTATGGATATTGTAGTGGTTTTCGCTGTTTTCGATTTGGTCGCCCAATCCACGTATCTTCAAAATAATTAATAACACTTTCGGCTTCTGACGGAAATATTTCACTATCATATAATTGTTCAAAAGCCATAACTATATCATCCACTGGAACAGAAACAATAGCACACACCATTTTTAGTTTGAAAGCAAATTCACTGTCAGTCTCATAGCGTTTTTTAATCCATTCCCTTGAATCATTCGAAAAATGCATTGACTGAAGTGGAAAAAACAGCCTCTTTTTCTACAACTTGGAAAAGCACTATTGCAGGCATTAATCAATGCTTTTTCGAAGTCAGTGGTAATCGTTGCAGGCACTAAAGATGATTTCAAATTTTTAAGTTCTTTAAAAAATTGATCATAAATTCGTTCTGATTTTTTTGGTAAGAGTGCATAAACTAAAGGTACCGATAAATTGTGTTGCAGTCCGTGAACGGTTAGTAATTGTTGGAATAATAACGGCACGGTTTTAAATGTGCCATCAATATACCAATGCTTACTGTTAGACAATAATTGGAGATTTTGTTCTGTAGTAAAAATTAATATTCTCTCGTCCACTAGACCGGCATCATATAGCAAAAAATTTTCATTTTTGTAGGTTTTCGTATATTCCTCCAAAAATATTATTTCGCTTCTATTAGTAGGAAGAGCTGGTCCTTGTAGATTTTTTTGTCTGATATTGCGAATACTCCGTTTCATACTGCTAACACTTGGAAGCTTGGGAGCTGCCGTTATGGAACATGTAGTCGAAGCAATTGATATAATTTTGTGCGGAGGATCATTACTTATTTTCGAGTTGATTCGAATTTTTTCGTACACTTTGGTCGCTTCCACCTCTGAGGCATCAGCAATATGATTATGTTCTTTTGTTATTTTACTGATTTTATCGTCGACAGTAATTATTCTCGCTGGACAGTTTGTTTTTCTTTTTTCAAAAAATGCGCACTTCCAATACACTTTTTCACCTTTTTCAACATCTTTAAAATAAAAATGTCCCTCGAACAACAATTTACGTTTTCCTTTTTCTGAACAAACAAATTCTGCATCCATATTTACTTGCACAGGGTTAAATTAAAACTAATTTTATTTTATGGAAAACAATCCCTTTTATACCCACTCAGGTCAGTTGCAAACTTGGGATTAGATAAATTATACCTGATTTATATCACAAACAACTTCTGCATCCATATTTACTTGCACAGGGTTAAATTAAAACTAATTTCCAAGGGATTATCGTCAGTTGCAAGCTTGAGATTAGATAAATTATACCTGATTTATATCTCTGAACAAAGTCATTCCTTTTGGATACTTCGAAGAATTGTTATTCGAAGAATTATTAGTCGAAGAATTGTTTATTCGAAGAATTGCATTTTCGAAGAATTGATTTTCGAAGAATTGTTTTCGAAGAATTGGTTTCGAAGAATTGCTTTCGAAGAATTTTCCGGATACCTATTAAAATATTCTGCACCCAATTAATGTTTCACGCTGTGGTTTCATTAAAAATTAAGCAGTTTCCGGCAAAATAGTCAAGCAGTAGTATCCTATATGGCTCTGGTAATTTGAAAAAAATCTACGCATATTGACCGATTTACAGACATATTTTAAATACTTTTTTCAGAATTAAATAATATTTTACTATTTGGAAACCCCATCTTCTAATATTCTTCTAGTCAAGCAAACCATGTGAGAAGACCCAGGATAAACTTTTATTGTATAAATGTCCTTATCATTCTCTAGGAGAAAGAGTTTTATTAATGCAACATTATTCAATTCTATTTTAAAGCCACCACGCGCTACGATAGGAATTTTATACTGTAAACTTAACCATAAATACTTTCTTTATTTCAACGAATATGTTCAATCGCAGTTCATTTGTGGCATATCTACTACAAATGTAGTAAGAAGTATTTTTTCTGGCTTATACCTATACTTATAAATCATCTCAAAGATGACATTATTCCTAATTCCATTTGTGGCACCCCAAATCCAGCCACTTTAATTTTAGAAATAAATGTTTCCGTTCATCTTTAAAATTGAATATTAATGGAGTCTAATTAAAATATATAGACTGATACGCGAAAACTACCTTTATAATATGTCATTATACATATGAAATATTGTTAGATAATGGATGTCAATAACAGAAAAAATATGAAATATTTTTGTATTCTGAGTTTAAATTTTTGGAAATATCTTATTTATATCTTTGAATCCTTATGGAGATATCTACACTACACTGTGTGTTCTTTTAATCGAAGAGCTTCCCTACCGTTCTGAATATACGTATAGCTCATATACAGGGTGTCCCGGGACTAATGGGAAAAAAGTCAGGAGCGTATAATCTGAGCCAAAATAATGTTAGTACTTCATATAAACTTTCTCTATGCAGGCCCTCGTTTTCGAGTTATAGGCCTCCAAAGTTTTAATTTGGAATTTGGTTTTTATTTTTATTTTTTGTACTAGTTATTTGATCTTTATAAAATGCACGGCAAAGCTATATTGTACATGTATGTTTATTTTGGTGAGGTAAACATATTTGCAGTAGTGCCTTGATGTCAGGGACGGACTACTCGCAATGGTTAGTGATACAAAAATTTTGCAGGGATGGCACACCCTGTATGAAATTATCGAAATTGACTTCCCCACACATTACGCTAACGAAAAGCTACTCTTGTTGGAATTCGATAAAATAAGCCGTTTGGCTAATATTTACAGTTTTATTAATGCACTACGTACAAATTTACCTAACTAACTTATTAATACGATTTACCTACAGTACTACAAAAAAATAATTTGATGATGGCAGATGATAAAAACATTAGAATTAATAAGTCGTTCATGCTTTTTATCTTCTGCTATCGTTAAATTATTTTTTTGTAGTACTATAGGTAAATCTTGGACATCATATAAATAAATTAGTTAGGTAAATTTGTACGTAGTGCATTAATAAAACTGTAAATATTAGCCAAACGGCTTATTTTATCGAATTCCAACAGGAGTACCTTTTCGTTAGCGTAATGTGTGGGGAAGTCAATTTCGATAATTTTATACAGGGTGTGCCATCCCTGCAAAATTTTTGTATCACTAACCATTGCGAGTAGTCCGTCCCTGGCATCAAGGCACTACTGCAAATCAGTTTACCTCACCAAAATAGACATACATGTACAATATAGCTTTGCCGTGAATTTTATAAAGATCAAATAACTAGTACAAAAAATAAAAATAAAAACCAAATTCAAAATTAAAGCTTTGGAGGCCTATAACTCGAAAACGAGGGCCTGCATAGAGAAAGTTTATATGAAGTACTAACATTATTTTGGCTCAGATTATACGCTCCTGACTTTTTTCCCATTAGTCCCGGGACACCATGTATATTATGTTAAATGTGGAACAATCCCATTTCAAAATATCCAATTTGGTGAGTTTATTTTTGTTTTTCAAAAAACAAAAGTAATATTTTAATTTTTGGTGAATAATGTAACTATCAATTAACCAATATATAATGAATTTTCGAATACAAATAATAACTAGATTTAGTTACATTCAAAATATCAGCGAAATCAAAAATTAACAAAACTAAACATTTTCGCTGACCCAATATATCTCCCACTAGTTGACGTTGTCTATTTTTCTACTAAATAATGACTATCCAAACCTAAATCAATGAAAACAGTTTTCAAGTTCTCTCAACTCCTCAGTTAAACCATCAGGTGTCAATCCTCCAGACCGCCCCATGTTATATTTCTTCTTTAACTAACTACTGATGCCTGTCACGTTTATGAAACCGAGGTGGCGTGCGAGCATATGATGCGCTTGGTGTTGTTTTCAAGGCCTCCTGAGAAGAGCCTATTACATCACTCTCGTTTTCAAAACTTACTGTGTAGTATGAGAGTCTGTCAGTTGTACCTCCGGATGCATCCCCATTTTAGTAACCGGTGAGTTATCCGAGACTGCAACGAACGCAAAGCGCGTGGAACAGGGCAATTTGCGATCGATACAGTTGGACGGATGACTTGCGCGGATGCCAAACTAAATGTTTATTAGAAGCATGCTAGGATTTTTGGTTATTTTACATATTCCAATTGATATCAACAAATGATTATTTCACCCATTTCCATTTTTGTAAATAATGACGAACAGATTTCTCTTTGACGCGAGTTATTTTTCTAGATAATCAGCGTATGAAACTAAAAAGGAAAGAAATAGGATTTTAGCGATTCTAATATAAATTAAATTACTTTGAGAACCTTGTTTTTTGTAACACAGGAGTTTGGTTTGTCAAAAATCAGTTGAAACAATGAAAATATATTTAAATTTTAAGTGGGACTCATTGTAGATGTTTTTTTTCTGATAAAAATATTAATTATCCGATGGCAATTCTGTATTTTCACTTTTCAGCTAAGACTTCTATTTGACATTATTCTTGAAGCCAACATCATTTCACATTCTAAGCAATAATCGAGTTGGGAGGCAGGATTATATCTACTGTTGCCAAATTTAGTTTGTGTTCAGTTTATTTGGTGTTTGCTGAAGATGCAAGCTAATAAAAATAATTAATATTTCAGATGTTTAAATAATATTTTAAATGTTTCAGGGTGTATTTAATCATTATTTTAATTAATATGACTTTTTACATATTAATACTGCTAATAAACTGAATACTTGTCAACTAAATTATAATAAATTGTAAAAGTCCAAGATTCGATTGAATACTAGGCAACTGTGTTTTGTATTTCATAAGTAGAAATAATTATATGCATAGTAACAGTTATCATCATAATTTTTGTCTAAAGACTAGTCGCAACAGAAAATATACCTAATCTGTGACATTACTTCCCTGGCGATCATTCCTTCTTCGCTTCTCGTCTTACGTCGGAAGGCGGAAAATATGCTTTAAGAGAATATTTCTAAAACTACATAGCTGAAATGTAATGAGATAAGCTGCTCCCAAGAAAGACAAAATATGCAATATTACTAATGTTCAGAAAATTCCAAATATTCCACGGAATTTGAGAACATTATTTTCTATTGGTATCGTAGGAAACTGAACGTTGCAGTAAAATGTTCACTTAATCTGAACAGAATGCTGTTACCTTACATTAACATAACCGGCAACGTCGCATACCGGGAGCCACATGTGCAATTATTCCGGTACGAATTAGCCGGACATGAATAGCTAGAAAAATGAAGCCCAAAGCAAAATTTAAATGGAACCAATTTGATATTGCTTTTATAAATTGAATGTTTTCTTTTTGCTTTCTTATAAACGGTTAATTGTGAACGTTATTACTCGTAATCCATAAATCCTGTTTGTAATCTGTTTGTTTTTGAATAAGAGAATTTTCCGAATCAAGAGAAGAATGTGAGAAAAAACTCAATAAAATATGAATAGAAATAGCATGGTATTTTATAAGTAATTAATAAATCTTGTTGTTGAAATCAAATAAAACCATTTATTATATTCTTTATAATGTGTAAGTCCGAGATTTTTATCCAAGCTCATTAAGTATAAAATTTGCAAAATATTTAGTGGTTAGCAGGTTGAACGAAAAATTTTAATTCGTGTTAAGTTTTACCTTATAAAAAGAAGTCTAGTATGGATTGTTTTTAAATAACATTTAAAAGCACTTTATTGTTCAGCATGAATTAAATGGGCAAATGAATTCAAAATTGCCATTTTCCTAAAGATGGATTATTTGGCTCAAAATTGGTATGTAGCCCTAAAATGTCATTAGTAACAAGTTTCTCAAATAACTCCTTTAAAAAAATTAATAATAAGGGTACTTTACTCTTGAGCAAAATTCATATTTTTTGACGATATATATATATATATATATATATATATATATATATATATATATATATATATATATATATATATGTTTTTATGTGCGGGATTGCTATCACCAAAGCCAAAGAAGCCTTAAACCTTAACAGCTACCCTTCAGAATTTGTTAACAAATTATTTAAAACACGTATAAATAAATTCTATAATTCAACGAAAAATATAGAACAAAACAATAACAGTAATAGAATATATATTTCCATGCCATTCATAAACGGATTATCGCAACAAATACAAGGGCTGTTTAGAAAACACAATATTACCATATGCCATAAAGCAAATAAAACTCTATCCAACAATTTTTCAAAATTAAAATCACAAACGCCGAAAAATAAAAAAAAGTAATATAATTTATCAAATTCCGTGTAACGATTGCAATGGTGTTTACATTGGACAAACCAGCCAGTATTTGGAAAATCGCATAAAAGGACATAAATACGACAAAAAAAATACAACAGCTCTAACTTGCCACGAAAACTCAAAAAACATACATTTAATTTTGAAAACACAAAAATTATAGGGTCGGAACACAATACAAAAAAGAGGGAAATTTTAGAATCAATAGCTATCCAAAAAAACCAACATGCCATTAACAATAAAAAAGATTTAAACAACCTCAGTAAGATATATCTATCAGTACTGTAAATAGTTTTAATGTGTATGTACGTTATGGATTATTTGTTGTGAATACTAGTTTTCGTAGAGTAAAAAGAATATTTTATGTTTTTAACGAAATTTGTAAATGGATATTTTAATGTATATGTCATCAATTATTCTACGTTTGAGGTAAGTGAAAAATATGTTCGTTGTATTGTATCTCTTAGTGAAGAAATCATTTTATTTTAGATGTAGATATATTTTGAAAAAGGCTTGAGTGAGCCGAAACGTTAATATATGATGGTAATCCCAACTTAAACCGTCTTTTTGTGTTTATATTTTATAAAAACGACCTAAAACCAAGAAAAACTTTAGATATATGTATATATATATATATATATATATATATATATATATATATATATGTATAAATGTATATACTTTTTCATTTTTCTTGGTCATCAGGTTAACAATAAATTCCATATCAATTTATATTTTTATTTGACGTTTCGCTCCTTAGTTCGGAGCATTTTAAAAAATTTTAACATAGGTGTTGTTAAACAATAAATTGAACGATTGAACGATTAAAATTATATACAAACACAGAGACGACAAAAACTGGTAACTGGTAAAATAATTTCACAAATAATAAAATCGAAAATACCTGCCTTATAAACAACGTCTTACAATATACAAGTGATATTCAAGAAGTTGATATTATTATTATAATAAATTAATAATATGTTTGGCTTAGATTTCTGATATCTTGTTTATCGTTTACTGCATTTTTTTAATTTTATTTTTCCATATCTCAGTTTTGAATAAATTTTCTGTTAAGAATATTTTTATATAGTTTTGTAGCTTATGTTTTATTATTATTTTATCATAAATATAAACCATAACCTCAAATAGTTTTTTTATTAATAGTATTTTTCGGGGCTGCACTTGTGTATATTTCAGGACTATGGTTGTCTCCCTGTTGAAAAAGGAAAATTGCTCATATCAGTTTTTTTTTCTTCAGTTATCTTCGAAACGGCACATGATATCTATTACAAATTTCTATGTGTACAACTTTTGTTTAATACAACTTTCAGAAACTTTTATATAAAATAATATTTCGGCAACACTGTAGTGGCTTGCTTAGAACGGCAGAACATACATTTTTATACAATTGGGATTTGTATAATCTTTCGAATATCTTAGGGCTCGTAATGGCGGTTGTATATATTTTCCAAAAGTATATCTTATATACGTTCGTAAGTCACCCCCTCGACCCGGGCTTCGACTGGTCAGTAACATATAGCGGGCTTGGTTTCATCCACCAGATGCGTATATATATATATATATATATATATATATATATATATATATATATATATATATATATATTGTAATGTTTTATTAGAATGGTTGTTTTTAATTAAATTTTGTTTTGTTGAATTTTATTTATCCCGACCAGCTATCTTGAAATTTAATTATTATTACACTTCTTTTTATTTACCCGGTATATGAGATCTTAATCTCACATGAGTTGAATTATTGAGAACTGGATCTAAATATGTAGACATTTATTTGCGGGCCTTATGGAAAATAACGCCCGTTGATACCAAAACTATTGTTGCCAAGTTAGAAAGCGTTATTTGCCATTCAACGTTTCTTAAATTAGATATGGTATTACGGTATAATGAATAAGGATGACATGAAATTGAAAAATGATATCCTCTACACAATGTTGATAATAACGATAGTTAACACATCAGAAATTGGATTTATTTTCTACATGTGTTTGAACCGAAAAATTATACATTTGAAAAAATGTTGATAAAAAAAGATAAATGGCAGTAGTGCTGTTTTCTGCACACTGCGATCACATTCTCCCTTGGCTGTTTTAACCCTGGCGACGAATGATGCCATCATTACCAGGATAGGTTGATATTATTCTGCCCAGTCTCCATTGTAAGTTAAAAAATTTACTACAAACTCGATACCCAGGTATCTAAACTGATCGTACACTTAAAATTTGAATAGGAAACTACTCTGCGAACGGCAGCTTTTCGTCGGTAAAGCAGGTGCGTTCGTTGGAATATATATAACTTAACTTAACTTAACTTTTAATTAACTGAAACCGTATTTTTAAAAACTAACTTTATTTCTTACTCAAAACTAACGCAACAATTTCAAATACAAGACTAATATTTCTATTATAGACATGAATTTAAATAACCTCGTAACAAACACAAACTAAGCAATTTTACAATAATATAAGTACTTAATCAGCACAATATACTGTCCACCTAAGGGCAATGGCGTAGGTGACACCTCCCCCTTTAGAAGCAAGCTTCTCCTGGAAGCTGGATCCCATCTTCCGTTGACTCCTGCTGACTCTTACTCGTCCTTCCTGAATGTTTCCTCCTATACATGATGCACAGGAAGGCCACTATCAATGCTGTATGAAGAAGAATAGTCCAAATACTGGGAATGTGAAAATTATGGTTTTCCGTGAATATTGGTGTTACCAGTTGATTTAGAATATCCTTTATTTTTAAACTTTTTAAATCAATCTTCATTGGAGAAACGTGTAATTGATTTAATTTCAAATTTAATTCATTTATCACAAAACGGTGTCCAAAAGTTTGTTGTTGAAATATTAACTCTTAATTTCTAAATATAATTTTACATGCTGAATTTTCAATTAAATAAATGCCTTTAAGAGTTTTCACTTCAGTTTCTTGCTTACATTTTATGATTAACTTTTCTTCTACTGGAAATATTGCCACAAACTGATTTATCTCCGGAAAAATTTCAATGTGATTCTTAATTATTTCAATTTTTGTTTATTGACAAAATGTAGAATTTCCTGCTAGCAATATGTTTTCTTCGCACCCATAATTATTATTGTCTTGCAAATGGTTAGGACATTGAAAAATATTGTGGCGAGTGGAAATGTCATTTAGAAGTTTAATGACATTATTTGATTTTGGTAAAAATTTTGAATTAGGTAATAATGTTACGTATTCTGATTCAATTTCTGTAGGTATAGGTAACATATAAAAAAGATTAAATAAAATAAAATATCATAATTAATAGGTATCGATAAAAAATATTGTATTTGATTATTCTCTACTTTACAAACTACGTCTATGACGGCTTCATATCTAAAATGTTTTTATGTTTTAATTATAGAGGTAATTCCGTTTGATAGTAATAATGCACTCTTTGCAACTCTGCAAATAAGTCGTCAGATTTTATAAAACTTGGATGTAATGTTCTAAGTTTACAGAAAGTTAATGAATTTTCTACCGTTTCTAAAACGTCTAAAATTACATTGAATGTGATAGGAAGTTCGTTAAATATTTGTTTCAAATAAATAATATTTTATGAATTTGCTTGAAAATCTAAAATATCTCTTATCTCAAATATTTTCGTTTTTAATATTTTTTCATTATACTGGATGTTTTGAATTGTTTTATTAAAATTATCAATTATTTGGTGACTAACAGAATATTGCATTTTAATTTGAGTTTGCAAGTTTTCTTGATTTTAAACGTTCCATAATTGAATTAATTCTTTCTCCATCTTCAGAGTCCAAATTTCACGTAATTGTTTTTACTATTGATCCAAGACGGTTAATTAACCCTCTCTTTGGTCTATCTAAGGTTGAATGAATATTACTGTTATCAAATTTATCATATATACTATTCTTAGTGTACTCTTATATTTACAATATTTTCTGTTTCAGTTAGAAAAAATGTATTACTAGACATATTATATTTAACGTGATTATATTGTATACTTAACTTATTATATTCTACTAATAGTGGACTTAAATTAAAAAAATGAACGGAAGTATGACTGGATTTCTGCAGCATGGCATTTCCAAGATTTATGGGAAGTATTCCCAAGTTATGGGTAACATCTTTTATTTTGACTATTGCGTCTCCGACGGTGACGAATCTGAAATGAATTTATATGGAGTCTTTTCAGGACGTTTAATGTTTGAAAGATGAATATTTTTTGAAGTATTTTTGTGTGTAGCAGCGATTTTTGCTGTTTTTAGTCGGATATTTTGGCTTTTAATTTCTTCCCTTTTATATTTATTTTTGGTTTTACCTTGTGCCTGTTTATTACGTAGGTACATACACTTTAGTGGGTATTGTATCTGGTAATTCTTCACAGCTTTTATTGGCTTTAGAGATTACTTTTGATTTGTTTTCCTGTAATTTTTGATTTGAATTCGAGTATAGAATTTTTATTTTATCTTCATGATTTTGTATATAATTATTAACTACTTGTCGATCTAATTCTATATTGAAGGATTTATTACTATCTATGTGTCCGGTAATTATTTCGTTAGGTTTCAATTTTGTTGCAGAATGAACGCTATTATTATATGCTAATAATGCATAAAGTATTTTATTTTCAATAGTCAAATTTTTAAAATATTTTTGATTATTCAAAAGTCTGATGTGTTCAATAATCGTAGAGTCGAATATTTCTGCAATTCCATTCGATTCTGGATGTTGAGAACTTATAAAATGAATTTTAATTTTATGCGTTTCTAATAATTCCTTTACAATAGAATTTTTTAACTCAGTTATCCGAAATTATTTGTTCTGGTATACGGTGGTGTGTAAAATATTTAATTAGACTATGAGCTACTTCTATTCCTTGTTTATATTTTAATTCATACATTTGACCATATATGGAAAATGAATCTATTATCGTAAGAAATTTACTATTTTCTAAGGTTATCGTGTCTAAATGCAAAATTTGGAAAGGTTCAGTAGCTGTTGGAGTAACATTTAAAATTTTTTTATTGGTTTTCTATCATATTTGCTTAACTGGCAAACTTCGCATTCGTTTATATAAGTTTGTATAGATGCTCTTTGATTAGACCAATAATACAAAGCTTCTATTGATTTTCAGTTTCATCTAGACCTCTATGATTAGTCTTACCTTCGTGGTAATTTTGAATCACTTCTTTAACTTCATTTAAAGGAACGTCTATTAATTTTTTATTACATTTAACAAAGTCAATTTGAGAATCTTGAAAGTGATTTTGTAGTATGACACTGAATTTTTCATAAATAGAGTCTTCGAAATAAATAAAATATTTAGTTTTAGATACTATGTATTATTTCACGAAATTAATGACATCTTGCTCAAAATTGTTTTTTGATAATTGTACAATAATTCTTTGTTTATTTTCATACAGTTTTATAATAGTGGGTATGGCTGGTTCGAAATTTACTTCTGTAAATATTAATTGATTTTTACCAATATTTATCGCTGAATCTGAAATTGGTATACCGATTACAGGATTTTCTTCATTGGTATGAACTGTGATGTCTTCGTCATCATCCTCATTATTGTTACTTTCATTATCCGTTTCAACTATTAGAGATCTATTATCATCGGGAGATGATGAGAGTTTTTTATTAAATTTGTCCATATAAACTAATAAATTATTAGAACAATGGGGTTCTTGTAATTCAGTTTCATTAATATTTATTTAAATTCGGGACAAACAATCGCTATTGGTATTTAAAGTACCTTTTTTGTATAAGATATCATAATCATATTCTTCAAGTTTCAAGCGCCATCTGACAAGCTTTGAACTTGGATCTTTAAGTGAGAATAACCATTGAAGTGGTTTATGGTCGGTGACTATTGTACATTTTTTGCCAAAAAGATACGGGCGGAAGTATTTCACTGCCCAAACTATGGCGAGAAGTTCTTTCTCGATTACAGAATAGTTGCATTCTGAATCATTTAAGGTTCCGCTAGTGTAAGCCACAGGTAAATCAGAGCCTATTTTGCCTTGACTTAAAACAGCACCTAAAGCATAATTGCTTGCATCTGTGGTAAGGTTAAAGGGTTTTGTAAAAGTATTGGTTCATTTATCAACAGATTTTTACACATTTCAAAACATTCGACATAATCTGAATCATTTACATTGATAATTGCATCTTTTTTCAATCTAATAGTTAATGGTTTAGTTAATTTTGAAAAATCTTTTATGAATTTTTGGTAGTATCCTAGGAGTCCAAGGAATCCTTTCAATTGTTTTGAATTTGTTGGTATCGGAAATTTTTGAATTGATAAAATTTTATCTGGTTTCGGTTTTACACCTTCTGGCGTGACAATATGTCCTAGATATGCAACTTCTTTTCGCAAGAATTCGCATTTATCACTTTGTAATTTAAAATTAGAATCTCTTAATCTCTTAAATACTTCTTTCAAATTTGTGATGTGTTCTTGTAAGCTGGTACTGAACACAATTACATCATCAAGGTAAACCAAACATTTCTCGTTCTGTATACCTCTTAGGATATTGACCCTTTGAAAGGTTGCAGGAGCCCCTTTCAGACCCATGGGCATGCGCACATATTTATGGTGCCCATTTTCAATATTAAAGGCTGTTTTCGGAATATCCTCCTCAGCCATCTCGATCTGATGGAAACCAGAAGCGAGATCTAATGTTGTAAAATATTGACAACGTCCAAGCTTATCTAGTAACGTTGTAATATCTGGCAATGGATATCGATCTCCAATTGTGATCTCATTCAGTTTTCGATAATCAACAACGAGTCGATACTTTGGCTTTTGAGAAGTATCTAGCTTCTTTGGACGGCCTAATAATATTATCATTTTCTGAATTTGTTTTTGAATTTCCGTCTGGTGAATCTGTATGATTTTGAATAAATAGGTATTTCATTAGAAGTTTTAATATTATGTTTCATTTTACTTGTGAAGGTAAGCTGATTTCCTCCAACATGAAAAATATCACTATACTCTTGAACTAATTTCTCTTCGGAATTCATATGTTCAGTTCTACTTTTCGAAACATCAAATTTAACATTTTCAGAGTAAATATTATTAAAATTTGGCTTGAGGGTTTGTTCGTATTCATCGAATGTCTCAACACTAATAGAAGGGCTTAAATCTACTCGAAAGTTGGATTCTGAAGGATTTAAAATTGTACATAAAGCTATATTATTTTCAACTTTTGTTAAACATTCCGGGATTTCTAATTTCCCAATTCGTGTATACGGTATAATTACATTACCATTTTTTACATTCTCAATATTTAATTTAATTACTTGTTCACAACGTGGATGCACTACTATACAATTCGTGGATCCAGTTTTAATGTCAAAGTAATTCATTTTAATTTGACTATAAGGAGTCATAAGCAAATTATTATTTAAGTCAATAACTGCATTAAGTATTTTTAAATTATCTAATCCTAACAGACAATCAAAATGATCGTGATATTTGAAAACGCAATATTCTAAATTAAGCGGTTTCTTATAATTAAACATTTTTGGGACTGGAATAAAAGTGCAGAAATTTTGTTGACTGCTACCATAGGCAGATTTTACATGGAATGGTTTTTTGACGTAAGATTTTTTGAAATATTTTTCAGCTACAGCTTGTGGTACCAGTATCAATTAAAACTTATAGATTTTGTTCTGGGGAAATTATATAGGGTAACACACTTTCTGAATTATTTAAGTTTAACAATTCGATGATGTTTGATTTGGTTCCGTGGCTGGTGTCTCTAAAAAATTATCGGATTCATCATAAGTGCAATCGGTATCATCTATATTATGGAGCTCTTCCAAGATAAAATTTCTAGGTTGATTAGGATTGTGTTGGAACCTATTTTGATAATTTTGGGGTTGGGGTCTAGATGTGTTTCTGGTAAACATACTCATTGGAGTTGTATTTGAAAATCTTTGATTTGGATTAGGTTTAAAAACGTTATGTCCATTATTATAAAAACTTGTATTATTCCTATTAAAACGATTATAAGAAGTTGATGGACGATTTTGTGGGTTTGATGCGGGATTTCGATTAGTGTGTTGATAATTCTGCATAGAATTTGGCTTAGGAGGTGGCTATCTATGTACCACATTATTTTGGAATTTGGTTTTATTTTTATGAGAATAATTTAGCGTATTTAAATTTGATAAAATATTTTTTGGATGATTATTCTGGGTCATATAAACTTGAAAATCATTAGTAAGAACATTTAAAGCAATATTTAAATTTTCTGGATTTTTCGTACGCATTAATGTACCTAAAGGTTCTTTTAAACCGCGTAGCAATACTCTTAGCGCCAAATTTTTAAAATAATTTTCTAAAATTAAATGTTCATCCACATTAGAATGTGTTATGAGATAAGAAATTTGAAGATTTAATAAATGTTGAATTCTATTATAAAATTCGAAAGGCGTTTCATTAACTTGTTTCATTTCTGAAAGTTCTATATTTAATGTGTGAATATCTCTTTTATCAGCATAAGTATTAAGAAGTGCATCTTTTAGGTTTTCCCAAGTTCTTATAGTACAAGAAGAAATGTTTATAGCTGCTTCACCTTTTATTTTTGCTAAGATGCTGGACATCAAATATTCATTTTGAAAATCCCCTACATCTACATTATTATAAAACTAACTCACGAATTTCTCTGAAATTTCAATAAACCTAGGAAGTAATGCATTGTTTCCATCGAATTCTGGTATCGTATTCAGATATTCTTCTTTTAAAATGGGTAATTGTGGAGTAGCCATTTTATTAAAATTATTCATGGGAAAAAGTTTTGGTGATGCTAAAGTTAATTTTATTTTAGTGTTAAAAGAGTTTGAGCCTGAATTTGAATCAGAATTTGAGAAGCGTCAGATGTGTCAGAAAAATAATTAATATTCCCTCTATATGACATAAAAACACTCACAGTAATAGAACGAAGATCCTTTCCATTGGCTCGGACTGCACAGGAACAACCAATCTCCTCTTGATTCTTCCGGTTTCTGGCACAACACAGATCTTCTAGTTGAGTTACTCAGTTCGCCCAGCTAAGAGTTCTAATAATTATATTCACTTGTTCGAATAGTCAACAAATCGTAGAAACGAACCGTATGTTATATGCTTTAACTTTCGATTGACTATCCTACTGACTACGCCACTTAACTTAACTGAAACCGTGTTTTCAAAAACTAACTTTATTTCTTACTCAAAACTAACACAACAATTTTAAATACAAGACTAATATTTTTATTATAAACATGAATTTAAATAACCTCGTAACAAACACAAAGTAAGCAATTTTACAATAATATAAGTACTTAATCAGCACAATATACTGTCCACCTAAGGGCAATGGCGTTTCGCCTTAATTACTAGGCTTTACCAAAAGATTTTGATTTCAGTCTACAATAAAAATTCACATTGGATAACACTGACAAATATTTTACATTTAAAATAGCACACAAAAGAAAGGGTTCATATGAATATAAATATAAAAGAGTACGTACCTTGACAACCATCTTCTTTGATCGATCATCAATGTATTTGACTTTTTTTTTGTTTTTTTATTATTTTCACTGATAACAGCTAATTAGAGTTTAATTTAATTTTATACACTGTGTCTTGGCATTGTTTGAGTATTGTCAATATACAGGGTGTCAGACAATATACACGGAGGTATATTAATTTTTTGTTGTTGTTGGTTTATTATGCACAAATTATGAGCCGGCATGTAAAATGTTATGATAAATTTTACTCAAGTTCTCTATGTCTTTCTTCTCATTTAGTGCTTCGGTTTCATTCTTAATGGCAATCATTTCTTTGATTTTAAGTTTAGTAATGTTTTGGTCTTTATATATAATTTTTGTGTTTGGAAAATCGAATTCATGTTTTTTGTTTATTTCATGCTTATGGAGTGCAGTCGACGCATTATTCGTGTATTTGTGACCGTTTATTCTATTTTCCAAGTATTGTGTGGTCATTCCTATATATTTTTTGGACAATTAAGACAAGAGACCGAGTATACCAAATTTGATTGTTTTTTAGTGGAGTTTTTGCATTCCAAACATGTGAAGGCCGTTGATATACGATAGTGTGACTTATGGCATACTTTAATATTTTGTTTTTTTAGAATGTATTTTAATCTTCCCGATAGTCCATTTGCGTAAGGCAATGGTATATATTTTTGTGGGGTAGTGCCTATTTTGTTGGTTTTAAACTTCAAATTATTGTAATATTTTATTGTTCGTTGTCTTTGAATTTTTCTAATGAGATTTTGACAATAACCATTTTGTACGAGTATTTCTTCCACTTTTTTTAAAATTTCTGGCCGATAATCAGAAGTCAAATTTATGGCCCGATCTATTAAGCCAATAACTACGCTCTTTTTTTGACTCCTAGTGTGATAATAACTAAAATTTAAGTATCTACCTGACCATCTATGTTTGTTGTAAAGTTTAGTTTTTATGTTATCATGCGTCGACTGCACTCCATAAGCATGAAATAAACAAAAAACATGGATTCGATTTTCCAAACACAAAAATTTTGAATAAATTCATCTAATTGTCAATATAGTTTTATTTGCAAACTTAAAATTGTTAAGATCTTTAAATAAGCGGGAAAGCCTAGGTGTGGTATCTCTTATGTAAGGTAGAATAGTGAATATTGGTTGAATTGGGTCACCAGAAACTCCCATCATTGGAGTAATGTTAGAATGGCTATCAGTAATTCGTACATCTATGGTAGCCGAAGTGCTAAATAATAACTTATTAAGTAATGATCTGGGATAAGAGTTATCCAAGAATACGTTTTGTAATATATTTAAATTTTTGTGGGGTAGTGTCTATGAAAGTTTGTGTGTAAAATTCAAGTACTCTATTTTTCATCTGTTTGACCAAATTCACCTTTATGGAGTGTTTGTGATTGGAGCAAAAATTCAAATATCTTCCTGAACTACAAGGTTTCCTATATCAATCTATTACTATCGTATTATCCGTTGTACGAATAAACTTAGAATCGAGAAATGGTACGGAATTATCGATGTCCTCCATTTCAATTGTGAACTGGATATATGGATCGTAGCTATTCAACGTATTCAAAACTTCAGTCAACCCTTCTCTAGGTAAAACTAGTATGATATAATCAACTTACTACTTCTTAATAAAAAAAGGTGTAAAAGACAACACCGGAATGACAGTATCCAGCAAATCGTCCATGACGTAGGACGCTAGGATAGGTGAAATTGATGATTGGTGTACCAAAAGTTGATCATTTATTATTAAAAGAAAAATATGTATTACCAAACAGGAAGGATATTAAATTCAAAAAGGTCTCCTTATGAATGGAACAATGGTTACTTGTCGCAACTGCCCTTCGGTACGTTTTCAAAAAGTGACTTCTAACGACTGTTACTGTTGTAAATCGGTTTCTTCGGATGAAATTAGCAATGTAACGGTCTTCCCTCTCTGATGTAACTCTGGGTCAACCCGTGACGAGTCTTCGCGCAACACTACCAGTTTCCTGGAAAAGAGCCACTATCCGCCTCACCGAAGTCCGTGGCATAATCAGACGTAGGGCAATCTGGTGATTAGATAAACATTCTTGATGTAAGGCCACTATTCTAGCTCGATCAAACCCAGAAATCAGATTACCCGCCATTTTCAACAAAATTTAAATTAACTCGCTGTCAAGTTAATTCGTTAAGTCTGATTTCTTTTACAAAAATCCATATATTTACGGACGAAAATAATTTATTGTTACGATATTGTTTTTATTTCTATGATGAGGTGCCACAAAAATTAAAAACAAAAAATGGCCTCTATACATAGGCAAACTTAAAAGTTTACAAGGGGGACCAAGACTTCTGGAGATGTATATATATATATTGAAATTTTAAAATACAGATGTCTTTGCTATCAGAATTACAATGGTAATAAAATAATTCATATCGCTCTTTGTTATATGGAAACATAAATTAGTATTTTTTTTAAAAAAAGGAATTTTTCGTAACCACAGGAGAAGAGATTTATTTATTTGAACAAAGTTTAGGCAGTTGAATTTGAAACCCCCACGAGACAACATCGTAATAAGAGTTGTCTCAAAATGTTTGAGAATTTAATAGAAATTGTATAACTATACAATCAGATCATAAAGCCATACATTATAAAGCCAGTGCGTGCATAATTCGTAGAAGAATTGCATAGTATCAAGTGTAAGTGGTTCCAGTTTCTAAATCCATATATTTAGAAAGTTTTGCAGAATTCTAAATACATTTAGAATACGTACGAGTTTTCCTGTCCTATTTGGTGAGTCCACTCTAGTTTAAAATTATTTCTCGAGAATTAATAGGCCTTTTTAAATACGAAAATAGATGCATCTATATCATAATTTGAGCTAAACCAAATTAACGTTACACATATAAGATTTTACATCAAGTGAAAAATTTTTGAATAGACAATTTGAAAGAAAAATTGTGTTATTTGACATTGATACACGTCAAGTGTATATTAGACGAGGTGAACTTTTGATTAAAAATTTTAATTAGTTGATTTATAGAATAGGTTGTACTAATATTAAGGTTTGGTAGATAGTATTATCTTTGTTTCGTTTATAATATTTTTGTTAAACAATAAATACTTTTGTAATTTTGTTATCTGATGGTATAATATATAATTTTGATTCCAACTCACTGTAGTATTCATTCAGTATCTATTTTCATCGTATTTAACATTTTGCAAGCTATAGAAATTTTGATCTAATCAGTGACATTTGCTTAATTTCCAGTGACAGTAAAATTGTAAATGTCATAAGATAATTCAAGTGCCTTTTATTATATTGAATAAACAGTTACTCGAGATTCTGAATATAGAGTAATATTTGATTTGGATAATACTTGAAAATTATAAAAGTTGAATTATTATTATTTAAAAATTTTTGATCCCACCCTGAGACAAGAGTGATTAAGTCAATTGTGAATTAATTTATCTTTCAAAATACAAAAATTAATATTTATCTTAGCCGGGCATTGTTTGACAACTAATTTCAAAAGTAAATTAGGTTACATACGCTGCTAATGGTGTGTGTGTGCAATAGTGTCGCTACAATCACAAATTGTGAAAACGTCGACGAATAATATTTTATATTGTTATATTCATATATCTATTAAAATATAACTATTAAAACTATAAAATAATATATATATATATATATATATATATATACAGTGGTCCAGTCAAGTTCCCAGCATATGGGAAACTTTTTTATTATCAATATTTCGAAAAAATGTATTCCTCATAAAAAGTTCTGTATGGTGTAAAACTAACAAATATTAAAAATTTTCAGTCGTATACGAGTTCTGTTGAAAAATATTAATTTTGCTCAAAAGTAAAGTGCGTAAATTTATAATTAATGTATTTTCAAGCCAATTCGATTAGAATCGGTATTCCCCGTACCTAAATCCAACCACTTTTGAACTTTCGTTAAATGGCTGTCAAAAATTCGATAGTTTACAGTAGACTCGCTTTGACAGTTTTCTTTACAAGTTTGTATTTTATAGTAAATAATGGTCTCCTCCCTTTAAATTTCTGTCCTTGTCGCGTATTGTCTGTCGCTTACGATATGTCGATTATTTGTTATCACGTTAGAATGACCGCGGCCCTAATATTCCAACAGATGTAAAATGTACTCCAAAGAAGAAGAATAAGAGTACAAACATTGAGCGGAGTAGGTAGAGGATGAAGAGATTTTATTGACGGATGTAACAAATTTAGAATGAGACAGTTTACGTTGCAGCAATAAATGTTAGCTAGAATATGTGTACCTACTACTGATAAGAACACAAAGATAATATTACGTACGTATTGTATAAACAAAAAAATGAAACTTTCTAAGAATGAAAAAATATTAAGATATACGGATACACTACTGATAAGTGATGTGTTGTGTACATCTGTCTTCATGAGCCGTACTTCATCGACAAAAAATTACTGATACGATTTGGATTCACTCCTGTATTATCTGGAATTAATAATATTTGTAAATTCATTATTTTCACATTACAAAACATCTTATTCATATGTTCCAAGAATTCAATCAAATTCATATGTGTCCAGCAGTTGTCTACACACATCCAACAGACTCGATTTGTACCAATAACTATGAATTCAAGTAACTATAATTATAATTGTGAAAACAAAATTATAACAGCAGAAGGAAATATTGTGAAATAGTTAGCGGTAGGTATATTTCCTAATTGCAGATACGTTGTCGTTGACTTGAATCGCACATAAAATAGATTCAACATTTGTTTAACTACAATGCCGTGAACTATTTGTAGCTTTTGTGAAACATTTGTATTAGATAAGTCAGAAACAGTGGATCCCGTAAATAACGATTTCTCAAGTTTTGATATTCCACTTTACTGAGGAATTGATGAATTTACAACTACTAAGCTACTAAAATTTTTACGCCCTCTTAAGAATCATTCAACCTAGATTAAAAGAATACGTACTTATCTCAGATATTTCAAATTCGTTGGTGAAATCATTTTTTATCCTTCCGCGATAAATAATTTTATTCAAGAGTTTTCCTAGAATTGCTTTATACGTTGCTATCGATGAAAAGAGTAATAAGTAATTTATTGATATTTCAAACCTCATAAATTTCCTGAATTGCAATGTCTGTGTGCAGAAGCAGTGCAATCCACTTGTAAAATGTTTTCGAGATAAACGCGTATATCCAAGTATATCATCAGCATCAGATAGGATATTACATAAAATCTTAAATTAATTTTGAAACATGAATCCTGCTACAGTTGCAATAGAATATTGTTTGTTGGTATTAGTGCTTTAGGAAAGGCATGTTCCATATTCTACCGATATATTGTTGTATGTGTCGGACAGAAGAAATGTGAGTATCTTCATTTTACATTATTTGCACAAATTATGTACAGCTAACTACTTAGAAGTAGTTAACTACATATTTTGTGCAAATAATGTAAAATGGCAGGCATTAAAATGAACTGTTTTTATCATTTTGCGTTAACATATAAAAATATGAGAAATCAATTAGTATCATTCTCCAAAAAATTGAAAGACGTGAAAATTGGAAAAATATGTAAATAAATGATGAAACATAAGATACAGATGTTCGTCGATGATTTCTGTTACAATTAGTTTTAAAACTAGACAGTATTCGTCAACATTTACTATTTCATCATATATAGAGAATGTTTATTTCGTAGCAATTTCGATATGAAGATGGTAGAACTGCATAATATAAGAACGAGGATTATGGGAGAAATCTAAATATGAAGGAATATACAGGCTGTCACATTTAAAAAAAAATCGTTTGTTTGCTTTTTCACGCAGTCACAATATTAAAAACAAATCAAGAACTTTATTTGCTAAAATAAATAAGTTTATGTTGACACACTTTTTACCTTCCTCAAATGAAAAGTTATCGACTTATGAAACACTATTGCCGTATTACTTTTCTCAAATATCCTGATTTTCAATAAAATGATATAACTGAAGTTGAATTCTCCTTCCACTACTATTCATCTGTATTAGCTCTCTTCTAACCCTCATATCAATTGACGTATTCTTGATATGGCCAATTTTTAAAGCAGAGTTCGGATCCAATGTAGTCAAATTTAAAAGAAGAACTCCTAAATTATTGAATATGTTGAGTTCGAGGTTTGACCCATCTAATTTGAATCTATGAATTAACCCATTTTCCCCATTTGATTTATTACGGTAGATTTATAATCTCAGCGGAAATGATTTTTTAACGAGAAATCTAACCACAAGTTAGCACGACTGCTCCAGTAATAAATCTCATATACATATTCCTAGCGGTGCGAAATTTTCGTATCATTTCCACTGAGCATGAAATACAGAATTGTATTCAGTTAAATCCTGTCGTAATCTCAAGCTAACCAACATATGCAATAAAATATTCTCACAAAAATTAAAGTAATATTTTACGTTGGTGGGTGTTGTTACAAATAATATTTTATTTTGCCCAAGCTATAATGTGAAAAGTTTGTCTGACTAGACGTTTATAAGGTGCTGCAATATTCAAACTAAATTGAACTTATAGCATAAAGTTTCCTGTTCTCACAAGCATCTCTATATCTACTAACTTTCATTACTTTAAACTCACGATCCTCTTTCCCAACCCTAAAATCTCTATCTCAGTAATTGTGAAGTAGTATTTATGCCCAAAAACAACCGTACCCAAACTATCTAACTAAAAACTTGATCAAGCCACAGCTGTAGAAAGACCGAAACAATCATAACTTAAGGTTAAAATACATTGGTGGCACGAGTGCTCGAGTGAACTGGCGCGCGAGCGTAGGGACGAATGCACGTTGATTGCGCACGCCCGCGTAACTGTTTTACTCGCTTGAGTAGATCCGAAATATTTTGATTCCATTCGCGGTAGAGATTGATGAACTATTGATATCACTTGTTCCTGAAAAAAGTGCCATTTGCGATGCTAAAGATAAAAGGCACCACAACAGGGATTATGTGAAGATGTGGATGAAGATAGTAACAGAATCAGGAGAGCATTAAAAATCCTATGATATTCGCCACCTTTCTTCGTATTCGCGAAATAATCATTGGCTTCCATAAAATATGTTCAATATAACATCAAAGGCTAAAAAAGGCCATTCTCTAACACTGTTCGTCGTCTGATGAAGAATCTATATTGACTGACCCTTCTAAGTGTCTTTCTCTAACCTTTCTGCACCAAAACGATTGTGCTCGCGTGCGATTAGTGTAATCACACCAAACTCGTGCGAGTAGGTTGCGCACGCGTGCGACCATTGTATTTGAACCCTTACTTGATGTCATGTGTATCAGATATCAAGGGCAATGTGTGGTATAATAAACTATATAGTTGGCGATATTAGACAATTTATTGTTATATATTTTACTTGTTGTTGATAGTAATAGATACAAACCAAAACCAAGTACCGACTAATTATTTAAACCCGCTAACTTTACATGGCGATCCCGCCGTATGGAACATTTGAACGAATTTTATAAAATGTAAACGTTTTTTTTTAAATAAGAGTAGTGCTATTCTTGCCGTCGCATCGGTACTCTTTAGAAGTCGAGTTTGTGTACCGGAACCATTTATTGCTTTACGCTGAAAGCTGTGAATAGTACGGGCTACCTAAAATGAAAAAATCTGTTTCAAAAGAAAGCGATGTTTCAAGTACGGGAGTTGTAACGTCAAATTTTATCGTCGATGAACAAGGACTTGCATCAGTGCCATTAGATATAAGAGTCATTGCCTACATTTGTGTGATAATATGTATGGTTGTGAAAGTGCGTGATGCCTATCATAGAGGTTTTAAGAAAAATATTTTAAGTCCGCATCATCTGCAGCGGACGAAGAAGTTTAGATAGACACAGTATAACAAAAAAACAAAGAAACTCTTTAGCTGGACACCTAAAGTTTATGTTTGTGACTCACTGTATTGTGGTTTCTGATTTGAAGCAAATGCCATATTACTTGGAAGAAGAATTTGTTCGATATAATATACTTACATTATACTGGAAACCTATTTTAAAATGTACGGTATTAATTATTTGCTTAAGTCAGTTTAAAGTAGTTAGGTAAACTTAGGGAATTTATATTCGTATTACTTTAATACAATGTGTACAACTTTTATTTATTTAGTGTCTCGACATCTGATGGTCATTGACACATTTACATTACAACCGTAATATATCAATATAAATTTACATTAAATGAAACAATTGAATGTCTTTTAAGAAATCAATCACTGAGGTGCTGTTGTCCGGACACAGAATATTCTTAAGATCGTCATTCAGATGATGACGTTGTCTTGCTGTGACATGGTGATGGCAATATGCTGGAGTTAGGTGTTCGTTGAACTTCTGACAATTTACTAGTGGATGCGTTTAACATATTTACCCATTTATTTCTGATTGTCCTTTTAAAGAAAGTTTTAAGATCACTGTAGAGCTGGATACGTTGTTTGGATAACTCTGACGATGCCGCAGCTTTAGCGGACTTATCAGCAGTGAAGGGACCCAGATAAGGAAGACGTGAATTGGGAGGATGGATGACAGAGAATCGGTGCATATTGCAACTTTTTTATGGGTGTCCTCAATACATTTGACAGCTGAGAGTATACTGAAAAGTTCGCCTGTATCTACACTACAATAGGAAGGGAGTTGATGGTTGAGTAATTTGTTGTAGTAGCGGAGCAGCCTACTCCAATCTCCTGCTTTGATGCGTCGGTGTATAAAATTTCGTCAGGATTTTCCAGATCTATCAGTTCTAGGAAGGCTTGGTGAAGAAAAGAGCTCGATACTTCATGTTTATTGTATTTACTTAAAGTTGTGTTCGCATATGAAGCTATTCTAATACAGGGTGGTGAGTCCGAGAGAAAACTGTTGGCCGGTTTTTTGAGGTCTATATTTTCGAATAAAAGTTGTAAAAGGTGTTGTATTGTATGATAGCTAGTTACGGTGTTTTGGGTTTCGGTTTGGTTTGAGTTTATGATATGATATACTGGATTTGTAGGGTTAGATGATACCCGTGCTGAGTATGACAGTAGAAGCTGTTGTCTACGGAGATATAGGGGTATTTTATTCGCTTCGCAGCAGAGTGATTCCGCTGGACTGGATCTGAAGGCTCCTAAACAGATGCGAAGTGAAGTATTCTGTATTGAGTTTAACTTATGTAGAGTGGATCTGCTGCATTACCATACACAATACTGCGATATTCTAGTTTTGATCTGATTAAAGCTCTATAGATTTTTAGTAGTTGTTGTTCATCAGCTCCCCATGTGCGATGTGATAGTGTCTTGATCAGATTTATGCATTTTAAACAATTACCCTTGACATCGTCTATGTGGTGCTTCCACGTGAGTTTACTATCGAAGGTTATTCCCAGGAGCTCCCAAATTTCACATCCTTATTGGGTTATACCGTGCTGATGACGGCAGATGAGCCAGAAACATGATTGTCCGCGGTTACCACTCTGTTTCAGTAGCCCTTTTTCTTTTTGCGTGAATTGCCCATGAATCTCTTTGTTGTTATATATATATATATATATATATATATATATATATATATATATATATATATAACAACAAAGACATTCATGGGTAATTTGTTGTTGTTTTTAACATATCACGCGATATTCCCACATATATATATATATATATATATATATATATATATATATATATGTATATATACGTATATATATACTACCACTTCTGTATATTTTGAAAATAATATATATATAAATCGGTTTATAACGTTCTCCGACGTCTTCCGACTCCTAACCGCCATCCTTCTCTATCTTGCCATAGATCCTCTGGTAGCTCCCTTTCTCGTATTTCGGTATCTATGCCCTCTCTCCAGCTTTTTCTTGGTCTTTCTCTTCTTCTTTTTCCGTGTGGTGACCATTTTAGGACTTGCTTTGGTAGTCTTTCGTCTGGCATCCTTTGAACGTGACCGTACCAGACCAACTGCTTGGTCCTGATATCAATCTATTATTGTGTGCTCGACACCCATAATTTGTCTGCCTCTGTCGTTACGTACTCTATCTCTTCTCGATTTACCCACTGATCTTCTCCAGAAGTCCATTTCCGTTGCTAGTAGGATTCTCTCCGTAATCTGCTTCATTTGCCACACTTCGCACCCATATGTTACAATACTTTTAACGATTGTGTTGTATATTCGTTGTTTATTGGCCTTTGATATTGTTTGGTCCCACAGTATTCCGTTCATCATAGATATAGCTTTTCTACCTTGTATGTTTCGGTCCTTGATAGCCGCGTCTAGTGTTCCGTTTTGTGTTATTTTCATTCCTAAGTATTTGTATTCCTCGCAGTGTTTAATTTTTTTTCCGTCCTCCAAATCGATGTCTTGTGCCGTTGTTCCTATGGACATACATTCAGTTTTTCCTACATTTACTTCAAGGCCCCACTTCTTATATTCTTCTACGAGCTTTCGAGTCATGTAGTTTAAGTCTTCATGGTATTTTGAAAATAATACACTCATCAAATATTTCATATATTGAATTTTGAAGTTCATATTTGAGAGATGTAATAATTTATTATAAATTTTACATTTATACCACGATTAATTATTTCCTTGAAAATGAATATATAAAATATTCGAATGTTGGATATAAAGAGTACACTTTGGTATTTGGTATCATTGCCTCCTCCCCAGGCCCCAGTATATATATATATATATATATATATATATATATATATATATATATATATATAAATATTGACAACCCCGTAAATATATTACTTACCACATGAATAGCAAAATACAATATGCATCTACTTATATTCACTTAGTAGTTAAAATTTAAGTTTCGATATACGAATAAGAACCAATTTTATTCAAACTATTCATAGATACACATACATGGAATTTATAACACAGAATATATTGCTCTTAAATTGTTCAGGTATTTTTTTTATCATTACTCGCTTTCTCAATATTATGTATATACATCATTTTTACAAATTCTTTCATTGTATTCTGTTATTTTATACTTAGTTACTGTTGCTTCATTATTTTATCATATTTATAGCTTTTTTCCGAGGTAAACATATTTATGTAAGTGGACGCATATTGTGTTTTGACGTTCATGTAGTAAGTAATATATATATATATATATATATATATATATATATATATATATCAGGTTTGTCAATGATATTTTGATAAAGGCCGAAATTGAGCCGAAACGACAAAATACTATGTTTTTCTCCTTGCAATTTCCAGCAATCATAGATGTCTGTATCGTCAAAAAAGCCGATCGATGCTACATTCTTCGAAGGAGATGAAATTCAATATTTTGCATTTCTTAGAGTTTTATATTACTATAAATTTATTGTTTCCAGACCAGTTATCTACATTATCTGCTTCACTTAGAAACATTTTCGTTGAGTTCGGTAATTTTCCTGTTTTTTCTCATAACAAATGGTTATATACACAAAAATTGCCAGCTCTATTATAGAACACATTATATCCAAATAAGTAAAAATTAATCAGTGTTCAGTAATCGTCAATTATGGGATAATACCTATTAGGCTCAAATTAATCTCGTAATCTACATTTTTACATTTTTCTGAAACAAGTCACCCGTAAATCTCGATTCTCATAAATTGTAGTTAATACTTGGTACGGTTCTGTGAGGGATAATATATAACTTTAAGTCGTCAAGAGTATGCTCTCGTATAAATTCCAGATTAATAATAATTTCCAAACATGTGTTCATTTTGGAACAAAATCCCTTACGGTGCAAACTAGAATTACAGGGGATTATTTCGCATTACTTTCCTTTGCAGGGGATGCAAGGATAAATGGAAGCTAATATAATTGATAGTCAACAGATTATAAAAAATATTAAATATATTGTGAATAAATAGATAAATTTTATGTTATAATATTAAAAGCCTACAAAATTTATTAAAATTAGGAACATATCAATTATCCGAATCTCTTTCCATCCATTTCCATTTCTCAGTATGCTGTACAAATCTTCTTTTTCCAGTATCTGAGATCTGAGATGGTTTTTTTTCTCATTTTTTGTTTCAACACAAAAATCGACCCGGAATTCTGACTGTATATTTAAAAAGCTATAAAATAAATAGCAAACCATTCATTCAAATAAAAATGTACTTCAGGAAACATATTGGAATGATGATTAATAGAGATAGAAATATAACTGTTAGATAATGTATCAGTAAAACATATAATATGGAAAAAAGAAGTCCACAATAATAATAATTTAAAGGTAGCTTAGAAAAATGGAGGAGAAGAAATATGGGATTCGAAAACTAAGAAGTGAGAGATTAAATTATAACGGTATAGAATAATATGACGGCGAACAATAAATAAACGTAGAGAGAAAATTTAAAATCAAGGACAAATTGGACTGACAATATTAAAGGAATGAATGAAAAGCGGATACAAGAGGAAATGGATCATAATTTGATATCCGTAAAAAAGAAGTGAAGCAATTAAAATTAAGTAGCACGTAATTACTCTACAATGTTTTCCAAACGCATGCGTATGTGTCCAACGATACTACTACTACTACTAGATTCAGGCGAACCTCGGCCAAACAAGCTCAAGCCAAGGTTCCGGCACTGAGGCCACTGGAGGGTCCATTGTGCCATCCCTGCTACTAAAGCATCCATGAAGCCAAGTACATCAATGAAGGACTCAATCCTCTTTAGTGGATGCCTGCATGTATCCCCAGGGGCCATAACAGGAACTCCTGCGTAATACAGCCGAATGTGGACACACTAGGAGGACTTAGACCGATGTTTCGTTAGCCAAGCCGCAACCCCCACATATGGGATTTTCCTCTAAACCTAAGTTATGGATGTGTTTCGTCATACAGCAGTGCCTTGTTAAGAGTCTTGCTATCTTTCTTAACCTACTTCTTGGTAGTTCTACAGCTGCCCTAGCATGCCTTAGACCCGACGGTAATATTCCATCAACAAAAGAAGAAGAGCATTCCTAAGATATCAAATTTCCGAAAGCATGTATTGGTTTGTAAAAAAAATGAAACTTTCCATCTCACAGCATGCTGTTTGTTACATGAGTATATTTAGTTATGTTATAATAAAAAACGTAGAGGTATTGTTTAAAAATTGTCCATTTTTTTTCTTATAATTTACTTGTGTTAAATCCATACTAATTTTTCAGAAGCATCACTCAGACTTGCATTGCTGACGGAAAAGGATGCAAAATGCTTGATTCTCTCTTCGGAGACGAACATGAAGTTTGTGTTAATACTTATTAATTTTTTTTCGTTTCAGTTAATCCTAATTTCCTGACCAGGATACTGCGACTCATCTGGTTGGTTTAATATGCACGTGAATGTCCATTGTATACAACTGGAAATGTCCAAGTCTTCGACATATTATTTCACATTCAATTTTGTATACACCTTTTTCAGATAACGCGAAGCGACATTTGATGCAGTTGAAGTATAAAAACAATAAATGCATTAATCCGAAGGACCTTCCACATGATATCTTCACATATCATTCGCAGATTATATAATTCAGAAGAGATATTTATACCGGGTGATCAACTTATACTCTACAGCTCAATAACCCATAATATTTGTATCAAAGAATGTCTTGTTAATTGATTTATTCATTATTAAGGCTAGCGTCTTTCGGTTCAGTTCTTAAGGAGATTGTTACTAATATTTTGGATATAAGTTTTATTTAATGCTTGTTCTCGTTGTATCTCGATAATCAGGTTTGTGTGAAACTGGTAATGTATTATTGGTTTATCGATGTCCTTTCCAACCTCTTTCTCTTTATGTCGTCATGTATTTTTCTGTACATGTGTTGCAAGGGATCGAATTAAATACCTTTGTCGTTTACATGTTAGGTGCTTCAGATTCCAATGTGTTAATGAACTCAATTCATTATGAGATTTATGACATGTTTTTGAAAGATGTGTGATATTTTTCGTATCTGATAAATGAATGTTATTTTTTTTCTGTACAATGTTACGATGGCTGTACATTTTTAGTCTTGTCATTTTATTTATATCTTTTATGTTGAAATTATTAGCAATTAAGGCCTCTTCAACTTTTTAAAGTGCTTTTGGTCTAAATTTAGTTGATGTTAATGGAATTTTTCGATAAGTTAGACCATTAGTTACTCTATTATATTAATTATTATACGTCTTATTACGTATTCGAATGAATTAATATGAGAAAATTAGTGTCACAGCAACTAAAAACTCATAACATATTATTTCAATATAGTTATGTTCATGACATTCTAGCCTATTTTGTGAATATCGAACAGATTTCCTTCTAGTTTCATCTTCTGGGGATTCTTCTTGTTGATATTATCATTTTTTATTTTTTGTTTCATATTAGTGTTTTTAAATGAAACTCAAGGTCTCTAGTTAATTCCACAATATAATACAAATTATTGAAAATTCTAAAAAAATGACAATTGTTTCAATAAATCAATTGTCAATTTTTTAGAATTTTAAATAATTTGTATTATATTGTGGAATTAACTAGAGACCTTGAGTTTCATTTAAAAACACTAATATGAGCATATTCCACGAAGTAAGGGTCGAGACAGTCAATTTTTTTTGTTTCAGTTTCGTCTGTTCGCTTTTTTTCCATGTTGGCTTCATCAATTGTTTCCTTTAATTACTATCTTAGTTTATTTTCTATTATTCGAGTGAAGAAGTTCTAAGTATACTTCTCAATTCTAAGTACTAGCTGGACCCCCTTTGAAGAGTGAAACTGAAACTAGTATTTTCTATTACAATTAATTTACTAATCATATATTGAGATCAAAAGGGATTAAGTCTATGTTTCAATATATGATTAGTAAATTAATTAATTGACTTAGTAATAGAAAATACTAGTTTCAGTTATAATCTAAAACCTTGAACGCAAATATTTACTTACCCTTGGAGTCTGATTTTGGTAGAAAAAAGAGAGTATACAATTCGGTTGTAGGCCAAACAGGGAGACTCAGCCACCTCTGTGAAACTGGCAGAACCATTTCGGCTGAATCAAATCAAATCTATTACCATTTTTAGTACTTATCTTGTACTAATGTGTGCCACAAAAAATAATTTTGTACCTTTACCCATAAAAGGAAAAAACATGGCGCTGCCAGCTTCATTTTAACCTGGAAAGCCCAAATTAAAAATAATTAAAGAAATTAAAATTAATACAGGAAATTGGAAAACTAAATTTGTACAAAAAAAATATTAGCGCCAACCCCCTCAAACAATCGATAAATTAAATAGCAAGCCCATTATCCTCCAATATTTTCTAAATTTCTTGAAAATGAAATATAAAAGTCGATTCCAGTAAAACTGAATTTGTACTGATTTGTAAAACATAAAATATTTGAAAATGTTGAAGTTGAAGAATTGAAACAACCCCTGCATCGATAATTTGTATAGCAAGCCCATTATGCTCCTATATTTTCAAAATATCAAAATTTCTTGAAAAACAGAATGTGGAATTCGATTATATTATGACTAAATTTGTACTAATTTGTACCACAAAAAATATTCCTAAATATTAACGTCAACCAATTTAAACAACTCCTTCTTCGATAAATTCAATAGCGTGCCCATTTTTCTCCACTTTTAAACTGTTTCTTCTATCTCCTGACTTACAAAAAAAAATGAAAAGTGTATACTAGACTTAGGTAGGTGTCTAGTCCAAAAGTAGTTTCCCGTTATATGCAAATGAACTTGCTAATAGTTATTTTGTGGAGATGTTTTTTACTGATTGTTTGGAATCTTTCAGTAGTTTTACTATTTCTGCTTTACTAAATGGAATAATATTAACATACCAGTGTAAATTCAAGGTATTCTGCTGCTATTTCTACCGCTGCCAGGAACCACTTTTTCCACACCCCTTCTCTCACTGCTGTCTTAAGACCTTCGTTTTTCCATCTCAAACCAAGCACCCATGTTTTTCTTCCCGGTTTTCAAAAAATGTTCACTAACCAAGCAGTTCATTAGTTACCGACCGAAACACTTTACACTACTATATCTACCCTTCGAAACAAAAAAACATTTTTACAGATTACAGATTACTGTTTTGACCTTCAACCATGAAATCAGACAAATTTTTAAATACTTATATACTACGTTACAATTATTATTTACATTTCTACACAAAACAGTTTCATTATAATAATAATAATAATTAATAAAAAAAAACCTTTTGATTAATATTTACAAAATTAAAATACTGAACTGCCATCTATTATCGTCTTTACATATTCTGGCACAAAAGAACATAACATTAATTCATATAGATTACTTAATTGAATATTACAGTTTTGCTTCTAATATTTACATACTTCAAAATTATATTTTAAATAATAATCCATACCGTTTTCTATTTTACATTTATTGTTTATGTTCATTTAATATTAATCTAGGAATAAGTATTGCTTATCTTAATTAATATACAGTACTACCCTCTATTCGATGGATCCCGTACTTCCATCTTCCGCCATTTTTAGTCCTATCTGTATTTACTATCATATGTGATTTGTCATTTAACCTAGACTTCTAGAAAAGAATTCAGCCTTGTCACAAACTATTTCATGTATTCAATACAATTTTCAAGTTCCTCTTATTTCCTCCTAACAATGTTTATTAGTTCAATTTTTTCCTAGTATGAATTTACGGTATTGCAATGTTTTTTATGTTCCTATTTGTTCTAATTGACAGTTTACTGATTTCTTATCATTATATTTCTTATCCTATATTTTATTTAACCTACTTTGGTACATCATTCCTAAACTAAGCTTATTATCCTTTAAATATCTTGAACTTCTATTTTATAATTTTCTTTTGATGTTACTATGTATAGTCTGAACTTTTTATTTAGCTGTGGTGTTCTCATACGTGAAGTTTATGTTGTATGATATATTGTGTTCTCAGTTTCTTTAGAACATTCAGTCATAACATGAATAAGAAATTCAAGTAGTAGGTCTAAATAGAATACCAAATATAATTATAAATTCAATTTGATTAGCAGTGTATCAAGGTATAGTCTAGTAGCAAAATTTCTTCGAAAGTCTAAGTTGATTTTAAGTTTAAAATTCTAAGTTATTAAATAGATCATAAAATTTAAGGAAATGAAAGTTTGATAATGAAAATTTGTCAAACACATAAAACCCACAGGACTCATGAGTCATGTCCATAGATTTGTCAGGAAATTAGATAATTAACTTAATAATTTTAAGAAAGATGTTAAACTGTTGGTTAAAACGTCTATTCAGAAAGTTTCAGATAAAGATATTTAGTTTAATAAAATCTTATGCAATTTGAAACGTGACATCTAAATATTTTCATAATACAGTTTCTAGTTTGAAAGGAAAATTAAAAATTTAAATAAGATCACTTGATTTAAATTTAGAAATAATGAAAAAATATTATATATGGAAAAGAATTATAAAATTTATATTATAGCGTATGTAGAATGAACAAGTATGTAAATAATATTGATTACATAATATAAAATATATAATCATTTGTCAATAATATTTCTCTAAATTTATCAATTCTAAGTATTTATCAAGATATCAAATTAAATTTCAGTATAGTACAATCAAGAATAAATAAATAAGCCAGATCAAAATCATTGCAAATTATCAATAAGGTAATTTTACGTTATAAGTAACATCAGACAGAACTTTAAATGAAACCAAGCTCAACTAATTAACTTGACGGAAGCCGAGACATTAGACACGAAAAGATTCATTTGTTAGCGACATAAATTTTAATGAAATCTGTAATTTGTATGCAATGTCGATAAAAAAAGAATTAAAACATGAGACAGAAATACCAACTGACAATACTATGATTATTGACAAATGATGAGGATAAGCTTTGATAAAAAAAGGAAAACTAATGAAATGTTATGTTTAAAATGTGGTGAATAGAAAACAAATATGAAATAAAGTGTATACGAGTACATATGCTTTTGAATATTTCTGTTGTAAAATTGCGATATATCAAAATTAGAGCTAACCAATCAGACAAGAGGACGATGAATAGAACATTCTAGAGAGTGTAAAACTTCCGGTCAACAACAAAGGGTTGTTGATAAAAAAGAAAACAGAGACAGCGAGGGAGGAAGTGAAAAAGAGACACGTTAGGTAACATCTGTGAATAGGGAGTTAAATTTTGAAATCAAAAGTGATAAATATCATTAAGTATAATTGAAAGATACTGTGATTAAGTTAACAATCCCTAATACGCATAAACAAGTTTTTAATACGAGAGTGAGATTTGAACGAGTTATCAAGAAATGAGGAGTCGCTGCCAAGAGATGTGTAAAGTGTTTAAACGCGGACATATTGGAGAAGCTAGTTCTCACCAGGTTGGTGATATTTGAATTTGTTTTGGTCCAAAAAAATAAAATAAACTTACTGAATTAAACAAATGATCATTATAAACTTACTTAAAATTTTAAAAGGCCGAAAATTAATAAAGAAATTGAATGTAACATTAAGAATAACTATATAAGTGAAATATTAAATGATAATGGTATAAGATTTACAACTTACCTGATATTTTGTTGAAAAATGGAAATTGCATGTTTATAGTTCATAAGAAAGTATAGTTTTAATAAGTCACGAAATTTATCATTTTACACACACATATATTATATAAATATAAAACTTCACTTTGCTGAAATATTTGTAATAATTTAAAACGATACACCACAAGAAATGATTTTAAGCATACTGTTTCAAAGCTTAAAATATAAATTCTTTTCCACATTAAAGTTGTGTTAACAAAAAAAGCTTTGTAGCTGCAGGTGTCTTTCTAAGCTTTCGAGATAAACAATATGAAAATTATGCAAATGAGCTTCATAGGCGTCACATTTTATTATTTGTAACCATTTGTATATGAATTTACATGAATGATTTTAGTCAAAAATTTGTTTAATTGCTAATATATCTAATTGCCGTTTTGAAACTAATCGCCCTGAGATAAATTTATGTTTCACAAATATTTGAAGGAGAGGAATTTAAAAAAAGGTAAGAAATGAAATTAATTTATTCATTGAGCAAAACATTTAAAAAAAATTTGAAACATTAATAATAAATAAATTAAATTGGCATCCTAACATTTAAATAATAACGCATTAATAAAGGTTTGATAGCAATTAAAATTAATCTGAGAATAAAATAAACATAAATAATAACGAAGATAAATAATAACTATATAAAAAAGTCATCCCAACGTGGAAATACATATATATATATATATATATATATATATATATATATATATATATATTTATATATTTATATATTTATAAACCAAAAGGGTATTCTTGACGGTAGATAAATCAAGAATCTTTCAATATCTTAGAGATTCTGTCGTAAGTAAGTAAGTGACTAAACTCTTATTTACTACCCAACGTTTCGAAAAAATTTATTTTCTTTTTCAAGGCTGAAATATGGACATGTTGGTATATTTTATTAAATAACTAATTTTTTGTCTTGCGTGCAAAGTGAGTTGATAGTTATTAAAACAGTTCATACTCGGAACAACAAAAAAATATATTTTATGTATAAATACTTTTTAAGTTTAACTAATTCAAAAGGATCTTTTCGATGTGAAGGAACATTATATGTTGGTCAGAGTGTCACAGTTTTATTGACAGTTTTTTGGTTGAGACATAACCCAGTTGATGTGTTCAACTTTATGACTTAAGAGACACTCCTCATTATTAGTACCATGACTTGTCACTTAATCATGATACTATGGTCAAATGACCAACACCATAAAAACAATCAAATTCTAGATATTTCTGACTTATAACTTTAAACATCTATATAACTAATGAGTTATAACGGAGTTGTGTATATATACATTCACTCTTGTTATCGTGAGATTTGAGTGGGGTAATTAGTGAGAGTAATATACCTCACAACATTCGCTCGTTAACAAGGGCGGATATATGATATATAGGACTTCATTTGTTGATAGCATCATGATTAAGCGACAAGTCATGGTACTAATAATGAAGACTGTTTCTTAAGTTATAAAGTTGAACACATCAACTGAGTTATATTTCAATAAAAAAACTGTCACTCAACCTGTGACAATCTGACAAACATATAATGTTCCTTCACATCGAAAAAATCCTTTTGAATTAGTTAAACTTAAAAAGTATCTATACATAAAATATATTTGTTTGTTGTTCCGTGTATAAACTGTTTTAATAATTATCAACTCACTTTGCACGAATTACCTCAACGCATCCTGATGACAACGCAGTGTGAACGCCAAGTCAGCAGAGTGCGGAATCGAGGACATAAAAACAGTTGTAAAGAATTTTTTGTTGTTGTTGTTAATTTGAATTTGAAATAAACGTAATAATTGTCAGAGAATATAATTGTAATTTGAAAATGAAGTTTTTAAAAATAGAAGTTAGTGCTTGAAGCAGTTAATTCACGTAAGTAAAAAAATTAGTTAATTAATAAAATGTACCAACATGTCCATATTTCAGCCTGGAAAAAGAAAATGAAATTTTTCGAAACGTTGGGTAGTAAATAAGAGTTTAATTCAGCCATACTTACGATGGAATCCCTAATATATTGAAAGATTTTTTATCTAAAACGGAGGGATTAGTCCACGATCAATGATGCCAACTAATAGTTGAGTAGATTAATATTAGATCAAGTACCCATTAGTGAATGACTTCCGATGTAATAGTTACTATTTGAGATGGGAAAGAAGAATGCAGAGGGGTTGAATATTGCATTCATAAAAAAGACATATACGGTGGAAGATATTGAGACTCAGCCACCAGCCAAAACAACAAAAGCAAATAACGAATATATATATATATATATATATATATATATATATATATATATATATATATATATATATACATATATATAAATCATGGGTGCCTACCAACACCAATGTACCCAACTAATAGAAGTAGTAATATGTTAGTTATCTGCAAATAGGGTAGTGTCAATTGGGGTAACGTGACTGCCATTTGTGAAAGGAAGGTTTTCGTTGAAATCTGAGGACAGTAAAAAGGAGTGGTCTGTGTCAGTCTTTTTGTTAATGACATTGTTAAATTGTGAAATAAAAGCCATTTCTAAAAATGATCTCTTAGTTTTGTTTGACTCTGTCGCAAACACCTTTACAGCTTCAAAGTTCATATGATGGTCAAGAGAATGAACGTGATTTGCTAAAGCGCACCGGTCTGGGTGTAATCTACAATCACTCTTATGTGAGACAATACGGCTAGACAATGATCTTAAAGTCTGACCAATATCTTGCTTATCACAGTCTCCACATGGAATGCTATACACAACGTTAGTAAGTGAAGTTACCGGACATTTATCTTCAACTCTAGTGAACATTGATCTAACTGTTAGAGTTGTCCTGTTAGCAATTTTAAAATTACCATATATCCGGAACAATCTGGCAAGTCTCGGAGTAATGTCCTTTATGTATGGAAGGGAAGAAAAAATTGGAGGAGCAGGGGTCGTACTAGCGCCAACATCCATTTGGGCCACGTTAGGATGGCTATCATCAGTCAGCAGGTCCACGGTATTAGATGTGCTGAATAATAATTTATTGAGTAAAGTTCTTGGATAAGAGTCATCCAAGAAAAGGTTAAATAAAACGGTAAGATTTTTATTATGGAAGATACTATTTGAAATGACTCTCTGCTTCATTAGTTTTACCAAGTTCACCTTCATAGAATGTTTGTGGTAAGAATGGTAATTTAAATATCTACCAGAAGTGCACGGTTTCCTGTACCAATCTATAATAATAGTATTATTGTTACGAATGAACTTAGTGTCTAAGAAAGGTGCGGAATTGTCGTTGTCTTCGTTTTCTATTGTGAACTGTATATAAGGGTCGTAACTATTAAAGGTCTCAAGAATCTCATGTAGGCCCTCTCTAGGAAGTTCCACAATAATATCGTCCACATACTTCTTAATTAAGAAAGGAGTAAAAGAAAGTACCGGAATGACAGTATCCAGCAAATCCACTATGACATATGCTGCTAAGATAGGAGAAATGGAGGCATCCATAGGAGTACCAAAAGTTTGTTTATAAAGTTTATTGTTGAAAGTAAAATAAGTATTATCAAAGAGAAAAACAATTAAGTTTAAAAAGGCTTCCTTCTGGATGGAGCAATGGGCACTAATACGTCCCCAACTCTTATCGACTGCTCTCAAGCAAGCATCAAGATAAACGTTACTAAACAACGAGACCACATCCAAACTGGCCAAAACATAATTATCTGGAATTGTAAAGTTATCAAACTTGTCCGAGACTTCAAATGAATCTTTAACGTAATAAACGTTTTCATAACCATAAGCGTTAATCAGGATTTCTATACAAAACTGTACAATGCGTTCAGGGGGGCTCCTATCGAAGCCACTATCGGTCTCACAGAAAGGACTGGTTTATAAACCTTTGGCGGCGCATAAAACTCAGGGGGAACACCATTGTAGCATGTGAGCTTTTTTCTACATGATAATTCTATTTGATGTTCATTGTATAAAGATTTTACTAAGTTGTTGCCCTTTCTCTGTATAGAAGAGGTAGGGTCGGATGTTAACTCAACATATGAATTATTATTTAAAATGATGTCATTGGATAACTCAATATACTGTTGCTTGTCCATGACAACTGTGACATTCCCTTTATCTGATTGTGTTAAAATCAGATGTGAGTTTGATTTCAAAAAATCTTTCTCAATTACTTCCGAAATATTTCCCTTATTGGAACCAAAGTCATTATTATTGATCAACAGCATTTCATCAATTTTGGGAATCATGTTTTCAACTTCCATTGAACAGGAAGGAGTGATTGGAATGCTTGAGCAACTGAGGCTCATATTATCCGTTCGGGTTTTCACTTTTTTATAAAAATTAGAGGAATACTTTCGTTTCATGGTGGCAATTTTCTAGACTAGGCACAGAAAAAATGGTGGCTTTGAAATAAATTAGATTCGGAGCTGAAATAAAATGCACACATAATATAAGAACTACTGCCCTATACAAGAGATAACTAGAAAGGTGAACAATTTTACAATAGTTTTTAATAAAAAATAGTTATTTTATACATACCTTAAACAAATAACTCACTTTATCACACACTTTTTCTATTTTCTTACTCACAAATGACAAAAAAGAAAAATGCTAAACATAACGAGAACACTAGGTAAATGGCGGCAACTATAATACTACAGTTCAGGGTACAAATGAATAAATTATTATTTGTGTACCTTTTGATTTTGGGTTTAATACTGATTGTACCATTCATTTTTATAGAAAAAATTGATAAAATATTTTTTTGAATAGCTGTTGTGAGGACGATACAATTCGATGATTTTAGGAACGGTGCTTGGGAATATTATTTTTAGGAACTATTCGCAAATAGAGCATTCACAGGAATCACAGGCTTGCGTACACATGACGTTGGGAACGACGTCAAGAATAGCGCCCGGGTTTGAGATTCACCTGTAAGACATGAAGTTACTTTACTTTTTAGAAATGAATATTTTTGAAATAAACACATGGGAAATTATCATTGATACTGCAAATGCATATATGAATTATTTGGCAAATGTATGCATAATTTGCCCGTAGATAATATACTTTTTAATTAATTAAAAAAAATAGAGTTGCGGGGAGAGGAAAAAGACGAAATTTTCGGTATAAGAGTGTCTGCCGTCTAGCGCAAACATATATAGAAGAGGGCGGAGTCTAGACGTGACAAGGCGCGAGTGACGGGCAGTCACTCTTGAAATTACTTCCAATTTTATTTCCATTGTATTTCGCTTAAACTCAACAATGTGTGCATGTTTTTTCAGTTTGGCTTTTCCACTTTTCCATTTTGTTTTGTGTGCTATACAGTTTCAATAAATCACGAGTTTGGATATAGATACCTCACAAATTGTTTTTCTAAGTTTGAATCGCATGAGATTTAATCTAATAACTGTATTATACCTTTTTATTATATAATCTCATACTTATTACTATCATAATCATAACATATAGGAGTGGTAGTAATGAATACTTTAATTAAAAAGTAAACAGAATTGGAATCAAACATACCGATTAATTAAATAGAAGTTTCCATTTAGCCCGATACTTACAAGAACTCGGCGAAAATAATAAAGTCTATTATTAAAACTTATTTCTCTCACTTTACCTTGTTTAATTTTTTTCCAGCTGACGTCTGTCAATACAATTCGGAATGTAAAAAATAATGAATTGAGAGAAACTTTTAAAAGGTAAATGTAGAAGAATAAGCTAGTGGAAAAAGCACTGCATTCAACTTCGGAAATGATTAAATTTCGTAATGGAGAGAACGTAAAACATGAAATAACAGTCACTGCTTTATTCTAAACCCACATCTGAAAATTGTTGGAATGACAGTCGAGTGTTTCTTTATCAAACTCGTATGTAAACTCGTTTTTTCAAATGACTCATCTTAATTTGATACCACGGTAAAGTATTAACGGTAAATTATAATTTGAATGAAAAATATAATTACATATAAGAGGGTAAATATTTGCACAAGTAACCAGTTTCTAAATACGAAAGACTAAAATGATTTTTGTGTTACTAATAAATAATGTTGAAACTATCTACCATAAGATGCTCACATGAAAATATAGGAAATACTGCTTTATCAATATAGTATTTCATTTGATTCCAGGTTTGAATATAACATCTTTTGAATTTAATTTCATTCTCCGTAATATTAATATTAATCATCAATTTTAATTACTGCGCCAATGCACATACTCCAATATCAAAAAATCCGGCAATGGAACGCAAAATATTTATTATTTAGGGCTTTGTTATAAAAAAGGCACGTCTTGAAAGAAAATATGTGCTTCAACGAGTTCAGTTCTTAATTCATTCTCTTTTATTTCTTATCTCACTTAAAATAAGTATTCTCAATTATTCAGAACCCGAAATTCAATGCGATGACAATTGAAGCTGAATAAATATATTAAAAAAACACACAAATATATATTTTTTTGTTTAGGTTAACACATTCGTCTCCGGTAGAATTTTCGCAAAATATCTTAAAGCCGGTACGATTTTTGTAAAATATTGTCATGTCCACGTTCTAGAAATACAGCAAAGTAAAATATTGTGATGTTTTTCTTATTTATTTAAACAGTAAACGGGTGGGATAAATTTTAAACACACGGTGTGGCTACTTATTAATTTATTTTAACACTAAACTAATCACTAACACTCAATTTATATATACTCAACTAATCACTCAAATTTAATTTATATACACACACTTAATTATTAATTTATATCAACACTTTACTGTTCGATATTTCAGTTTATTTCTCGAGATCACTTTATCAACTAAACTAAACTTTAAACTTTCTTGGATCGGTTCCTTATATATATTAGTGCCTTTTTAATAGAAAATTCTGGATTGCGGCTTGCACAAAAAGAATTGGCTCTGGCATTTTTAGTTACCACGTAGAACACGTACCACGAATTATGTTTCAGTTTCAGTGTCTTGCCGGGGGCTGGAATCTGGTCTTCAAGTTTTTCTAATTGCTTTCGAAAGACGGATACCAACCTTCGTGCGTTCTTGAGACGGGCGGGGATGTTGTATGCCAGTGAATAATCTTCCGGGAGAGTGAACAAATCTTGTCGTTGTTCTTAAGTGACTCCATATCTCGCTTTCCCGGTACCTCCATACGCGCCCATAAATTTATCGAAGGTAGGGTTAGATACATCTCGAATATGGTTTACTCCTTTCTCTGGGTCATGGTCTCCGTCGAATGGCGCTAGTCGGTTATGGTGAACTACTTTTGGTTTTCCGTTGGGGATCTTGCTTATGCGATATATAACATCATTGATCCTTTTCTTGATTAAGTATGGACCTTCCCAGGATTTTTGTAATTTTGGAGAAAATCCTTCTGTCCTCGTCGGGTTGTGTACCCATACTTTGTCACCTTCTTTAAAACAGCCTTCTGTGGCCTGCGTGGCGTACCGACTTTTCATTCTGTCGCTGGCAACTTGAAGATTAGTTCGAACTAATTCATGAATATCGTCGAGCCTTCTTCTCAATTGGATCACGTAGTCTTCGCCTGCTAGATCTGCTCCAGGCCGACAACCAAATTCCAGGTCACAAGGAAGCCGCAGTCCACGTCCAAACAGGATTTTCGCCGGCGTTTCACCCGTGGACTCATTGACGGCAGATCGATAAGCCAATGCTAATAGGGAAAGATACTGGTGGTTGGCTGGATACTAGTTTGGACATGTATTTTCCAATAGTCCTGTTCATTCTCTCGACCATTCCATCTGACTGTGGATGTAATGCTGTTGTCATGTTCTTCTTCATTCCCCGCTTCTCGCAAATCTCCTGGAATAAATGTCTTTCGAAATTTCTTCCCTGGTCGCTGGGGACTTCCAAGGGCATTCCATATCGGCTGATAAATTCTTTCAACAATACATCCGCAACAGTTGTGGCCTTTTGGTTGGGGATAGCGTAAATTTCCACCCACTTTGTGAAATAATCCATTACAACCAAAATGTATTTGCCACCATTTTTGGTCGTCGGAAATGGTCCAGCGATATCTAAAGCAATCCTTTCGAAAGGGCGTCCAACATTGTACTGTTTCATGAGTGTCTTTCTCTTGCGATGTGGTCCATTACTCGTAGCACAAGTCGTACATTTCCTACACCAGTCCTTCACATCATCGGAGCTGTTCATCCAATAAAACTTCTCACGGATTCGCTGGAGGTTTTCTTCACTCCCAGATGACCTCCCGATGGACTGTCGTGTAACTTCTTTAGTACTTCAGCTACTCTTGTTCTCGGGATAACTAGCTGTCTCCTTATCTCGGAACCATCATCGTTTTCAAGGACTCTTTTCAACAGCCCTACTTCCAGGACAAGGGAGTCCCACTGAGCCCAATATGCCTTAAGTTCCGGTGAAAATCTTGACACTTCTTGCCAGGTAGGTCGCCGATTTTCTTCCTTCCACTGCCGAATCTTCTTTAGGCAAGGATCATTCTCCTGATCTTCTGTGATCCTCGTGGGTGACCATTCATCATTGACTACTGTAGTTCTTGAAACTTCAGCTTCCCTAGATTCCGCCTTGTTGCAGTGGGAGCAGTCTGATGGGCACGGCCGTCTGAACAAGGAGTCAGAATTTCGGTAACTCACACCAGCTCGATATTCGATGTTGAAATCGTACTTTTGAAGTCGTTCAATCCATCTAGCGATCTGGCCCTCGGGATTCTTGAACTGCATCAACCACTTGAGTTCTGCATGATCAGTCCGGATTAAAAACTTCCTACTATAGAGATACTGGTAAAAGTGTTCCACGGGCTTTACTACCGCCAAAAGTTCTCTTCTTGTGACGCAGTAGTTTCGTTCTGGTTTGGAGAGGACTTTACTGAAATATCCCAGCACTCTTTCTTGCCCTCCTTGGATCTGTGAGAGCACTCCACCAATTCCTACGTTGCATGCGTAAGTGTCAAGAATAAAGTCTCCCTCTGGTAATGGATATCCTAATATCGAGGCCGAGGTTAAATGCCTCTTCAAGGTTTCAAAAGCCATTTGACAGTGTTCGTCCCATTGGAAAGCTCTTGCTTCTTCTGTAAGTCGAGTTAGAGGCTTGGCAATATATCCAAACCTCCTGATAAATCTTCTACAATACGTGCAAAGTCCAAGGAAACTCCTAATTTGATGTTTGTCGTTGGTTGCGTCAAAATTAATTTAAACCCAAACAAAATTAATATGGCTATGTAGCCAATGTCAATGCCTTCCAAACGAGATATCACTTGCTATAAGGTCCTATTTAAAATTATTGGCCAGAGTGGCACTGTGACGTCATCTATTACTATTACGTCACCTGTTACCATTCGTAGAGAAGTTTACAACACTTTATTTCCACCCTCCAAATTTTATTAATGTAAGTGTAGCCGTTCAAAAGATACGAGTGGGGAGGGTACTTTTTAATAGCAATGTATATATATATATATATATATATATATATATATATATATATATATAATATATATATATGTACTCACCTTAGAATATCAACGGAACGATATCATACGAGGTAGGTTGAAATGAAATTAGTTAATTAGCTTATAATAAATTTGACTTAAGTTTTTAATATCTTGTCTATGATTCATAGAGAACTTATCGTGTATCATTTCTTTAATTTATTATTTTTGATGATTGGTGTCTTGAGCTAAAATTTTTGTTTTTTTATAATCAAATTCATGATTATCAGAGCTTTCATGTTTGTGTAAAGCGGTTGATGCATTTTTTGTATATTTGTGACCATTAATTCTGCTCTCCAAGTATTGTGTAGTCATTCCTATATAATTCTTTGGACAATTCATGCATGGTATGGAGTATATAATATTTGATTTCTTATTATCTTTGGTTTTGTTTTTTAGTTTAGTATAAAGTGACGATAATGTGTTGTGGGATTTATGGCTTACATTGATGTTATGTTTTGATAAAATGTATTTAAGTTTTTCTGATAACTGATTTGTGTAAGGTAGGGCTATACATGTATCTTTTTCTTGGCTTGATTTTATTTGTATATCTGGTTTTATGTTGTTATTGTATAATTTATATGTACGTTGTTTAATGATTCTATTAATTTGATTTTCTGTATATTGATTATTTTTCAGAACATTTTTGAGTTTTTTCATTACTTCAGGACGATATTTAGGTGAAGTTAATTTTATAGCTCTATCCGTTAATCCTATAATAACACGGTTTTTTTGTGATTTGGGCTGGCATGAGTTATAATTTAGATACCGTCCAGGCCATGTTTCTTTTGTAAATAGTTTGGTTTTTATTTTGTTATTGGTTTTTATGAGTGTCATGTCTAGAAAATTTATTTTGTTATGGTTTTCGATTTCTAAAGTGAATTGGATACTTGGGTTGAATTTATTAAAAGCGCTTAGGAAGGTATCACACTTGTTACCCGGAATTACAGCTAAACAGTCATCAACGTATCTTTTAAAAAATGTTACATCAAAATTTATATCATTTAATACTTTTTCTTCTATATATTCCATAACGATTTGCGCTAGACTTGAAGAAATTGGAGATCCCATTGTACATCCGTTTATTTGTTGGAAAAAGTTGTCATTATATTGAAAGTAATTATTTGTTTGTATAAGCATAATGCCTTCTCGAAATTCGTCATAATTAAGTCATGTATGTTGTTTGATCGAATCTCATTTTATCTTTTAGAACATGTGTTATAAGATCATTTGGACATAACAGAAGTATTGGCATATGGGAAAAATTTCGCTCTTCCATACAAGAACAAGAACGAACTACCTCATACAGAATATATTGCAAGTATAGAAACAGCCATTATACATAAACCAGATCAAATAAAAGACAATATTAGAGCTGATGTAGTAAATACTATTACCAATCATAAAATAAAACTCCGTCATCGTAAAACTCAAAAAATCAATGAAACTCAGAAAAACGTCCAAAAAAAATTTAAGAAAACTAAAGAATTTATAAAATGCAATCCCCAAATAACAATTATACAACCAGATAAATGTAATAAAACACTAATAATTAACACCGAGGATTATAATAATAAAATGACAGAGTTACTGAGTGATCTAAATGTTTATAAAAAAATTCAATTAGATAAAACCAAAATATTTCAAAGCTAAAATAATACATTTATAAAAAAACTGAAAATGGTTCTATCAATGCAAACAAAGCAAAAAAATTACAAACACACAATGCTTCACCACCAAAACTTTATGGACTACCAAAACTACATAAACCAAATATGCCAATGCGTCCAATAGTGTCATACATCCAATCACCTGTTTATAAACTATCTAAATATCTATCATACAGTCTTTCAAAAATAACCAAAAATAATTTTTATGTGAAAGATTCATTTATGCTTTTGCAGTTCTTAGATACAGTACATATTCCTGATAATTATAAAATCATATCCCTAGACGTCATCTCAATGTACACAAATATTCCAAATGATCTTATAACACATGTACTAAAAGATAAATGGGATTCGATCAAACAACATACATCACTTAATTATGACGAATTTCTAGAAGGCATTATGCTTATACAAACAAATAATTACTTTCAATATAATGACAACTTTTTCCAACAACTAAACGGATGTACAATGGGATCTCCAATTTCTTCAAGTCTAGCGCAAATCGTTATGGAATATATAGAAGAAAAAGTATTGAATGGTATAAATTTTGATGTAACATTTTTTAAAAGATACGTTGATGACTGTTTAGCTATAATTCCGGGTAACAAGTAACCTTCCTAAGCGCTTTTAATAAATCCAACCCAAGTATCCAATTCACTTTAGAAATCGAAAACCACAACAAAATAAATTTTCTAGACATGACACTTATAAAAACCAATAACAAAATAAAAACCAAACTATATACAAAAGAAACATGGTCTGGACGGTATCTAAATTATAACTCATGCCATTCCAAATCACAAAAAAACAGTGTTATTATAGGATTAACGGATAGAGCTATAAAATTAACTTCACCTGAATATCGTCCTGAAGTTATAAAAAAACTCAAAAATGTTCTGAAAAATAATCAATATCCAGAAAATTAAATTAATAGAATCATTAAACAACGTACATATAAATTATACAATAACAACATAAAACCAAATATACAAATAAAATCAAGCCAAGAAAAAGATACATATACCTTACACAAATCAGTTATCAGAAAAACTTAAATACATTTTATCAAAACATAACATCAATGTAAACCATAAATCCCACAACACATTATCGCCACTTTTTACTAAACTAAAAAACAAAACCAAAGATAATAAGAAATCAAAATTATATACTCCATACCATGCATGAATTGTCTAAAGAATTATATACGAATGACTACACAATACTTGGAGAGCAGAATTAATGGTCACAAATATACAAAAAATGCATCAACCGCTTTACACAAACATGAAAGCTCTGATAATCATGAATTTGATTATAAAAAAAAACAAAAAATTTTGCTCAAGACACCAATCATCAAAAATTATCAATTAAAGAAATGATACACATAAAACAAGATAAGTTCTCTGTGAATGATAGATAAGATATTAAAAACTTAAGTCAAATTTATTATAAGCTAATTAACTAATTTCATTTCAACCTACCTCGTATGATATCGTTCCGTTGATATTCTAAGGTGAGTACATCGATTTTAATGCTATGTTTTTATTGATGTTTTCAAGAAACCTACTAATGTTATGTTTTTATCTATCTGCTAATATTTTATTCGTTCCTTATTTTTACAATGGTATTGTTTTTGAAAATGCTTCCAAAGAAGAAGCGAAACGTTAACATTATGTATATCCATTTTCCATAGAAAAATGTGAAATATAATCGTTTTTTAATTATTTCAAACAACCTACGAACCCAAGAAAATAAACTTTTCAATATTATAAACAAATGGTTGAAGAAGTTAAATGAATTTATATATATATATATATATATATATATATATATATATATATATATATATATATATGAACGTATTGGACTGTTTTAGTTTTCACGTCCAATCGTTTGGGGTAAAAGGAACTGTAGTACACTGGTTTATAATTCAGTTATAATAATATTCATTAATCTAAAATAACTATATACATTTTTTGCAAATATGAATGTAGCTCTCGACAGACATGTCACACACTTTTTTCTGTCACTTACACCAACAGTAACGATTTTTAGAGATCAAATTAACTGCGTTTTTTATGAGTTCGGAGAATCTGATTGGGTCGGAGAAGAGCATACACGGGGAGGGAAAGAGTACATTATGAAATATATTGATTTGAAAGAGTGCGACGTCATTAAAAGTTTGGGATTGAAAATGAATGAATATTCATTTTCTCAGGGAGAAAACTGGGTTTTCGAACATACTGCCACGCGGGCGAGAATGGGAGAGAGTTTATAGAGTTCTGGTATTAATAGTAAAATAGTGTAAGGGTGCTGATGGTATGGGGTTGAGATTAGGATTGTATGTGAGTAGATTATTTTTGTTATGAGGTGTTGTTTACCCTGAATCACTTGGGAGAGATATCAGTTTAGTAATAGGTCTAGTATATTGTCCATCACTAGTCAAAACTGTGGCGCAACGAACCTTGCCGTCTTTACCCAAGGGTGCTTCTATCACCCTAGCCAATGGCCATTTGAAAGGAGGAAGATTAATATCCTTTACCAGAACCATATCGTTTACCTGAATGTTGGGACGGGGAATCATCCATTTTGGGCGATTTTGAAGTCGATTCATGTAGTCTAGTGTCCACCGTTTCCAAAAAACTTGTTGAATTTGATAACATTTGTTCCAGAATGAGAGTCTATTTGTGGGCTGAGAAGAAATGTCTTTTTCAGGGTAAGCGCTAAGAGCAGATCCGATAAGAAAATGACCCGGGGTCAAGGGTTGTAAATCCTTGGGGTCAGTTGACAAGGGGAACAGGGGCCTGGAGTTGAGTATTGCCTCGATTTGAGTTAGAATTGTGAAAAATTGCTCGTACGTGAATTGAGAATTGCCTACGATTCGATGGAGATGATGTTTAGCACTTTTTATGCCTGCTTCCCATATGCCTCCCCAGTGTGGAGATTTTGAGGGTATAAATTTCCATTTAATTTCATTGGTAGACAAATAACTTTCAATCGCGGTGTTTGTGCTTTCGGATTTAAGGAAGGTATATAAGTCTTTCAACCGATGTGCAGCTCCAACAAAATTAGTGCCGTTATCGCAGTAAATAATGGTAGGATTTCCTCTACGAGCTATAAACCGTTTAAGCGAGGCTAAAAATGAATCAGTAGAGGGGTCTGAAACTAATTCGATGTGTATAGCTTTGGTTACCATACATACAAACAGGGCTAAATAAGTTTTATACATAGGAGCCTTACGCAGAGGAGAGGATTTAACTAAAAAATAGCCTCCGAAATCTATTCCGACTTTTTGAAAAGGCCGGGAAATTGTGGTGCGATCTTTAGGCAGGTCCGACATAATTTGTTGGGCTGCTTGTGAACTAAATCGGTGACAAATGAGACATCTATGGATAATTCGTTTGGTTTCGCGTAAACCGTCTAAAGGCCAATATCGTAAGCGTATGTTAGAGAGAACATTTTGTGCTCCACTGTGACCTAGCCGGTTGTGTTCAAATTTAAGAAGAAGAGATACCACATGATTCTTGGATGGCAAAAGAATAGGATGTTTTTGAGCGAACGAAATGGGTGCGTGAGTTAATCGACCACCTACACGTAGAAACCCATCAGAATCTACAAACGGGTGAAGCGAAAGAATCTGTTTGTTTTTAATTGGTCTGGAAAGAGAGATTGCTTTCATTTCTAATTCAAAATGTTGATTTTGGATAGTTTTAAGAATAAAATTGAGCGATTTTTCAAGCTCATAGACTTGAAGAGGGCCTGATGTTTTTGCATGTGTAGCCTTTGAGTTGTGAACGAATCTAAAGACGTACGCCACTGTTCTTTTTAACCTTTGAAGTGAAGAGAACTTGGAAAAAATGTTTTGCCAGAAATTTTCGGCTATATACGAAGAAGTTAATGCAGTTTTTTTGATCTGGAGGATTAAGGACAGGAGAAAAGATATTGAGTGAATTAAAATCGAAGTTTGGGTCTTTCAGGAATTCTGGACCAGAAAACCAAAATGAGAAGTCTTTATCTTCGAATTTACCACGAGATAACATGTCTGCGGGATTGAGAGCTGAGCGAATGTGTCTCCAATGACAGTTTTGAGTGATCTCTTGAATTTGAGAAACTCTGTTGCTTACAAAGGTTGTCCAACGAGAAGAAGGACTGTTAACCCATGTTAATGCAATTGAAGAATCGGTCCATAAATTAACTGAATCTACAATACATTTATTTTCAAATACTTGTAAATTCTTCTTAGTTAGTTTCGACAAAAGTAACATGGCATTGTGTTCTAACTGAGGGATGGTTCTGGTTTTTCGTAAAGGTGCAACACGAGATTTTGAACTGACTAGAGAGCAATGGGTGGAATTATCTGAATAAATTGAGCGAATGTAAATATTACAAGCAAAGGCTTCTTGAGAAGCATCCGAAAATCCGTGAAGTTCAATTTTCGCTATCTCTTTTGTTAAAAATAAATGACGGGGAATTTTCAAATTTTTAACTCGTAAGATTGTTCTTGAAAAATTGTTCCATTCTTTAATAATATGTGGGTCTCTTATTTCCTCATCCCATTCAAGTTTTTGTAACCATATCTTTTGCATTATCAGTTTACCCTTAACTATAATAGGGTTGATAAGACCTAACGGGTCAAAACATTGACATAAATGCGATAGAATTGTTCGTTTTGTAAGAACGTTCAACTCGAGTGAGGTAAAAACATTAATCTTTAATTCATCGGTGTGAGGATTCCATGTCATTCCTAGTATTTTACAGGGGGAGTCTGATGAATTAAAGTCGATGTCGGTTTCGGAATTGACAGAGTCTTGATTAAAAATATCTTTAGTGTTGGAACATATTTTATGAAGATGAAAACCAGCTTTCCCTAGAATCATTTTCAAATCACTTAATAAAATGACAAGATCATGGGGTGAGTTCGTACCTGTTAATATGTCATCAACATAGGTTTGATTGAGTAGGGCATCAGAAGCGAGGATCAAGTTTGCATTTCGTTTTGCAATATCCTTAAGCACTCGACACGCCAAATAGGGGGCACTTTTTTGTCCAAAAGAAACTCTGTTCAATTCGATACACGAAAATTGTTCTCATGGAGAATTTCTCCATAACACATTTTGAAGAAAGTTGAATTTAGGATTCATTATCACTTGTCGGTACATCTGTTTGATATCCGCAGTTAATACGAATTTGAATGAGCGAAATCTACTTAAGATATCATATAGCTCGGGCTGAACTTGAGGGCCTTTGAGAGTGATATCATTAAGGCTAAGACGAGAGCTTGTTTTGCAGCTAAAATCAAAAACTATGCGCAGCTTCGTACTGGCGCTTTGCTCTCTTATGATGCAGAGATGTGGTACAAAATATTTGTGATCAGATGTGATATTCGTGAGCTCGAGGGGTATATACCTAGCGTGACCTAAGTCAACATATTCAGTAATGAACTTTTTATACTCAATAAAACGCTCAGGGTTTTTTTCAAACTTTTTTTTCGAGGGAGATAAATCTGTTTTTGGCTTGTGCAAACGATTCACCAAGCTTTTTATGAGCGTTGGGGTGAATCAGCGGTAAGTCGACTTGGTATCTTCCATTGTTCATAATTTGAGTGGTGGAAGTGAAAATTGTTTCAGCTAATTCATCTTCCGGTGACAGATGAGGAGGATTTTCAATCTCTTCTTGAGACCAAAACTTTTCGAGCATCGTGTCTAATTTATCTTCGAGAGGAGAGGGGTTAACGTTAGTTGCAAAGAAAGTGTGAGAAACAATAGTGGGGGTGCTTTCTCGAGAAGAGTAATCTATGCAATTAGAGGGTATTGTGCCAGCTACAATCCATCCTAAATGAGTGTCTACTAGAGTGGGACCATTTCTACCTAGGGTGATAAAACCTCCCTTAAGCAAAGAGTAATATACATCGGCTCCAATTAGCATGTCAATCTCAGATGGTATGAAAAACTCATCATCAGCTAAATTCTGCACGAGAGAAGGCGGAATTTCCAATTTTTGTGGATCAATTCGTATTTGGGGTAAGAGTTGTGTTATATTTTCTACGACAGCACATGACACTTTGAACTTTTGGTTATCCAAGACTGAATAAATGTTGACATCGGTCATTGTATCTACAAGGTTATTGCTAGAAAGAATGCCTGAAATTTGCAAGTTGTAAGAGTAACATGTGTTTCCTAACCTAAGGACTGTGTTGCGTTTAATAAATGAAGTTTGACTTCCATTATCTAACAAAGCTTTTAAAATTAGTGGATGACCTTGTTTCGAGTATGCTCGTACCTTTGCGGTGGCTAATAGTACATGGGTATTTTTTATAGTGACTGCTGACAGTGAAGCAGCTCCTTGCGGAATTTCGCTCTGCCTTGAACAACTTGTTTGAGTCTGTGCGGTGTTGTTGGTATCATTGTTCAGTGAGGCTGTGCGATCTGGAGTGATATCTGAATTGTTGGAGTTCCCATTGTGTAGGAGTGTATGGTGCTTTTTATGACAGATGGTACATGTGAGTATGGAGGGACATTGGGGTATCAGATGTTTATTACCTAAACAATTGAAGCATAGTTTGCTGCTCCGTGCTGCGTTAATTCTTTCTAACGGGACCAAGAGAGAGAAATCAGGACAAGTATATATTTTGTGAGTTCTCGAATTACAAAAGTTGCAGATTTTATTGTGAGGAGGAGTACCTGGCGGAGGCGATCTAAGAAGTCTATTTTGTGAATTGGAATGAGAAACGTTACCACTAGTGTTAGAATTATTGGTGTGCAGTGTTACTTTATTATTGAATTTATCTCTATGATGATTTTGTGAGTAATTAAATGAAGTGTTGTTAGTGTATTTGTGGTGATTGACCTCTCGGGAGGAATTACTATAAGAGTGAGTTTTATCAAAATTATTATCCTTGTTAGATTCTGTTGTATTCAAGTTGTCTAAGACTTGGCATCTATGTTCCAAAAATTCAAAGAATTCATCTAAGGTGCATAATGATGATTTTGTATGCTCCTCGTATGCTTTTTTTGTATTGAAATCAAGTTTTCGTTCTAGTATATAGATGATCAAATTTTCGTATAGCTCTTCAACAGTATGTTTATAATTTTTTAATGCATCAATATTTGCTCTCGAGTTCGTTACCAATTGCCGTAAGCTCACATAATTACTTTTATTTAAAACAGGTGCGTTTAACAAATTTTTAAAATGATTATTAATTAACTGTCTACTATTATTGTATCTTCTGTCTAACAATTGTAATGCAATTTGGAAATTATGTTCGGTTACAGGTAGTTGATCAATAATATTAAGTGGTTCTCCTTTAAGATAAGTTTTTAGATAGAAAAACTTTTCAGCATTTGATGATAAATTAGGGTTGTTTATTATCAAGGCTGTGAATAAGTCCATAAAAGATGTGAATTCAAGAGCGTTTCCTGTGAAAGTTGGTATTTGTATATTGGGTAGTTTGATATTATTCTTTTGAGATGGATTATCTACTTTACCTATGTTTTGACACTGGGTTTCTAGTTTAGTCTGTAAATTCGATAACTAAGCGATATATTTATTTTCAAAGTCTCCCCTATTATCAGAGTCACTGCCGTCGATGTCCAAGAGATTAATTTCATCTTCGGCATTAGAATATTTTTCAAAGTGATTTTCGAATAATTTTATTCTATTTTTGAACTCGTTTTTATCTACTAAAGTGTCTTTGTGCTTTTCAAACCAATTAAAAATTCTAGTGAATTGCGCTTTGGCATTTTTTCTGATTGTTTTAAAATATTGGATTTTATTCTCGTCGTCTGACATTTTGTGCTGAAAAATTTCTCTTAAAATTCAAATTTTAAAAAATCGACAATACAACACTGAGAGTTTAAAATAAATGTCGAGAGTAACTGACCTTCCAATGTTTTTTTTACTTCGATTTGCTAGTAGTTTTCTTCCAAGAGAGAGAGACAGATTCCGTGATGAGAGCGAGGCGACTGACTGCTAGAGGGCGATGTTTTCAACTGCAAGAAGTTCGTCTACTGTCCGCTAGAGTTCGGATTTCGGAAGGAGTCGTCCAAGATGGATACCGTAGCACTTCCGTCGTTGTGTCTGATACCACGTGATGATTTTCTTAATTTTAAGGTATTTTCAAGACTTACGATTCTGATGATGCTGTAGCGTATTTCTTTTTCTTTTAAAAATCTGCTTCGAAGGACCATGAACGTATTGGACTGTTTTAGTTTTCACGTCCAATCGTTTGGGGTAAAAGGAACTGTAGTACACTGGTTTATAATTCAGTTATAATAATATTCATTAATCTAAAATAACTATATACATTTTTTACAAATATGAATGTAGCTCTCGACAGACATGTCACACACTTTTTTCTGTCACTTACACCAACAGTAACGATTTTTAGAGATCAAATTAACTGCGTTTTTTATGAGTTCGGAGAATCTGATTGGGTCGGAGAAGAGCATACACGGGGAGGGAAAGAGTACATTATGAAATATATTGATTTGAAAGAGTGCGACGTCATTAAAAGTTTGGGATTGAAAATGAATGAATATTCATTTTCTCAGGGAGAAAACTGGGTTTTCGAACAATATATATATAGGCCAGCACTCCTGTGTCTGAGTATAGGCAGCTCTTTTGGTCCCTTTTGTACGGTGGATCAATCCGTGTGTTATCTTCTGCTTGCTACAGCGTGCGGTGTGAGTTCGCCATCTTTGTAATTTTTTTCCATTCCTTTCTGTCCTCTATTTTTCTTCCCCAGTCACTGACTCCCATTTTATTTAGGTCATCAATCACCTGATCTTCCCTTCTAAGTTTGGGACATCCCCTGGGCCTGGGTTGGCAAGCTTCCAATCAGTGATTTTCCTTATTGGATCGTCCTTATTCCTTCTTAGAAGATGCCCGTACCATCTTAGACGCAGCGCTTTTATATGTTTGACTATATCTTTACCATTCATGTACTGACTTATTTTGTAGTTATATAGCCTTCTGTATCCTTCATTCGGGATCTGTTTTGGCCCTATTATCCTCCGAATCGAGGTTACGCAAGTGTACTTTATTTTCGCATAGAAGAGAAAGAAAATATATCTGTTTCTCTCATCTGCTCAAAATCTAGAGTCGCACCAATCAAGACACAAACTTTGGCTAGGTTAGAACTCTTAGGTGCTTTTCGCCTAAGTGACTTAATTCAATACCTTTTGTCAACTTACGAAGGTAAAATAACCTTTACAAATATCTATGCATTTTGCGATTCTCGAGTAGTTCGTCACTGGCTATCCTCACCTCCGAATTGTTGGAAAACTTTTGTAGCAAATCGTGTCAATCACATAAAAGAAATCCTTACCTCTACTTTTTGGCGTTATATACCGTCGACTCAAAACGCCGCATATATAGCTTTTAGGGGAGTTTACCCTTCGCAACTTATTTCCCACGAAAGGTGGTGGAATGGCCATTCGTTTTTGTGGTCCCCCGAAAACGATTGGCCCGACTTCAAAAATTCACCGTAGCAAATTGACAATATCGATGTCAATTTTTTTAAAATCAAATATCATTCTTAACTTTCTAGATTGCCTTTTAGAAATAATTTCGCATCTTTCTAAAATTCAGCGCATCTGTTGTTATGTAATTCGCATAACTAACGTTTCAAAAATCATTCATATAAACGACTGTCTAGCATTCCCGATCTCAAAAGCATATTAAAAAAATTGGTAAATCCTAGTACTGAGGAAATTAAAAATGAACTTTTCGTTCTTATTAAACGAGTTCATGAAACTTGTTTTTTGGAACTTTTTTCTACCCGATCTGAAAGCAATTCCATACCTAAATCTTTCAGAAAACTTTCACCATTTCTTGACAAAATGAGACTTATGAGAGTGGGAGGTAGACTTCCAAATTCATATCTTTTAGCCTGTTCTGCCAAACACCACTCTTACTGCCAACTAGACATCGATTATCAACCTTCATTATTGAATCTACGCACCGACAATATTTGCATCCAGGGCCTAAAATCATACATCGTTTGATCTCACAACAGTTATGGATATTATCAGCTAAAGGAGTCATTAGACGGACCGTATCCAACTGTTTTCAATGTTTTAGTGCAAATCCTAAACCTTATGAACCACCAATTATGAGTTATTTGCCATTTCACCGTATCAATCGATTAACCTTTTTCTAGCGTGGATATAGATTTTCATGGACCTTTTACCGTTATTATAAATATGACGCAAAAATATATGAGGAAGCTTTATTAACAATGAAATAACAAAATGGACACTGTTTGTTTACAATTTACACAATTGTTCCATCATAATAACGTATGGTCCTAAAGTTTTTGAAAATTTTTAAATGACAATAAATTTTTCCAAATTTTTTTAATTTTAAAAGCACATGTGGCAACAATTAACAACACTAATAACGAAAAATAATTACAAATTACATTATAGATAGTGGCCCGTTATCCTCAATGAGTCGTAATTTTCTTCGAACTTGTCCCATCTTCCTTTGGACAAGAGCAGGTTCTATTTCTCTAATTTTTTGGAAGATGCGACGCCGCAATTGATCTTCATTTGTAGCTTCCCATCCTTTATCGTACACTTTCCTCTATAGTATTGACCAAAATTTCTCTATTGGCCTAGCCTGAGGTACATTAGGAGGATTGTCCAACTTAGGTACAAAGTCAATGTTATTTTCACTTAACCACTGTCTCGTAATTTATTGGCAAAATGGATACGCCTTAATACGCGGCAACAACGCGGAATTCTTTCTAGCTGGTCTGCGATGTATTTTGGTGCCTTTCTTCTTTTCCTAAACACTAAGTTTGTGCGATCAATTGTTCTTAATACAGCGGTTTTCGTAATACCAAATCTCCGGGCAAATTTTCTCTGAGAAACTCCAACTTTGTCTTTAGCAGCTTCCATCAGTCTTCTTTCTCTTCTTACACTCAAAATTCTTGGTCTACCGCTTTTGGGTAAATTAATGCATGATATACCCTCTTCACAATTCCTTATAGTGTTGTAAATGGTTGACTTACTTATATTTTGCTCTTGGTAGATTGCAACAATATCATGCGCAGGTATTCGTGCAACTAGATTGTAAATGCCCTGACGAATATATAATTTGTAAGACATTTTGCTACAATCGATTTGCAAAACTAAACTGCCATAATCAAACTTGATTACGTGTGACGTTTTATTTTCAATGGCAGCTTGATTAAACGACATGGGGTACAAAAATAAATAATTTAAAATTTTTCCAAAAACTTTAGGACCATACGTTATATGTGAAAAGTCAGAAGTGCTGCGTAAAACCGGCTGTGATCTGACTAATCAGAAATCTACATCTTAAATTGCCAATTTAAATTGAAGTCACTCCTCCTAGTTTGTAAACAGGGATAATGTAATTCTATTTTATTTAAAAAATCCAATAAATGCGAATCCTAGAAAATATTTTGTCAAAATAACTTCGCGGTTCGTTCCGCAAACTGCACTCGTACTACAAACATTGTGACACGTGTGTTACAAAAAAGACGTGTGGCACTCGGAGACTGCCGCGGTAAAGCTATTGCATAGAGTTTTACACTTTGACGTTCTCAATTTCTTTTTCTTTTTAGCTCTTTATGCTTTTCTTCTCTATAAAAAGAAAATATATAGGTATAAATAATTAGGTATTATTAGTGTAATTACACACCTAAACAATTATTCATTCGAAAAATTTGAACAAAAATAACGATATCAAGAGTTTGATCATCGAATTTCGCGCGATGTACATTTATATAGATATAATATCATATATACTTTCTCTGCGCGGCATTAATGTGTATTACCTATACATAAAAATATTAATTAACAAAACAAAAAATAATACTGCATTTGTGATAATAATAATAAAATGTACGTATATACAGTACTCACTCATTTTTTTTTCACTATTTTTTCGTGACTTTATAAATAAATACACTTTGTTTATTCATATTTAAAACACTTTGTACACAAATTATACAAGTACAGATATTCACTGTTGTACATAGATGATAAATACCTATACACCTATGGCAAAACTAAAAAGTATCACCGCTGGGCCGGTCGGAGTGGGGGTGTTAGGTTATTTTCGTTACGGAATTTCTGGATTCGGGCTCCACGCTCAAGGCCCGCGATAGAAGCTATGCAATAGCTTAAAACTATTGTAGTCTTCAGTTTAATAGTAAACAGAAATATGCAGAAGTAGAATTTTAAATGGGGAAACCGAGTTTCTAATGCTGTCCCTTATTTTTAGTCAGCAATGTTCGCCTAGACACATCGTTTTGCCTCTTCCCTATTTTTCTATTATTCAATTATTATTTAATAACGTTCACTTGTGTGAAATATATTTCTAATTTTATGAAGAATATTCATTTGATTAGCAATATGTGTTAATCAGAATAATCGACATTTGTCCGTTTCGACAAAGATTTTTGCATACCGTGAATACCAACAGAGTATCAACTAAAACATTGCAATATCTCTTTATATTTGTTAATTGACATTCAAAAAGAAATTTGAATGATTTCAAGCTGGAAATTCGTATGAAAAATAGTGCACATAACTCGTTGAAAATTACATTTCAAGCACTCGTTATGTTAACACACTCGAGCGAAATATATCACTTTCCTCATTTGTCACGTAATATACAATTATAGACGTATTTATTAGTTACAATAGTAGGTGCACTACATAGAAAAATACACAGTGCACTTGTTTTGTGCAGAAATATTGCTATCTTGTATATTGCATATAGCAAAATAGTTTTATATGCAAGAGGTACAAAAAGTGCATTACATACAGTGTATTAGATTCTTACATTAAACAAAATGTTTCTCTGGTCCTGTTTTTAGAGTCGTAAATTCACAGTTAGTGACTTCCTGTTTTAGGAGAATAGAACAGTGATACAGGTGCAGATATGTTTTACAAATTCTCATTGATTGATCGCCAACAATTATGCGAACTGCATGTGTACAAACACATTCTGTTTGGAATTTAGTTCCACAGAACTAAATGGAAAGTTGAATTGTATTTTGTGTAAATATTTGCTTTTGGTACATATAAATGAGGGTTATCGGCAATGTATATCCATTTATGTGCAAAATTGTTGTCTGCTGTAGTTTGTGGAAAACCTACGTCGACAATTTTATATAAATGGACGACGAAGTGAATAAAAATAATGTGTATAAACTTGATTTTATTTGAAATACTGCATTTCTGCATGATACGACCGGGTAAAACGCCTGCTTTTCTACATTTTAACAGGTAAATCCTTCTATTACGCTCTTTTGCCAATATCATATTAGTTGTAGACCCTGTCTTTAACAACCCAAGTGCAAAAATCCCATAGGTGGACTGAATATCGTCAAAAAACCCCATCTTGCATAAAGCTGTATAGCGAAAAACGCCATGATCGTTGCTGATCAGTTAGAACACAAATTGAAAAATATCTTATTGAGGATAGTAGCAAATGAGGAAAAGTATACTCTATTTAGTTCTCCATATAATAAAGATTTACGAAAGCTTGGAGAATTAAATAGAGTATTTTTCAATTTGTATATATATATATATATATATATATATATTTCTCCTTTGGCTGAAGACCCTATTAAGAATTTTGATTTATTTATATATTTATATATATATATATATATATATACACATATACTTATACATATGGGAGAAATTTTTTTGGATAAAGAAAAGACGAGTTTTGAGTTGTAAAGTCATCTTCTGTTTCGGCTAAAATGTTATATTTTGATTGATACATAAATTTTGTATATAAAATAATAAAACAATTACCTTAATAACACTGTCAAAAACATGGAAATTTGAAAATTAAAATTCTCTCTACATTTTGTAGGTATTGTCAGTAAACTCTTAAAATTTAGTTTGAAGGTGTTTTTTATTTTTCTAATGCGATGTGGAGTTAGTCTGGGCGCGTTTGCTTGATTTGACAGGTGTATATTACAGTAAGGTGCAGAAGCTCTCAACAATTTATTGGTTGTTTTAAGATTATCATATACCACATTCAAATTACAAATATCGTTTCTGTTATTAATACTATTTATATCTTTTTTTATGTTAATCATTTCTAATATAGTTCTAACTTTTTCATTATACAAATAAAACCAAGCCAAGAAAAAGATACATGTATAGCCCTAACTTATACAGATTAATTATCAGAGAAACTTAAATACACCTTATCAAAATATAACATCAATGTAAGCCATAAATACCACAACACATTATCGTCACTATTTGCTAAACTAAAAAACAAAACCAAAGATACGGAGAAATCAAATATTATATACTCCATACCATGTACGAATTGTCCAAACAATTATATAGGAATGACTACACAATACTTGGAGTGAAGAATGAATGGTCACAAATGTACCAAAAATGCATCACAAACATGAAAGCACTGATAATCATGACTTTGATTAATTAATTTATTTCAACCTACCTCGTATAGTATCTTTCCATTGAAATTCTAAGGTGAGTACAGTACATCATTTTTCTCGCAACTCTTGTCGTGTTCACTTCGAAAGTACACACTTCGAAAGTACAATCCGAGACATAAATTTTAGTGGTTTTTAATATCCTATGATTTTACGTGTTATATTACTTTTCCGCCCAACCTTTCTATATGCGAGAAAAGTATTGGTTTACCCCAAAAAAAGTTAGAATTTTGAAATTTTTTTTTGAGTTATTTTTACGTTTTCCATCAACAACAACACGAAAAAACGGTTTTTAGAAAAAAATTCCTGTGTGTATGTCGTCGTTGTCGTCGTCGTCGTCGTCGTTGTCGTCGGCCACTTTTCCTTGCATGTCTTGTTAGCACGATACAGCTTCCGGAGTGCAATAAGTCAGCAATTTTATGATTGAATATTGTTAAGGACATGTCACAGATAATCCTTATTGATTTTCAATTCACCAGAGCCAGTACAACGGGTGCTATGGTACTTGAAGTACGACATTTTGTAATTTTTTGAGAGATTTCAGGTTGTTAGCACGATACAGCCTCCGGAGTTCAATAAGTCACCAATTTTATGATTGAATATTATTTAGGGCATCTCACTGATGGACCCTATTGATTTTCAGCTCACCGGAGCCAATACAACAGGTGCTACAGTACTTTAAGTACGATATTTTTGTCATTTTTGGAGAAAATTCAGTTTGTTAGCACGATACAGCCACCGGAGTATATACAAATGACCAATTTTGTGATTGGATATTAATCAGAGCGTCTCAAAGATGAACCCTATTGATATTGAACTCATTAAAGCCAGTACAACGGGTGCTATGGTACTCGAAGTACCAAATTTTTGTCATTTTTGGAGAATTTTCAGATTGTTAGCACGATACAGTATCCAGAGATTATACGATTGATCAATTTTATGATTGAGTATTGTACAAGGTGTCTCACAGATGTACCCTATTGATTTTCAGTTGAGTAGAGCGAGTACAGCGGGTCCTATAAATCCAGATATACTGAATTTTTGGTTATTTTTGGAGAAGTTTCGGTTTGTTAGCACGATACATCCCCCGAAGTGTATACAAGTAACAATGTTATGATAGAATATTATTCAGGGCCACAGATGCGGAAAAGTTAGTTTTAATCCTTAAAACCGTTTATTTTTATTTTAATTAGAGTTTATAGTTTGTGACCTTCGACCGCCAAGCTACTTCTGTTGCACTGTACATCGATTTTAATACTATGTTTTTAAGAAAGCTACTAATGTTATGTTTTCATCTATCAAATATATTAATCGTGCCTTATTTTACAATGCTATTCTTCTGAAAATGCTTCCAAAGAAGGACTGAAACGTTTAATTACATCCATTTGCAAAAAAAATGTGAAATATGATCGACTTTTGATCATTTCATATCAGCCAAACAACCTACGAACCCAAGAGAAAAAAACTTTTTGAATATTATACTCAAATCGTTGAAGAAATGAAATATATATATATATATATATATATATATAAATAAATATATATATATATATATATATATATATATATATATATTAATACAGTTCCTCTATTTAAAATGTAAAAGAAACATTAAAATAAGGAAAACTTCTTATATTTGTATGCAATACTTTAGATTCACATATATATATATATATATATATATATATATATATATATATATATATAAATAAATATATATATATATATATATATATATATATATATATTAATACAGTTCCTCTATTTAAAATGTAAAAGAAACATTAAAATAAGGAAAACTTCTTATATTTGTATGCAATACTTTAGATTCACACTGTATTATATGTATAATCAATAATTTTGAAAGATTCGGTATACAAATCAAATTTGACATTTTAATTTTCGGATGACGTTTATGTAGAATATATTTAATGATAGACAGATTATATTACAAATTGGAGAATATATTTGAAATTTTAAAATACAGATGTCTCTTCTAACAGAATTACAATGGTAATAAAAGAATTCAAATCTCTCTTTGTTATAGGGAAACATAAATTAGTATTTTTTTTAAAAAAAGGAATATTTCGTAACCACCTGAGAAGAGATTTTATTTATTTGAAAAAAGTTTAGGCAGTTGAATTTGAAACCCCCACGAGACCACATCGTTATAAGAGTTGTCTCAAATTTTGTTGAGAATCTAATAAAAATTGTATAACCATACAATCAGATTATAAAGCCATACATTGTACAGCCAGTGCGTGCATAATTCGTAGAAGAATTGCATCGTATCAAGTGTAAGTGGTTCCAGTTTCTAAATCAGATATTTAGAAAGTTTTGCAGAATTCTAAATACATTTAGAATACGTACGAGTTTTTCTGTCCTATTTGGTGAGTCCACTCCAGTTTAAAATTATTCCTAAATTATTTCTAGAGAATTAACAGGCCTTTTTAAATACATTTCGGAAATAGATGCATCTATAGCATAATATTAGCTAAACCAAATTAACGTTACACATAAAAGATCTTACATCAAGTGAAAAATTTTGAATAGACAATTAGAACACAAATTTGCGTTATTTGACATTGATACACGTGTATATTAAACGAGTTGAACTTTTGTTTAAAAAATTGCAATTAGTTGATTTCTGTAATAGGTTGTAGTAATATTAAGGTTGATAGAAATTATTATCTTTGTTTCGTTTACAATATTTTAGGGAAACAATAAATATTTTTATAATTTGTTATCTGATTATATAATATATAATTTTGATTCCAGCTGACTGTGGTATTTATTCAGTATCTATTTTCATCGTATTTAACATTTTGCATGCTATAGAAATTTTGATCTAATCAGTGACATTTGCTTAATTTCCAGTGATAATTAATTTGTAAATGTCATAAGATAATTCAAGTGCCTTTTATTATATTAAAAAACAGTTACTCGAGATTCTGAATATAGAATAATATTTGATTTGAATAATACTTGAAAATTACAAAATTTGAATTATTGTTATTTAAATTTTTTTTGATCCCACCCTGAGACTAGAGTGATTAAGTCTATTGTGAATTAATTTATCTTTCAAAATCCAAAAATTAATATTTATCTTGGCCGGGCATTGTTTGACAACTACTGTCAAAAGTAAATTAGGTTACGTACGCTGCTAGAGGTGTGTGTACAAGAGTGTCGCTACAATCACAAATTGTGAAAACATCGACGAATAATATTTAATATTGTTATATTCATATATCTGTTAAAATATAATTATTAAAACTATAAAATAACGAAATAGATATATAATAATTTTGACGCAGCAACGTGGGGTAATTAGAAATTATCACATCATCATAAAAATTAGAAATTTATGGACACTATTATTAAAAAAATTAAATATCTACGATGGAAAGAAGAATTACGTTAAGGGATGGTAAACAGGTAGGAGTTGAAATTGGATCTGATGAACAAAGAGAAGAAAGAAGACATAGTATGGGTGATTTTCAGGTGCAGTACTTGGAACAAGAAAGGGAACAATCAGAAGAAGTTTTGACGGGAGTTGAAGAAGAAGAACAGGAGGATAAAAGACGGGAAACACAAGGAGTAATATGTACCAATGACATATTGACGCAAATATTAAGTAGTATAAATAATATGCAGGGAGATATGAATAACATAAATGGGAAGATGGACATGATGAGTGGAGATTTAAATAAAAAGATGGGCTAGAAATTTGAAGAAAATAGGGCAGATATGAATATAATGAGGGAAGAGATTAAGGGAGATATTAATAATATCACTGGAAACATGGACAGGCTGGAAAAGGAAATAGAAGAAGGAAAAATTGAAAATCTGAAGGAGATTAAGAAAATGAAGAATTTAGAAAGAAGATTGAAAAGCTGAAAGAAGACATGAAGGGCCAGAATGAAAATTTGCGTATAGAAATTCAAGAAAATGGCATTAAAATTAGGGAAGATATAAACAAGCATGTCGTAGAAGAAGTTCAAGAACTAGGAAGATGCCTAGAAGAAAATGTATCTGGAGTAATTCAAGTGGAAGTAAAGAAACAAAATGAGAACATAATTGAAGAGATACAGTTTATTGAAGTACAAGGACAAACAAATGAGGAAGTAATGCGAATGTATGAACAGAATTTGAATAAGAAATTTTATGACTTAAATGGAAGGATAGAAGAACAAACAGGAACGTGTATTAAAAGGAGTGAAAATATAGACAAATTACTTAACAAGGAATTGGGGGAAATGAATAGAAAATTACAAGAACCTATAGAAGATAATCTAAAACGGAATGGAAGTGGAATGATGTATACTGGAAATATAGATTTTGGAGTGAAATTGGATGGAAATATAAATGTAATTCATCCAAAAGTATTTATTAAGATCATCAAATGTAGAATGAGAGGAATAAGAAATATTGTAGAGAAGAAAATAAATCATTATCAGAGGAATGTTATCCGGACATGCTTTATTGTTGTTTTGCAATAAAGAGGAACAAATACCTGATGTGGAAGAATTTGAAAACCAATTTTTAAAATATTTTTGGGGGGAGATCCAACAGGCAAGTTTAAGGGAGAAACTGTACTTTGGAAAATTTGACTACAATCAGAGTAAGAATTTCAATGCATATGCAATGAAAATGTATAACAATGCACAATATTTGGAGCCAAGTATGCGAGAAGAAGAAATGGTGTTATATATATCCAGACATTTTGATCAACAAGTATCAAAAACTATTGGGATACAAAATATCAAGACAATGGAAGGTCTATCCAATTATTTACTGAGACTTGAAAGAAGCAATAATGAAAAAAGAAATGAAATTAAAAATTCTAATAGAATAAGGGGGAATGGAGATGGACATTACAGAAGAGATATGAATAATATGTATGAAAATAGAAACTATAGAAACAGGGATTTTGATAATCGAAGAAATGATAGATATGCAGACAGGAATTTTAGAAATGAAAATAGAAATTATAGAAATGAAGACCGAAGATATGGTAATGGAAATAAAAATAATGATAATAATGTTACGAACTCGCACACCGAAGCAAATACTAAGTACGGCCCTGTAACCTTATGTTAACGGAGTTAAGAAAAAGGCGAGCGCGCCGAATTCTGAGAAGGTCTATTGTGACCGTCCTTTTTAAACATGTTCTCGAAAGGCATTTTAAGAAATATCGCGAAAGGCATGTCCCGTCCCGAATGTTCTAGTAAAGAAAGTTATTGATATAAATACAGGACCGATCAGCGGATGAGTTCAGTTTATAATTTGCCATAGTCAGTTAAACAGTAATTAAGTGAATATAAAAGTGTTATAAATTAATAAGTTAGTGTGCATATAAATTAAATTCGAGTGACTAGTTAAGTACATATAAATTAGTGTTAGTGAGTTAGTGTTTAAATAAATATGTAGCCGTACCGAGTGTTTAAAATTTATCCCACCCGTTTACGTTTTAAATAAATAACAAAAACATTACACTGGTGTCAGGTGTGGGGTAATATAAATAAATAGCTACATCAAAATGGCCAAGAGACTGATTGATCTCAAAGTGACGGAATTAAGAGCAGAATTGGAAGATCGTGAGTTGGAAACGTCCGGTAAGAAAAGTGAATTAGTAGAAAGACTTAAAGTGGCTCTGGAAAATGACGGCTTTGATCCAGAATTATTTTTATTCAATGACGAGGCTTCCACCGTAATCTCGTCAATTTCTACTAATATGGACCAGAAGATTTCAACCATGAAGAACGATATTTCTGCTAACATGGACAAGATTTCTGCTAATATGAAGAACGATATTTCTGCCATGGAAGAGAAGATTTCCAGCATGAAGAATGACATTTCCGCCGATATCTTATCGTTAAAAAATGACATTGCTGCTGACGTCGAGAATAAAATTACGTCTCTAAAATCAGACATTGAAAACAAGATAACAACGATAGACGAGAAAATCAAGGAATTGGAGAGAAATATGGCAGATTTAAGAACAGGAGACACGCCAGCAGAAGGAAAGAAGATTGAACATATAAAACCCTGCAAGCCAGAAATAACTTCCAGGATAGAGGACATTGGCAGTTTTGCACGAGTCAAGACCCCAACATTCGACGGGAAGACATCGTGGACCAATTATGTAAAACAGTTCGAAGCAGCCGCTAGAGTGAATAATTGGTCCGATAAGGAGAAAGCAGTGAACCTAACTATCACGCTTCGGGGAGATGCCTTAGATATACTTCAGACGATACCTCTGGAGGAAACGGATGATTTCAAGCTGCTGAAGAAGAGGTTGGACATGCGGTACGGTCACGAACATCTAGAACATTTGTACCAGTCCCAACTGAAGAACCGAAGGCAGAAACGCGATGAAGCCCTTCAAGAGTATGAAGTGGATATTGCCCGACTCGTTCGATTTGCTTATCCGTCAGCACCAGAGAACATGATGGAATGTCTGGGCATCCAGGCCTTTATTGATGGCTTACGTGACCCCGATATGCAGAGGACGCTTCGTTTAGCCCATCCCAAAACATTAGTTGACGCATTGACAGCTGCTCTTGAATATGAAGCAGCAACGAAGGCTTCAGGATATAACAAAATCAGGACCATCCAAGAAGAAGATGACGAAGACAGATTTGACCAGTTTGTCAGTTTAATAAAGAATATGATGGACAAGAAACCTAGAAAGATCAGATGCTGGAATTGTGGCGAGCTAGGGCATGTACGTAGTTCATGTAAGCGCCCCAAGACTCCTGCAAACCAAGAGCCCCAGTCACATGGAAACTAGAACGGGTCGGCTACGAGGGGGCAGCACCGACCCATGATTGTTCCAAAGACCCTCTCATACTGATAGCTTCTCTCAGATGTCGCAACGACAGTGTATATGTGGATGGCGAAGTAAATGGCAAGGGATATGCTCTGCTGGTTGACACTGGGGCAACTAGAACCATTATACGACCAGAGATAATAAACCCCAAGAAGAAACTTCTACCAACGAGATTGCGACTGCGGACCGCCACAGGCGAGAGTGCCAACGTTCACGGAGAAACACAAATCCAATTGGGAATTGGCGCAGAAAAGTTCACGCATACGGTAATCGTAGCTGACATTGAAGAAGACGTGATTCTGGGAATGGACGTAATGAATGTACATGGATTCCAATTAGACTTTAGAAACAGAACCATTAAAGTGGGTTCCGAGAAGGTATTCCTGCATCCATATGAAGGCAGCGCGGTGTCGGCAGCTGTACAGGAAGATACCGTTCTACCTGCACGAAGCGAAACCATGATAGTAGCACGGCTACAGGGAATCAAGGAGGAAGGTACACCGGTTATGATGGAACCAAGGAACCACGACGAGGAGGTTGGCAAAGGAGTACTAATTGGGAAAGGATTGGTTACGTCGGCGAAGGAGATCCCTGTACGATTGATAAACGTGAACGATTACCCAATTACCATCAAGAAGGAAACCAAGATTGGATCTTGCGTACCAGTGACGTCTATAGTTCGTCAGACAACGACCACTGACAATTCCAATGCCAGATTCGAACAAATGTTATCAGTAGCTGGTCAATCTTTGGATCGAGCTGAAAAAAAGAGAATGAGAGAATTTCTCTTGCAGTATCGAGACTTATTCGTACCAAAAGGAGGAAAGACTGGCAGAACATCAGCCGTCAAACACAAAATCGATACTGCTAATGCTAAGCCAATTAGACAATCGGCTCGAAGACTCCCACGAGCGAAGAGAGAGGAAGCTGAAAGAATAATTCGAGAGATGGCAGAAGAAAAAGTGATAGAACCATCTACTAGTCCATGGGTGTCTCCAGTAGTGCTCGTCAAGAAAAAGGATGGAACTACGAGATTCTGCGTGGATTATCGCCAGCTTAACAACGTGACGAAGAAAGACAGCTATCCTCTGCCCCGAATTGACGATACGCTAGACACGTTGGCCGGCAGCAAACTGTTTTCCACCTTGGACCTGAAGTCTGGTTATTGGCAAGTAGAAATGGACCCAGAAGATAAAGAGAAGACTGCTTTTACCACCGCATCTGGATTATGGCAATTCAACGTCATGCCATTCGGGCTCTGTAATGCGCCTGCGACATTTGAAAGACTTATGGAAAATGTCTTGAGAGGGTTGTCTTGGAAGACATGCCTGGTCTATTTGGACGACATCGTAGTACTGGGGAAGACATTTGACGAACATCTGAAAAATTTGGAAGACGTATTCAAACGACTCCAAGCTGCCCAGCTCATGTTAAACCCGAAGAAATGTCAGCTGTTCCAAAACCGAGTCAACTATCTAGGTCATATAGTGAGCAATAAGGAGCGGCGGTGGATCCAGAGAAAGTTGCTTCCATTCAGCAACGGCCGCAACCAACCGACAAACATCAAATCAGGAGTTTCCTTGGGCTTTGCACGTATTACAGAAGATTTATTAGGAAGTTTGGGGATACTGCCAAGCCTCTAACGCGACTTACAGAAGAAGCAAGAGCTTTCCAATGGGACGAAGACTGTCAAACGGCTTTTGAAACTTTGAAGAGGCATTTAACCTCGGCGCCGATATTAGGATATCCATTACCAGAGGGAGACTTTATTCTTGACACTGACGCAAGCAACGTAGGAATTGGTGGAGTGCTCTCACAGATCCAAGGAGGGCAAGAAAGAGTGCTGGGATATTTCAGTAAAGTCCTCTCCAAACCAGAACGAAACTACTGCATCACAAGAAGAGAACTTTTGGCAGTTGTGAAGTCCGTGTAACACTTTTACCAGTATCTCTATGGTAGGAAGTTTTTAATCCGGACTGATCATGCAGCACTTAAGTGGTTGATGCAGTTCAAGATCCCGAGGGCCAGATCGCTAGATGGATTGAACGACTTCAAGAATACGATTTCAACATCGAACATCGAGCTGGTGTGAGTCACCGAAATGCCGACTCCCTGTCCAGACGGCCGTGCCCAACAGACTGCTCCCACTGCAACAAGGTGTAATCTAGGGAAGCTGCAGTTTCAAGAACTACTGTAGTCAACGAGGAATGGTCACCCACCAGGATCAGAGAAGATCAGGAGAATTATCCTCACCTGAAGATGATCCGGCAATGGAAGAAAGAAAACCGGCGACCTACCTGGCAAGAAGTGTCAAGTTTTTCACCGAAACTCAAGGCGTATTGGGCTCAGTGGGACTCCCTTGTCCTGGAAGAAGGGCTGTTGAAAAGAGTCCTTGAAAACGATGATGGTTCTAAGATGAGGAGACAGCTAGTTATCCCGAGAACAAGAGTAGCTGAGGTACTGAAGAAGTTACACGACAGTCCATCGGGAGGTCATCTGGGAGTGAAGAAAACCCTTCAGCGAGTTCGTGAAAGGTTTTATTGGATGAACAGCTCCGACGATGTGAAGGACTGGTGTAAGAAATGTATGACTTGTGCTACGAGTAATGGATCACCTCGCAAGAGAAAGGCACCCATGAAACAGTACAATGTTGGAAGCCCTTTCGAAAGGATTGCTTTAGATATCGCTGGACCATTTCCGACGACAGAAAATGGTAGCAAGTACATACTGTTTGTAATGGATTATTTTACAAAATGGGTGGAAATTTACGCTATCCCGAACCAAGAGGCCACAACTGTCGCGGATGTATTATACATTTATCAACAAAATATCAGGTAAGTTATATAATCTTATAACATTCTCATTTAATATTACACATATTTAATTATTCTTAATATTACATTCAAATTCTTATTTAATTTCGGCCTTTTTAAAAATTTTAATTAAATTTGCAATGATCACTCGTTTAATTCAGGACTGTATATTGTTTTGATCAAAATAAATTCAAATATCACCAACCTGTTTGTATTTTCGCTTCACAAAATGTCCGAACTTTTGATGCTGCCTTTATTCCTGATGCTAATTCATTTCTTTGGAAACTGGATACAATTAACACATTCTGGGAATTTGATTCACACTTTATTTTAATTGTGCACAATATGATTTTTATGATAAATATATTACTATAATATTTCACTTTTTTTTATAAAATTCATTAACTCATTCAGAAAACATCTCATCACTTGGCTTCTCTTACCACAACAACTCTTTCGCGTCCTCCTCTTCCTCATCAACCCTTTGTTGATAACCGGAAGTTTTACACATTCTAGAATGTTCCATTCATAGTCCTATTGTCTGATTGGTCAGCTCTAATTTCGATATATCACAATTTTACAATAGAAATATTCAAAAACATGTGTATACAATTTATTTCACATTTGTCTTCTATTCACTACAATTTAAAATATACATTTCATTTGTTTTACCTTTTTTTATATAATTTCATCCTCATCATTTGTCAATAATCATAGTAATTATCAGTTGGTAATTCTGTCTCATGTTTTAATTCCCTTTTTTATCGACATAGGATACAAATTACAGATTTCATTAAAATTTATGTCGCTAACAAATGAATCTTTGAGTGTCTAATGTCTCGCTTCCGTCAAATTAATTAGTTGAGCTTGGTTTCTTTTAAGATTCTGTCTTATGTTACTTATAACGTAAAATTATCTTGTTGATAATTTGTAATGATTTGATCTAGCTTATTTATTTAGCTTGGATTATGACTATAATGAAATTTAATTTGATATCTTGATAAATACTTATAATTGATAAAGTTTAGAGAAATATTACTGACAAATGATTATTTATTTTATATTAAGTGATCAATAAAATTTTTACATACTTGTTTATTCTACATACGCTATAATATGAGTTTTATAATTCTTTTCCATATATAATATTTTCCATTATTTCTAAATTTAAATTGAGTGATCTTATTAAATTTTTGTTTTAATTTTCTTTCAAACTAGAAACTATTTAAATTGAGTGATCTTATTAAATTTTTGTTTTAATTTTCTTTCAAACTAGAAACTATATTATGAAAATATTGAGATGTCACGTTTCAAATTGCATAAAATTTTATTAAGATAAATATCTTTATCTGAAACATTTTTAATAGACGTTCTTAACCAACAATTTTACATCTTTCTTAATTATTAATTTAATTATCTAATTTCCAGACAAATCTATGGACATGACTCATGAGTCATGTAGGTTTGATGTATTTGACAAATTTTTATTATCAAACTTTCAATTTCTTAAATTTATGATCTATTTAATAACTTAGAATTTTGAACTTAAAATCAACTTATTATTTCGAAGAAATTTTACTACTAGACTTATACCTTGATATAATGCTAATCAAATTTAATTTATATCATATTTGGTATTATATTTTGACCTACTACTTGAAATTCTTATTTTTGTTGACTTAATGTCCTAAAGAAACTGAATTTGTTGTCATATGTTATTGTTATGATTGTTTTATCTTATGATATTTTTAATCTTTAATATCTATGATCTTTATATATTATTCCTTATTGAATATATTATCTCAATATATATATATATATATATATATATATATATATATATATATATATATATATATATATATATATATATATATATATATATATATATATATATATATGTATTGTTACGAAAGACGCCAATTAGATTGCAAAGTACCTTTCTACCGTTCTATTCCAAATTATAAATAGGTGTGTGTGATAATTATTGGGAAACGGTTTCAATTTATTTTTATTTTATGGTAATAACAAGCTAAGACTAAAAGTAGATAATATTCATTATCGCATACTGAAAAGGCAAGGAAAATCGGAATGTAATTGGTTCATACATATCATACCTATACCTTAAAAATGTACTTACTAATCATTGGTTACCTAATTAAATATCAATTACTCACTACGTACACAAAGTTAGCTCTCAATTTTTATAGCAATAAATGTTTTTATTACCCACTATCAATCGAAAATATGCTGTAAAAAGAATATTTTTTCTACGCATCATTCATGTGTCACACTGCCTACCAAAAAACGCATTTTTAAATTCTTCATGCCATAGAGATAAATGAGATCAATATATTCAAATCCTTAATATGAGTTTTTCACTAGTTTTTGACTTCCAAGCGTTTAATCTTCTTACTGGCTGCTTATTTTTGCACCTTTCGTAATCTGGGGCCTCTAACAGGAGCTGAAATTAATGTTGATATACATATACCTGTTCAACGTAAAGGTGACAATATAGATAAATTTTTTGTTTGAAAATTGTGGAAACGAAAACTTAATCCTTAATATATTCAGGAACAATTTAATTATATTGAAATATCTAGAAATCCTTCTTATTTAGAACCCTGTAGTAATATGTGAATATGTAAACTGCGATTATAGAAAAATATAATCAGAACTAAATTATTTACAACGAATTAGCAATCTAAGCTAATCTGCATTTTAAAATTTTTAGCCCAAATTGATGGAAGCGATAATTAACTATTTCTCGTCCGACCAACTTAAAGCTTCAATTTTGTCACTTAGTCATATTTCTTAATATAGAATTTAAAAAATTGTATGTATGAACCAACTTCAGCTGGTTGTAACTTCCGGCATTATTAATATGACCATCCAACATATCCATCATTCCTATTCATTCAACATACTGACATTTTCCTTAACAAAGAAGTCTCATGATATACAATCAAGGGGAAAATTGCAAACTTCAACCTTGCTTCGATTGAACAGTAGAAAATAAGAAATAATGTGAGTATTCGCAAAACATACACTGCAAACATTCCTTCTTTTCACTTGTCATTCAAACAGTTGTAAACGCAACCACAGCTGACGTCTATTAACAAACCCTCGTCAAGAAACTCAGAAGTTCAGAGATTACTTAGTAAACTATTGAAGGAAGATTCACGAATGAATTGCAGACGGATGTTGTTTCAAATGTTATTTACATACAATGTATAAGGGAGAGTTAAGAATTTCGCAATATAAGCTATTTAGAATTCAATTATCTTCCAAAGTTTGGCAATAAAACGTTTAAATACTTTTATTGCTCTCTACGCAAAATGCATAACTGGAAAAATGTAGGCTGTCTCAAAAATATTTTGCATTATAATAATATATTTATTTTCATAATATGAGAAAGGGGATTTTAAATTTTTGTATAATGAATCCGGAAGTATGAATGTTCCTTTAATGAAGGCTTCACCAGATGCTTTTATCAACTTCCATCCTGTTTGTAATTGTAGTTCCGAAAAGGTAGGTTCTTATATTTTTTGCAAGCAAAAGTTCTGCATGAAATTTTAGAATGATTAATATCTTTCTTTAATTAGTGTTTTTAAATGAAACTCAAGGTCTCTACTTAATTCCACAATAAGGGTCGAGACAGTAAATTTCATCTTTCTTTAAAATATATTTATATCATTTGGATCGTAACATTTTCTTCTTCTTCTCCACGTCTGAATCTTGAACAAACTTTGCTTGTATGGATGGAATTATTTATTACATGGAATTCTCATTACAAATTTTTGCGAAATAATAAGTTTCCTATACATTAGTTTACTAGGTACGCAAGTGTAGACCGTCTTCTAATATTTCACAAACTTTACTATAGATTTGTCTCCAGTTGATGCAGTTTTCATGCGTTCTTATTTGAGTAAATCTTTCAGTTTGGTTAAACTTCTATCCCAATATAATCATAGTAGATCTTGTTATGGGGTTTTGAGTTGGACATAACTTTTAAGGGTATCGCAAATTTCTTGTTGACTCCTTCGCATATACTGATAGAATTAAAATCTGGATTAGCTCTTTTCCAAATAAACGATCCAATGTTACTCTCAATAAATACCAACAATAATATTACATTATATCGTCAAATTTGTTATTGTTGCAATCATAGACTTCTTAATGTATCATTTTAACTTCGGTGTGTATGGTGTGAATCAAGCTATAACTACAAAATAATTTCAAAGTGGGAAACGTTATAAAAGAAATATTCAGTATACAAGAAATATACAAAGTTCATCATATTTCCAAAAGAATGAGAGATCTGATAGCAATGGAAATACAGTTCATCAAACTCTTATAAATAAAAATTTCTAATAATCGTGAAATAATTTAGATGTTCCATATTTCGTCACCTTAGTACTACAATTAGGTAACTTGAAATTTTTCGATTTTGAGTTCTTCTGTTTAAAATCCTCTACTTGAGATGCTCTACTGTATGCTATAACTAGGTAACTCTCTACTGGCTCTTTTGTGACGCAGTTGGTCAATGCATCAAGTAGGTATGTCTCAGAAGGCTGTCGTTTATTGCTACAACAATATAACTTGACTTGTCTAGTTGTGCACGTAAAAATTTCTAAATAAAAGGAGTTATCTATTTGTTCCACTCATTTGTTGTCAAGGCGTGAACTTAACAATACGTAGTGTTTATGAGTGATAATAATTATGGATTAAAGAGGAAAAAAAATTGATTGAAGCTGCTCTTCGAAATGTGGAATTTCAAGCAGGTATGTATCGAAAACAATTGTGCATTACTGTAACATAGACATAATCCACGTAAATTTTGAGATTATGATTGCAAATTTGCTTTACTCTTTCTGTAATCGTCGTTTGATAAAAGAGGGATTGCGGATTGTGTTCTTCATCCTTGAATAGACTTGATGAATAAGCAAATAAAAATTTATTGCAGATTTTAATCATGTCCTGAGGAACCGCCCTCGTGAAAATAACCCAGTGCCTTCCACATCAAATGCGTCTGTTGGCATTGACAATTCTGATGTAGAATCAAAAGCGGAACCTTTCTCTCCAGATGTGTCTGAATATCACCCGTCGTCGGACGAAATCGAAAATGAAATTACTACTGAATATTTAGAGCGGTTAAACGAAGAACATGAATTAGAAGGCATGGAGTAAACCCCTACACAAGCGGAAAATCCTAGAAAGCGATTAAGACGTCCAGAAAAGTGGAGAAGAAATGTTGCAAAAAAAAGGCGGCAGTGTGGAGAAAGCTACGTTTCGTCTAGAGTAAACCATATACCTGGTGTTGTCATGAGAGATACATGTGGAGGCAATTGCAGACAGCGGTGTAAGCAGAAATTTTAATTGGAAAAAAGACTCGAAATTTTTTGAAGGTATTATAAATTAGAGACTTATGAAAGAAAACGCGATTTTATTCATTGCAACACAGATAAAATTGTAAAGAAAAGCACCACAACAACTGATTCAGAAAGACATTCATTTTACTGTGGTTTTTTATTTACCACGAAACAACGAAAGAATCAAAGTTTGTAAGACCATGTTTTTGAATACAATTGGAATTCGCAAAGGGGTAGTAGATATCGCTATGATAAAGAGAACGGCAGAAAATACAAGTGAAAAAGACAAAAGAGGCCAGCATGTGAAAAAAACTACTTCAGATGAACTCTTGAACGGGGTGAGAAACCACATTGAAAGCTTCGCGGTTGTTGATTCCCATTATTGCCGCTCGGGAACTAAAAGAAAATATTTAGATCCATCGCTCAACATCACAATAACGTATTCTATGTACAAGTCGATATGTGCCGAAAATAACCAAGAAACCGCTAAGATAGCTACGTATAGAAAGATTTTCACAGAGGAGTACAATCTAGGTTTCCACCGCCCAAAGAAGGACCAATGTCGCATATGCATGGTGTACAATACTCTTGGGAATGACAACAATGAAGGTAAAGACAATTATGACACCCATCTTTTAGCAAAAGAAAGGGCTCGAGCTGAAAAAAGAAAGGACGAACAGCAAGCCGAAAACTCAGACGGGACCTTTGTGAGCTGTAATTTTGATCTTTAGCAAGTTCTGTTTGCTCCAACCGATCCAACCAACAATGCTCTATTCTATAAACAACGGTTTAAATATTTTAATTTTACTGTATACAACGGTACCACAAAACGAGGGGACTGTTTCATGTGGACCGAGATACAAAGAAAGAGAGGCAGTTGTGAGATTGCTAGTTGTCTATATCAATATTTTAAATCTCTTCCTCCATCGGTAAAGCACATTTCCTGTTTTAGTGACAGATGTGGTGGACAGGACTTGAACAAGTTTGCTGCTGCTGTGTGTTTGACCGCAGTTCAGGAGCTACCTAACGTAGAAATTTCTAGTTGTGGGCCATAGTGTAATGGAATGTGATTCAATACATTCGGCCATAACTGAACAAAAAAGAGTCGGAAGAGTGAACTGGCCTGCCGATTGGACAACCATTGCCCGCAGTGCCAGACGAAAGGGTGACAAGCCGTACATTGGGCATGAGATTACCCATAAAGACATAATAGATTGGAAATATCACCTTGATCAGCACATGGTTATGAGAAAAGAGGATGAAAATCGTAAACCAGAAGATAAGCTGGTTGAATTTTACGAAAACCAGACCATTCATCATCCGCTTCAAAGAAAATTACGATGAAGAGTTTAGAACTCTTGACTGCAATAAAAGGACGAGGAATTGTATTACAACACTGTCACATACAATGAAACCGTTATACAATTCCGTTATACCGATTCCAGAAGAATAATATGATAATTTAAATTCCTTATTTCTGTTAACCCCTCCAGCGCTGGGACAAGAATACCGACCGTTTTACCAAAATTTACCGTACCAAGGACAACAGAAGTCTTCAGAAAGTGGTGACATGGATTCTGAAAATGAATAGTGTATTCATTGTTTATTATATAAATTTTGATGACAATAAAAGCGCTGCTGGTACTATTTCTTCTCAAATGTAAATGTTTAATCCGATTTTCATGTTGATGTAACAAGTACATATCTCGTTTTTTTCGAAAAATTTACATTATGGCAACTTTTTTATAAATACGTCTCAAAATATACACCACTTGTGATAAAGTTAGCAAGACACACTAAAACTTGAATAAATAGTTTATTGGCTATAAAACTTTAATTTTTTATGCAAATTTTCAAAGCAGTTTATTCCAAAACACAGGTTTTTAAGTTACCTAGTTGTAGTACTAAGGTGACGATTTGATATTCACCATGTATATGAAACAAACTGACGAATATTTGAACATTGAACTTTAGTGATCCTCGATAAAAAAAATATTTAAAAGTACATTTTTTGCAAAATAAAATTTTCTGAAAACGTGATTAATACATGTGTTGTGAATCACTATGTTAATGTATATGAATCATCCCTCATACAAGTTTCGTTCGTGTAATAAATATGTCCTAAAGATAAAAATATGCAACTAACATTATCCATCGAAAATTTTGTTAGAATAAACTCAAAAAAAATCTCATTCTAATGGATCAAACTTCCCAAGAGATATTTTGAATCAATCTCCCATTTCCTATAATCAGCATGATATAAAGTTTATTTTTCCTCCCATTATATTTTGTGGATTATTTACGAATTTGTAGTTCAAACTTGTGAGGAGTTCGGTTCTGGCGAGATAGTAAACCAGAATTGATTATATCGGCTCTTATTAAATTCGTATTTCTCCTTAAAAAACAGTTGAATAAAATAGTGAAAAAGTGAGTGCTATGAAAGACCAGCGTTAGTGAAAGGTATGTAGAATTGTATCTTTCAAACCACAAAGAACATCCAAATATCCATAGAATACGACATCAATACCACGTACAGCAAATTAAAAACCAGATTCTTTAATCTATAAATTGTAACAACATTCTCGGTCGAACTATCCTACAGTGCGGACGTATCGATTTGAGTTCTCTTGCGATAAGTGATTTACTTACCTAGCAGTTTCCTATTATTATTTTTTCTGTGTTGTATATAATTAGTGTAACAACGATACTGTAAGTAGCTTTTATCTAATTATTTGTTTTGCCCCGGCTCTGAAGCCCAGATGTCCGGTGGCCAATATGAAAAAGGGAGCAAGGACCCACCTCTGCGATCAACGAGAAGAAATTGTCCTAATGTGCATGTGGAAGAAATTACATTCTCTGGAGATATTGATATGAATCATGAAAATAACCAAAATACGATGGATTTAACAATTAATAATATTTCAAACAAAACGATGAACAAAAACAATGATGATACGGAGTCAGTAAAAAACTTGCTAATAGGTTCTAATATATCAAGTAATGTAAACAGTGGTCGTAGGCCAGTTAATACAGACAATAGATTTCTACCGACCGATTTAGGTCCATACTTCATTTTTGTAGAGCATGTAGAACTAAATATTGGTCGATTACATCCGATGAAATTAGGTGAAAAGTTAGCGCTATCAAATTATGAAAATAATATTACTGAAATAACTAGTATTGGAAAAAATCGCGTAAAAATTGAAGTAAATTCGAGTAACCATGCTAATAAATTAGTAGACGAACTATTTTTCGAGAAAAATAACCTGATTGCATACATTCCAAATTATTTAACCGAAAAACGTGGCATAGTAAGAGGTGTTGACACATCTCTGAGCGAAAATACTCTTTTAAATATTATAAAATCGAATGTGTCAATTAAAAAGGTTCAACGGTTGAATAGAACAGTGGAGAAAGATGGCGTTATACAGCGGGTTCCTAGGCAGATGATAATTGTAACTTTTGTTGGCAAATGAATCCCACAATTTATTTACATTAATAAAGTTAGGTGCTCTGTCGATACCTATGTTAGTCCGGTCATGCAATGTTATCATTGTCTTAGGTACGGTCATACATCGTCTCAATGCAAAGGTAAGAAAAGGTGTAAAAATTGCGGATCAGATGAACAAACTGATAATTGTCCGAATAGCTGTAGTAGATACTGTGTTCACTGTCAAACTAGCAACCATTCCTCTTCATTCAAGGAATGCCCAGTATATATAAAACAAAGGAAAACCAAGGAAGCTATGGCTAATTTGAATATATCATTTAAAGAGGCTGAAAAAGTAGTCGATAATCCCAGCTACACCAGCATTATACAAAAAAATAGGTTTGCTCCACTAGCTAATTCAGAAGTTGATTTTCCCACTCTAAAACCTTCCAGTTATCAAAATCGTTACTCTAGCAATCCTCTAAAAGGAAATAGTCCAACCCCACCTACTCCGGAAATTAGCTCAAAAAAAAAGTAATAATACTCTATCTGACTTCCCTCCCATTCGTAGAGAATACAATAGCAGCTTTTGTGCAGGTCCTGTATTCCAGTTTAGTCAAAAGAATACTGAAAGTGATTTTGATAAACTTGCCTATCAACTTAGTTCTAAAATAAAAACCATGCTTGAAAATTTTATACGAGATTTGCCTCAATCTTCTTCATGTTCAATAAATAATAAGTTAATATTTAACGAAAATGATATTTATAGTAAAATTAAAAATATTGTCGATAGTTTATTCAACTAACCATGGTCAATACTAGCTTGAAAATAGTTCAGTGGAATGCCAGATCTTTAAATTCCAATAAATTTTCGTGAACACAACTTAATGTTGAAGACAATTTTGATATTGCTCTGATATCCGAAACCTGGTATAAACCATCGGATGTCAAAAGGTTTCAAAATTTTAATATAATAACAAAAGATAGAAACAAAGGACATGGTGATGTGGCTATATTCATATCAAACTCAATTAAATATGAAATTATTGAATTTGTTAATAACTTCAATCCCAAAATAGAAGTATGTGGTATTAACATTACTAGTGGTGATGAAAAATTGACAATTATAAGTTTGTACAAACCTTCGACAACTAAAGCAATTGTACAAGATTATATCAATTTATTTAACCAGATTAAGCACGAGTGTATCATCGGTGCTGATTTTAACGCTCATCACGGAATCTGGGGTTCGGAGACGTGCTCGACAGATGGTAATATACTGGTTGAAGCGTTAGATTATTTTCCTGCTTAAGCTGTAGCTAATGACGGTTGTGCCACAAGAATTTCTTCTCCAGGACAAGCTAAATCTGCCGTAGATCTGACTATTTTATTTTCAAAATTGTGTTCTTCATTTACGTGGTCCGTTTTATCGGACACATATGGTTCTGATCACTTCCCTATTAGGATTGTGATACGATATCCAAAAGGAAACTTTTTCGGTTAAGCGTACTTCTAAATGGTCAATGTCCAACGCTAATTGGAAGTTATACCAAACCTCTATCATTGAATCATTCCAATCCGTCCCTATTTGCAACGATTCTAACGCCATGATATCTTTTCTCACTGATACAATAACGGCAGCTGCAAATAAGTCTTGTAAGGTAATAAAATCAACTACTCATAATCCGACTAGATACGTTCCCTGGTGGGATCAAGAATGCCTCGCAGCGACAAATTCTAGGAAAAATGCGTTAAAAGCTTACAGAACAAACTTAATCCCTTCTAACTTCATTGAATATAGAAGATTAGATGCTATGTGTGAACGGTTATTCAAAAACAAATCAAGAACAAATTGGGCCAAACTTTGCTCCTCATTTAACAGACAAACTCATCCAAGCGACATATGGAGAAGGGTTAATAACGTTCAAAGTGTTAAAAAATCTTGTATAGTCAACGAAACATTAGTTGAAAACTTGCTTCAAAAAATTGCACCCGACCACGTCCATTATCCAATAGATTGGCCTATTAATTCTCTAGAACAACATTGTTTACTAGCACCGATAAACATCAAGGAAATAAAAACAAGTATTAAAACTTCTAAAAAAGTCTAGTCCAGGAATTGACGGAATTAATTACCTTATGCTAGGAAACATGCTGGACGTAGCGTTACAGTTCTTATGCAAAATCTATAATAATATCTTGATGAAAGGAGACAATTGCGACTCTTTAAAACAATGTCTTATCGTTCCAATTCCGAAGTTAAATGATTCAACTGCCCTCAGAGCCATTGCCCTTATGTCTTGTTTATTAAAAACATTTGAAAGGATTATGAAAATTAGACTGGAATGGTGGTGTGAAAGCAATAATGTTTTTGCAGACACACAGTTTGGTTTTCGTAGGAAAAGAGGCACAGTAGACTGTATTGCACATCTAATCACAGATATTCAATCAACGTTTACCGAAAACAATAATCTTGCTGCATTATTTTTAGACATTACCAGTGCTTACGATAATGTTCAACTGCATTCTCTTCTTAATAAATTAATTCAAATTGGTATTCCATCCAGATGCGCGTATGGCTTGGTTGAAATATTTATGAATAGACAAATATTTATTCGGTGCAACAACCAAATTCTTGGCCCACGACTTGTTTTCAAAGGTTTACCGCAGGGATCAGTTCTAAGCCCGCTACTCTTTAACCTATATACCTTAAACGTACATGTTATGGATATAGAGTGCAACATATTGCAATATGCAGATGATTTCTGTTTATATGTAAAGGAAAAGACTTATCAATAGTGCATTGAAACTCTAAAAGTCATTATGCAACATTGTAATAAATGTTTCTCAGATCTAAGTCTACACCTATCACCTAAAAAATCTTCTGTTTTATTCTTCACACGACATCGTCTACCAGCTGTTTCCAACCTGCAACTCACTAATATGACGATATCAGTTAATAGAAATTATACTTACTTAGGTATCACACTGGATTCAAAACTAACTTGGAATGATCACATAAACCAATGTATTGTTAAATGTGAAAAAAGTTTAAATATGCTGAAAGTTGTTAATCGTTACGATTGGGGCGCTGACCCCAAAACCAATCTTATGTTCTACAGGGCCTATACGAGATCCATCTTGGATTATGGAAGTTTTTTATATGGCTCAGCCACAAAATCTCGCTTAATCAAATTAGATAGAATACAATTCAAGGCTTTACGATTGGTTTTAGGTGCTCTCAAATCCACGCCTACTAACACACTGTTGGCTGAATGTGGTGAACCTCCTTTACACCTGAGGCGCTTATTTCTTGCAGAGAAATTTATTCTTAAATGTACATCCAATAACCAAAAAGTACTTCTACAGAAGATAGGTCAATTATCAGTCAGCAACCTAACAGAAAAATTGTAGCTAAATAAAAACTCTCCAATTTTAGCTATTGCATATCCCAATACATCACACCTGTCAATTAATTGTGACGAACAAAGTGCTTTTTCAGCGCCCTATGACATATCTTTTTTTTCGTGTACAGTAGTTATACCTAATTACGACGTACCAAGTAGCTATTGCACAACTATGGAAGAATACTTTGAAAAGCTGGGTAATCTCTGCAAAATATTTACAGACGGATCCAAATCTTCTTTAGGTGTGGGATGTGCTGTATACATATCTAACGAGGAAACAACACTACAATATAAATTAAATGTTCATTGCTCAATCTTCACTGCAGAGCTATTGGCCATATACTATGCACTATATTGGGCTTTATACAGTAATCTCCGATATCAAAACTTTGTCATCCTTTCGGATTCTCAGTCAGCTTTAACAGCCATTAAAAACTCTGCAAGAAGTATATATCGCAATAGTATAATCGTAAAAATATTATGCATATTAGTTGAATTAAGACAACTCAACAAGTCTGTAACGTTTATGTGGGTCAAAGGCCACTTTCAAATCTCTGGAAACGAAAAAGTTGGTCAACTGGCGAAAGCCGCAGTTCTCTCCGGATCGGAAGATCTTTGTTTACCATGGAGTGACGTCATTAGCTCAAGAAAAGAGAGTATGAGACACAATTGGGAAATAGAATGGTCACAATTCTGCAACAGAAGCAATAACTCGTACTGCAAAATACACCCCACTCTTCCATCCACAAGACTTGAGGAGCATAGTCATCCTATAAGAAAGATTAACGCTATGTACTTCAGATGTCTCGTTAGTCATGCAACAGTACGCGCATACCTTTATAAAATTAAAATGAGCGACTCCGAATTGTGTGATTTGTAATCAATGTTATGATGATATTAATCATTGGATGTTTAGCTGTCAACATAATAGTCAAGCTACAAGATATCTGATATAAACTCTGTCTAAAGAAAAGATTCCTCTCCCACAAAGTCAAGTTTCTCTGTTATTTCTCAGTCGGCGACATACTATGGTTCGCACTATATTATGGGAATTTCTTAAACGTACCAAAAGAAAAATATAAAAACCAGTACAACTGTATTTTAGATGTAGAATGGTAGAGGTTAGTTGTAGTATACCTATTGTCTTTCCTTTGTAACAATGATATACCCCCTACCGTTACCTTTATTGTGTGTTGTAAATAAAGTCGCTATGACGGGCACCTTAGCGTGAAACGAGTGTCCATGTCTATTATCCTTTCTTCTTCGTTTTCTACGAATTCTGTTGGATAGGGCAATAAATGATGTGTGACTTGGATATGAGTAAATATGTTTGCTGCGACATTTCCTTTGTTTCTCTTTTTATGTCATATTACTTAGTTCGTGGCTGAATGGGATCCAACTCCCAAAGCCAAAAAACAAAAAACAAAAAAATTGTAACAAAAACTGTTCGGCACTGATAAAGTGATATTACAGCTAATTACCAACCATCAAGAAGTTAAAATCGAAAACAAAGAACTGTATTCAGGAAATAATAACGCAAATTAAACAATTAGCAAAATGGAAAAAGTTATGGAGAAATTGAACATCATGGATGAGAGAAATTCGAATAGAGTAAAAACTGCTCTCACATTGGAAAACCTTGAAAGTAAGCATGAAAATGAAGAACTTATAAGAAAGCTAGAAAAACGAGAAAAGAGGATAGAATTTTTAGAAAGAGAATTGCGAAGTAAAAACCTAATCATCTACGGAATAAATGAAGCGTCTAACGAAGATAGTAACATTAAACAAAATAAACTAAAAGAAGTAATAAATAAATTAGGAGTTCAAATTTAAATAGAACACGATATAACGGATATCATAAGATTGGGGAAGACAAAAGACAATGACGGTAGATCAGTGCTACTAGAAATGGTTAACAAAACCAATAAACTTGAAATTTTGAAATCGGCTAAAAACGTAAAAAATATCCAGTGGACTTCTCAAAATAAATTCAAAGAAAACTACTTTTGAAACAGATGCAAATGGCTAGAAGTGAAGGTCATAAGGCATTTGTGAATTATAGTAAACTTGTAGTGGGTGGAAAGAAATATGACGTAAGGGGTGCAGAATGCAGGAAAAAATTGGAAAAAAAAACACCAACCACGTCCACGAAAACAAAAGGAAGAATTGTAAACGAGAGATCCCCAACATCCGAAAATACAATTACAGAAATATCGTTAAAAACTTGAAAATTACATAAGAGCAACCAATTTACAAACTTTGTCAATTAGTACGAACACGATTAGGGAAAACGACAATAAAAAACGAAATACAATAATTTAAATGATTCACGCTTTGTCAATATGTTTGGTTCTCCGGAATATGCAAGGATTTTAAAACCTTAATCATTTTCTTCAAGACCCATATGAACAATATGACTTTCTTCGGACATAAAAATGTCTGACGTCTTTAGTAGTAAATATAGTATTGTTTAATCAGAAGAAATCAGGAAGAAGTCAGTAGGATATGCAAAAGGTGGTATTGCTATATTTTACAAAAATTTTTACAAATCAAAAGTTCTGGGAACTTCTCCTTGGTGGCTAATGTACCAGTTTAAGAAGTCTTCTTTTCAATTCAATGTTTACGTTATTGTATTGTATATTTTTCACCGAAATGTGATTATGATGACTTACTTGAAGATTTTCAAATGTAACTTAATACTATACTAGAACAATATTCTCATTGTTCATTTTTTATAATTGGAGATTTTAATTGTAGAAATGGGGAGACAAGTGCAATTCCAGAAAAAGTAGTAAATAGTCAATTTTCCCCAATATGTTGAGTTATGACAAGTCAGTAATTATAGGGGTCATCTTATTTTATGATTTATGTCGGACAGACACTTGTTAATAAATGAAATTAATAAATAATAATAATAATCAATAATAAATTAATAAATGGTCATATAAAAATAGACAGACCTGCTAACTTCACTTTTTGTAATACATTAGGGCAAAGTGTAATAGATCTCTGTTTCTGTAGTACTATTAATCTCGAATTAATTGAAAAATTAGGTGTGCTAGATGATCAAAATCTATCTGACCACTTTCCAGTAATTATTTCCTTCGGCTCTGCAATAGAAAACAATATTATTCCTACTAAATCATTCACTAGCTTAAAATGGAACATACCAAAGTAGTTGATTTTAAAATGTCAATTCAATGCTTACTAAATGTAGAAGTAATTGTAGATGTGAACGTTTTGTATGATAATCTATGTAGCACTATATGGGATATAGCAAAACATAAAGGTTTAGTTTAAGTAAATTTTTTAATAATACAAACTCACAACGGTCTACTTATTGGTTTGATGCTGACTGTAAGAAATGTAAAAGGCAACTGACAAATTCGTCGAAAATATGTCAAAAACAAGGATTCTCTGAACCATACTAGACAACTCATATTTACAACAAAAGAGAATATAAAGTTGAGTATAATGTATGTTTTTTTGGTGTCCGAGACGAATTTCTGGATACCCCTACATCTCTTTTAGAACTTGATCAATCTTTGATTTTGTGCAAATATGGCAAATCACCTGGTAAAGATTCTATTACTTACAAGTTTATAAAGCATTTACCACAGAACTGGCGTTTATATATTTGTCATTTGTATAATAAAATTTTGGATTCGGAAATTATTCCTACTGGTTGGCATGAAACAATTCTCACAATGCTCCACAAAAACAAGATCCTAATAAATACCGTGGTATATCCCTAATTAATTGTTGTACCAAGGTGTTTACGTTAATTTTATAAACCGATTGTCTAATTGTTGTGAAAATAATCTCATTCTACCCGAAACACAATTTGGCTTTCGAAAGAATAGGGGATATATGGATGATATTCTCACTTCTGTTTTGCAAATTACTGTTAGGCTTCGCTGCAGGAAAGTATATGCTGTTTTTGTATACTTTAGGAGTGCATTTGACAGTATAGAAGTTTGGAATTAGTACTAAGTATATCAGAATATTAAAATACTTATATGCAATGCCACAATTTTAATTAGGCAACAAAACCTATATAGTAAAAAATATGCTATCTCTGAGGTGAATCGCTAAGTCCATTACCTTTCTGTATTTTCATATCTGATATTGAAGATTATTTCCATTCAAGTAACTTATACGGGAATAATATTGATGGCAAGAGTCTTACTGTTTCAATACGCAGATGATTTAGTGATCCTGGGTGACTCTCCGATAAACATAGAACGCAAACTGAGAATACTTGGGAATTATTGTTCTGCCAATAAACTTACAGTTAACACTGATAAAACGAAAGTATTAATATTTGCAAAAGGAGGGCGCAAACATAATTATAATCAAAAATTTTATTACAATGGTTTCAGATTTAAAATAGTGAAAGATTAGTGTTTTAAATGAAACTTACTGTTTCTAGCTAATTCCACAATATATTGTTCCGATATTAAATATCATAGTCAGAATGACAGGAGTTACATTTCATTTGATGCCCACCTGATGTTTAATAGTTATTTTTGGCTAGACCAAGAAGTGACCTACCTTGTGATTGACTTGATATAGGTTAATAGAAAAAAAGAAGATATGATATTACAAATATTAAAATGCTTAGATATTATCAGCCCTATGGGGATATTCTGGATATCATTTGTCCCAATTAAAATCAGTATAACTGGGCAATGATATAGAAAACCAGGAAAACTATATCCGCTGATCTTTACAATTATCACTTAAGAAGACAGCTTAAAAGTGGAGAACTCCCTAGATCTATCTGTTCATTGACGACTTCATATTGTGGTTTCTTAAGTGTCTTCTAATTCCAAATTCTTCAAGGAAATCGTTCTTGTTTCTTATCACAAATATGTAGTACATCTAGTTCTGTGTTAAGTGTCAATGAATGATTGGTGTCAAGTAGATGTTTTGCGTAGTGGGATTTATCTGGTTGTTTTAATATGTATGTTCGTAAGTGCTCACTGTATCGGATTTTAAAATTTCTAAGGGTCTGACCCAAATAGACAGCATTACATTCTGGACATTTAAGTTTATATATACCAGATTTCTTCAATGGTGATATTTTTGTTTTTACATTTAACAATTTTGTACTTACGTTACCTTCTGTTCCAGAAGAAATTGTTGTATTCGTTGCTAAAGATATTATCTTTGAAATATTATTAGGAATGTTTCTTTAATATGTGATGGTTTTGTAAATTTTTATTTCTTTAGTTTGTTTAGGAAATATTAGTTGTAATGCCACTTTTTCCTCTTTTTTATCAATTAGTTTATTTATCATATGTAATGGATAGCCGTTGGATGTTGCTATTTGTTTAGTTGTATTAATCTCTCTATCAAAATAACATTTGTTCATAGGAACTGATAATGCTCTATGTATCATTGAATTATATGCCGCTAGTTTATGTGACATGGGGTGATATGGAATAGTCACATCAGTGTGTGCTGGTTTTCGGTAAATTGAATAATCAAGTACATTATTAACTCTTTGAATTTTTAAATCAAGAAAATTGATTGGAGTTCTCCACTTTTAAACTGTCTTCTTAAGTGATAATTGTAAAGATCAGCAAATATATTTTTCCTGGTTTTCTATACCATTGCACAGTTATACTGATTTTAATTGGGAAGAATGATATTCAGGATATCCCCACAGAGCTAATAATATCCAAGGTTTAATATTTGTAATATCATATCTCCTTTTTTTTTCTATTAACATATATTAAGTCAACCACAAGGTAGGTCACTTCTTGGTCTAGCCAAATATAACTATTAAACATCAGGTATGCATTGTCAATTTTTTAGAATTTTCAACATTTTTTCAATATATTGTGGAATTAGCTAGAAATAGTAAGTTTCAGTTAAAACACTAATAAGTAGATTCCACGAAGGAAGGGTCGAGACAGTTAATTTCATTAATAGTAAAAGAGTTTACGTATCTAGGTGACGATTTCTCTTCTATAGCTTGATTTTGTACCATCGCTAAAAATTCTAAAATTAAGGCTTGTCGTGCCATTGGAGTAGTAATGGATATGTGCCGATCAAAAATTAATACATGGGATTCCAGAATCAAATAGTATAATTCTATAATATTGTCTTCTCTTTCTTTTGGAATTGGCATATGGGGACTACGCTATACTGATGTTATTGAGCGCGTTCGGTTTAATTTTTTTTAAATCTATTGAATTTTTCACAGAATTCTCCAGATTACATTGTACGCTTGGAGACATATTCGTCCCATTTATCATTAATTATTTTTAGACAGTCTTTATGTTGGTTAAATACACTTCAGACAATGGATAATTCTCGAATGTCCAAAATCTATATGCGACTTTTACAATTAGCTACTGTGAATGCTACATACAATTGGGTCACTCAATATAAGGAATGGTTTACGTTTGCAGAATGTGAATATTTGTGGATAAACTATTTAAATACATATTTACGTAAATTAGATAGGGTTATTCTAGAAAATTTTGAAAAACGAAATTACGAAATTGATACGTATAGGAAGGTTACGTCTAGTTGTTCTCTGATATACTCTCAGCTGTTAATTGATGAAACCGGGAAGCAATACTTGCAAATAATCACATCTATATATCAGAACTTCCAGTAAAAGGATACTGAAATTTTCCATTAAGGGATACTTGTATGTAATTGACTCTAGCGATTTACAACCAAACAGATTTTTTTATAGTGTGGATAATATTGATCATCTAGTACATTATTTAAACGACAATGATGACAATCTCCCTGAGCCCTTTATTCTGGCCCATAGTGTTATCAGTATCTTAAAGTTAAGATCTTTTGCATGCGGCGAATAAATAATAATATAATTTACATGCACAATATAATAATAGGAATGAAAATACGTGTTGTTACCGACTTAAATAACTGTAAATAATTACTGAAAATGCCGTATGGATGATCCTAATAAATTTAATTTATGTACTGAACCCTTGTGAAAAGATGTATCTTATGCACAATAAAATTATCCATCTATCTAGTTCGAACATGCTCCCGTGTTAACCTCTTGTACTAAATTTTGAAAACACATGAATGTATTTTCATTATTGTTAACTTATTGATTATATTTTTCAGTACATTGGTTATTATTTAGCAAGCTGCGAACCTCTTGAATAAAAACTTCAGTATCATATTCCCTCAGTAGTATATTTGAAAATGTATATCTAATTTATCCAATTTCACGTCAATATTTAATAACCGTACATAGATTTATTCAATTTATATGAAATGAGTTTTGCCTGTACAAATATCTCCATTCAAGCCTACAGTTCATCAAAGAACATTATCTATTTATTCTCTTGGGAAATTTAATGTCTGAAAATGAAACTTAACGTCTGAAAATGGGCTTATCTAATTAGTACACCCTTTGTAAATATTCTTAATTAACTGGCTGCTACTCGTGAAGAATAAATGAAGAATAGGCGAGTTTTTCATGCTAACAAACATTTGTTAGTGTTAACGAGTTAGCGTCAAACATAATTAGCATAAGACATTTACTTTAGATATGCTCTACCCAGAATTAGATACGTATTGTAACCAATATATTAAATAAAATTCCGGGTCAGATTTTTTAACATATTTATTCAAATCACTTACAGATAAGGTAATGAAGTAATATTGCAACCAGTGGCGATTAATATTACCTTCATCGCAGATGTGTTTTATATGAACATTTGATTCAATGTTCGATTTTCCTTGTGAAGGCGTCGAATCTTTGCGTTTATGTTATCTTCGCCGCCGGATTGTGTCCGGGGCAAATATTTTACAGTAGCAACAGTATGAGTAATCAGAATAACGCAATAATGCACCTGGATACCGCAAAACTCAAAATTTCACTACTTACTATTGTACGACTGATCTAAATGAACATTTCACAACTGATTTCTTGACAGAGGTTACTTTATGTGGAAATTGTGCAAAGGATAATCTACCTAGATACTATTGATAGATACTATATAGATGTTACTATTTCGTAAGACCAAGACAAGTATAGTATCTTCAAAGGAATATTTTGATATGTAATAATGTACTTGACTAGGTGCATAGTGAAATTTAGTACCTCTCTATTGATTTCCAACAATTTTTACGAAATTGTTTGTTTGCTGAAATTGTCATATCAAGAGGAAACAGATCGTTAAATACATATTATGGGAATTCAGTAACCAAACTTTATCAAGCATGTTTAAAACAAAACTGTATTTCTGTAATATTTAAATAGGAAACGTCAGTACTAAAAACTCGGTGTTCTAAATATTGATAAAAAAATTTTTTGTGCCGGCTTTTTATTTGGGTATTGGTGGAAATATTTTTGACGCTAATAAACTAATAAAATACTGAACAGAAGAAAGGTAATGAAACATGTTGATTATATTTTCTGTAGTAATATCACAAGAGAGTGAGAATAAATTGAAAATAATATAACAGATTTTAGAAAACTTAGAAAACTTGTTGCCAGGCAATAGATACGAGAAGCCGAAAGGCTCGAGGCTATTGCCAAATAGCAACAAGTTTGAGAAAAGGCATGTAGGATTATCTTATTTATCGAGCTCTCGTGTGATATTCGATAGATATTTTGTTACGTTACAATCAAATACAATTTTAAGATTCAATATTTTTATTTCAACAAAATTATATCACTCGACTCAATACGTATAAGTAAACATAATGAGTTATTTAAACTAGGATGCAATGTTTTCAACATGAAAAATACAATTATTATAAATGTTGTGTCCTTGGGTGCAGGATTTATCAACATTGTTTTGTTCTGATGTGTTGAAAGTTAACGATGCTTCCCCACTCCCTCTCAGGTTATTACTTAAATTCAAAAGATGTTCATTATCCAATTGTAGATAAGGTTTCAATGAATTGGTTGAGCTGTGCCGTTATTTTTGTAATTACCTGCTCTTTGATATCTGCTTTGACAAGGTGCACTGCAGTCGATCTTGCGTAATGGTTGGTAATATTATTTTTTTTAATATCGAGTCCAATTATCTCCGCAGATTCTTTTATCCACTTGGACATCATGTTCACCCCAATAACCCATCAGTTTTGATATTTGCATTTCGCTTGCTGAGTAATTTCTTCAGCAATCGAACAGGACAAATATGACAGTTCTCGGTATTAACCATTTACTGTCCGCCCATCTTTGTGCTCTCCCTTGCGTCGTTTTGGACAATATTGGGTTATACTCTATTCCTGTGGTGGTCAACCCCGCATTGTTCGTTTCGTCTTCGTAATAATGCACTAAACATTGAGAACTTTCTCCACCACACCATGCCGGTTCATATGAAGCAATATGATACAATTTCTTCTGCAAGCCAGATGGAGTGTTTTCGTCGTAGAGTTAGTTTTCTTCTTCGCTCAAACTTGCAGAACTTTGTTTCCTTTTTTCGGGACCTTTTTGTAATAATTTACGCTTGTTTTTTTCAGCATCTCTAGGGGATTTCAATTTGATATCATTGAATAGGTCGAAACTTTATCTTAAATTTGTCGTAGTACATATCCCGCATTAATTTTGAGGTTTTATTCCACAGCTTCTTTATAGTCTTCTCCATTCTGTTTCTTCATATTGAACCCAGATTACTTGAAAATCACGGCTTGTTTTGTTGAGGTATTTTCTTCTAATTTTATTATTCTTATATGTACTTTCGATGATTATATTACTTATTCCATCGACTGATGATTCACTAAAATATTTGAGATTCATTTTACGAATTTCTTGAAAATGTATGACATACGCGTCAGATCACGAAAATACGATGACATTTAGCTGTCATTCAATAAAAACAATTAGTACTAAGCTATACACCCTCTTGCGTATAGTGTAAGAACCGGCCATTTTCTTTGTTGTTGTTTATGACAAAACATAGAGCTTCAATTGTGTTTGGAAACTTTGTTGTGTTTCTACTATTTGTTGCAGATGATTTAAATGAAACAGTATTGCTTCGTTTCCCAGTGGTAATCTTGGATCAAGCGAAATCTTAATTTAAGTTTTCATCTTTTCCCGAAAGCAGGAAAATCGAAGGTTTTTGTGGAAACTGAGCTAGGATCCAAGGAACTAATTTATAGAAAATTGTTGTCGATAAAAACATTAAAAATCGGAAAAGTGTGTCAAATACGAAAGTGATTTTTTACAGAAAGATAAGTGTACTATGATTGAAATCCCTTTTCTTTTTAGTAAGATTAAAATGTGGAACATTAAAATCATTTGCTGTGCCGTCCCAGAATCTGCCACGAGGGTCATGTGATACATAGCCAGCAGGACCATCATCCAGAGCACTTCGAAAAAATCCGAAGAAGAGTGCTCACGAAAAGTTGGCACCACTTATGAACCAATGGATGTGAATATTGGCGATCAACAAGAGGACATTTTTAACATAGATTTTGAGGGCCAAAGGAGCAACAGAAGCCTTACTAAAAATTATTTGAAAACAAATATCTAAAATCTAAAAAAGACCGATTCTATAATACACACAAAAGTAAACAATAGACCGAAAAAGTGTGACGTCAGAACATGGCCGCTGACAGTTACAGAGGGAAAACAAATCAATTATTCAACTTACGTCTTGTCTTGACCGTTGTAATATTTTAAAAGTATATTCGTTTTTTCATTTGTAAAGTGACACTGTAGTGACTATCAAGTAATTATGCCATATTGCTTCGCTCTTAAACTTCCATCATATACTCTATCTCTTCGACATATCCACTGTTTAAACTGTCTCCACATTTCTTTAACACTTTAATTTCATTACAAAACTGCTCCGCAATGCTCGACAAATTAGCAATAGCCATGTTTAAGCATATTACAAACGTAAAATGAACGTAAATAAGTATTTGTTTTCCCTCAGTAACTGTCAGCGTCTATGTTTATGACGTCATTACTTTTTTGGTTTATAGTATAATGGTACTTAGGTAGCTTTCAGCTGTTACCGTCATGACGCTGCGATCTTAATCCGAGATGTCTACAATGTAAGTACATTATTCCCACTATAATGTTGTTTTGATTGGCGTATATGAATTACTGGAATTGGAAATGTCTATTGGTTTTGAGAAATGTCAAAAAAAAGTTGATAAAATAAACCTACTTATCAAGTTTGCTCTCTTTAGAACCGCCATCGAAATTCCGAATGACAACTATAATTGTATAACTAATAGGAATATACTATCTTCATGGCATTTAAAAAATAATGGTAGTAGGGTGCGCATATTAATTCCGTCGAATAAAGTGCAGAATCAATACAAGCTACATGGCCAATTTGTTTCTCTATAGCAATAAGAATGTTAAAGTTCTTGAATGAATTGAACGACATTTATAAAGAAAGTCAATTATAACATTAAATAGAAGTTTTTCAATTATTGCATTTCTGTAAAAAACATTGAAAGGACTATGGCACGAATGCATTGGCAAGTCAACAAGATCTATACTTCTGCGCCCAGAAATTTACAAACAGTATTGATACAGCAAGTATAAACTACTTCGAGGTAGTACAGATACTATTGAGAGACTTAAGTTTAGACAAGCTTGTTATCCTACTCACATTAATAAAATAAATTTACTGGAGAATGTTTTTTGACTTTTAATAAATATGAATTGAAACGTGCAATTTTAAAATGCGATATTAGATTCAATTTTTTTATTTTTCAACCAAGCGACTTAAGTTTCTGTCATGGTCTACCATGCCTGTGAGTTAGTGTTACTCTTACGAAGTTTCCGGGCAAAAAAATAGTGGAAAACTAATCATTCATTATTTTTATACTACCTTCTACAACGTAATTCTATCTATTTCTTCCCGTAAGGGTAATCAATGTTTTATTATCGATACAAATTTTCCTCCATCACAAACCGGTCTAGAAACCAAATATTTTATGGATATCACCACTACCAATCGTTAAGTATATTATCAAGTAGATCGTGTTCTGCGGCGAGGATTTGATACAAAAGGGTAGTGCGGTGGTGTATCGCATACACGGTCTAATTAGGCAAGATCACGAATTCCAGACACGTAAGATACCCTGAAACGACGAAACCAGTTTAACCAGGGACAATGTACGCATATTGTACACATCTACAATGTACTAAATTCACTGTTTCTATCATATACAGGATTTGCTAATAAAAAAGAAAGATATATGATGAATGTTATATCACAAAAAATGTTTTCTACAACTGCTATGAAAAGTAACGTATTTCGCGTAGCCTACTTATGAAATATGATTTCTCACGGCACTTTACTCACATCTAATACATTTTTTACATGGAGAATCCACAAAAATCGACAAAACACTTGTTGGCTACTGTTCATCTTTAAATAGTTATCACAAATGTCAGAAGTTTTTTTTAATTCTTAGAGTTTTCATTAGTGCTTTGACAAAAATCGAAATTAACATTCAACATAATTTTAATAAGACATAAGTATGCCTATTTATAATAAATAATATGGATACTGATCGTTTGTGGCGATTTTGATAATACTCCGCCAGAAATATTGAAAAAGATACTAGATAGATATACGAACTTTCAAACAAATTAAGGGTCAATGGTGCAGTGAATAATTTCTTGTGTAGTAAGTCGGATTTACATTGTAGTTGGAATAACATTAGATACATTATTTTTATTGTCATGTTTATGAAATTTTCAATTCTGGATGGACCGTTCCTATATTCATCTCATACAATATTTTATTGCTATTAATTCTTCTATTATTGGAGTTAAATCTAAGAAAGAAATAGTTTATACAGTAAGGACAGGTAAATAACACTGTCAGTATATGTTATGTATACACAGTCAGAACGAAGAAAAATCAATTGCGAAGACAAACACAATCACAATGAACACGCAGTTCAACGATGTCTATGAATGATCTCTGAATGTGAACGACATAATATGCCGAACAAAAATATTCAATTAAAGTTGAATGTATTTGATGCTGAACGACCAAGAAAAAGAACACAAAATGGCTGTTTGTCTACGGCACGGTTCGTTGTTCGTTCTTCTTTACCTCAATGCGCATGTGCAACACATGATCAGTCGTTGACTACTATGCTATGTAGACGATATCTGATGTATTTCCATTTAAATCGTAAACAACACTAATGCTTTGCTTCGTTTGAATGTTTGAATAACTGAATTTAAAACAAGAGTAAATAAAATGTTACTTGTATTTTACTCACTCCAAAGTAAACCCAGCGTATCAAATATATAAATATTCAACCGGCAACATTGGACAGAACGTTATTCAACGCGATGATGGATATATGTACATATTTACCCAAAATATGGATTTTTCAGAGATTAATGGAGTAATATATGCAATGTATTTAACGAATAGAGGGAGAGAAGCTTTATTGTCATTAAAAATTATACAATTTTATGGACAAATCGAAATAATTTAAAAAATAGATAAATATAAAAAAAGTATATAAAAAATAATATAAAGTTATCTAAAAAATACTGACTACACCAACAATACGAAACATAATATATAAAAATACAAATTTGAATTAATAATTATAATGCTATGTTAGCATCGTACATTATACCAAATATTGAACTACGCCGATGTAACTCAAAATTCTAGGGTAGATTGCAGAATTCTGCCACTGAATAATAAGGTCTCTTAAGCAGATACGCCGTTGTCAATCTCCGGAACCTATGTATTTCACACTTTTAATTATAAAGGTAGCTGATTGAATAGTTTTTTGGCATTGAAGGTGATGGATTTTTTTTCCAGATCAGAGATGGGTATTGTTAAGTAGATATCGAAATTTTTTCTTCTAGTAGGGTAACTTTGAATTGGCCTCTCAGTTGAATTGTGAAAGTGTTTGCGAACCAAACACACGGATGAAGAGTTAAAATTTTGTATTTTTTAAAATAGAATTCGCAATGCGTTTTACGACTCAAACCATAAATGTAACGAATAGTTCTTTTTTCGTAGTTTGAAAATAGATGTGAAGAGGTGAAAACTACAAGACCCCCAGAAAGGCAAACCATAGCGAAGGTGCGATTCGAACAAAGAGTAGTAAGTTGTTAAAGCAGTACAAGAATCAATTTGTTTAGGCACACATTTAATGGCAAAACAAACCGGGGATAATTTTTTCTCTAAAATGTCTTCATGTACAGACCATTTAAGGGCACTGTCAATATGGAGACCAAGAAACTTAATCGAATTTGAAGATCTTAGTACGTCATTGTTAAGTTTGACAGGTTGCAAAACTCCTTTGTAAAATGAAACTAACGTTTTCTCAGTGTTAAAACAAAGCCCGTTCGAGTCAGTCCAAGACTTAATAGTAATGAGATCTTTGCCTATGGTAGAATGTAAAGTTCGTATATCTGAACTGCTCCAGGTTACAGTAGTGTCATCGGCAAATAAAGTGAATTTACCATTCATTCGTAAGCCTGTGACATCGTTAATGAATACCAAGAAAAGAATTGGACCTACAACTCAACCCTGGGGTACACCACTGCTAACTGGTAAAATTTTCGAAACTTTTCCATTTGCTCGTACCAGCTGGTTTCTACATTCCAGGTAAGATTCAAACCATTTTAAATGAATACCACGGATGCCATAATATTCTAGTTTTTCTATCAAAATTTCATGATCAACACCATCGAAGGCCTTTCCGAAGTCACAAAAAACCGAAGCCGTGAAAAGTTTATTATTAAGAGAGGTATATATTTTATCAAGAACAGAAAGCATTGCGTCATTAGTACATTTATTAGGTAGGAAACCGAATTGTTGGAATTTTAAGATTTTATATTTGAAAAGAAAAGGCAGTAGACGGTTTTTCATTAGTGTTTCGATTATCTTTGATAAGATTGGTAATAAGGTAATAGGACGATACTTACTAGTATTTTGTTTCTCGCTGCCCTTGTGGAGGGGAACAATTATAGCTGTTTTTAGACAGTTAGGAAACATAACTATTCCAAAGGATTCATTGATTAGAGAACATAAAACGTTAATCACCGCATCTGGAATATTCGAAAACAACTTAGCTGATAACCCATCAATGCCACAGAAAGTTTTGTATTGAATGCTGAGTATGGTTTGCACTAGGTCAAGTTAATCTATTGGTTTAAGGAATAAACTATCAGTGATTCTTTTAGAAGGAACGAGGAAAGAAATAGCATCACGACCTGGAGTTATTTTAGAGCTAATATTCTTACTAACGTTTACGAACTAATTGTTAAGTTCATCTGGGTCGAGTTCAATAAAGTTTGAGGAACGAGTTTTGTTCCTTAAATCATTGATAACAGACCAAGTTCCTATAGAGGAATTTTCAGCTCTGATTTTATAGTTATATATAATAATATGTAAATATTTGACAAATATTTTTTATATTCCTACATTCTTGCAATCTAGAATTATAGGTAGGAATATTTAAAAAAAAACGAAAAATTTAACGGTATTCAAAGCAGGTCCTATAAAAGTGTCAATTATAACTTTCACAAATTATTTATTCTTCTCAAAATATGTTTATAATATAAGGTAACACACAAACGTATATTTATTTTATATTATTAACCAAATATTACTTCTCAAATATTTAAGCAATATTTATTAAATATTTTATATAAATATTGAAAAATAAATATTTATCAAATATTTCGTTTAGCTCACAAATATTTATGAAATATATAGATATTTCTTTTATGTAAAGAAAATATGAAGCATATATTTGGTACTATCGGGGCAGGTCATGCGGATTCAAAATCCAGGCTGGCTAATCTTTATTTGCACACTGCAGTGGCTATTGGCGTATCATGGGCATGTCGTAGAAAAGAGTTGTGGAAATTGAAAATCGATAAATTAGAGGATTTAAATTCGGCTTTACTGGTGAAATTAGATAACACCAAAACAAAAAAGCCCAGGGTGCTATTTTTGACCCTTCGCAAATTAACGAGTCCTGGCTATTATCAGACTTAACCAACCCATGTATTATTGTGGTAACAACGATATTAGCGTGTATTTGTAAAGTTGCGAAGGGTTAAGAATTAATCCTCTGAACGTTCACTGTAAAGGGAGAATTTTATAATAGATATGCTGCTCTTCGACCGATTCATTTAACAGAAATTAAATTACCAGCATGGAAATGTACTAGACAGTAGAGTTGGCATTGTAATAATCGCCACTCTTCGGGATGTAAAATTGGCTGTTTTGAAGGACCGCTGTCGCCACTCTAATAAATTGCTAGGTTTCCCCAGTGTTTATTCTATAACTCTCAATTTAGGCAGCGCAGTCACCAGTGCCATCAGGCACAAGGGAGAACGAGTATTTCGTCTCCCAGAAGAAGAATGAGAGAGGCGTTGCGGGCTCGAGCGGCTATGGTTTGGCGGATTTCGCCTGGGCTTAAATTATCCGCCAGGACCGGGTTGATTCGACGAATTATCGCTCCTGTGACGTCAGCAGAGGTACCTAAGCGAATGAAACTGGGTGCGGGAGGGAATGAAACGGATTTACTAAAAACAATACACCTCTATATTACCAACAATAACAATAATTATATTACCCTTAAGTAACAATAAATTAATCAATTTCATTCTCTGTATTTGAATTTATCCACCCGGTATGAAAATGGCGGCTATTATCCCTGTTTAACAACTACTGAATCTAATTTTGAATGAATAACTATTTAAATGATCCCCGAATTTCCTATCTCATAAAGCTGCTTAAATGCAAATTGTAAATTCTGTGGAACAAAATTTCAATGAACCCTGTACTTATCTATTGATTATAACCTAGGAAAATATTCGTTGTGTTAGCCTAGGCCGACGTCATCAAAATTCATGTTTATATTACTCGAGAAATACAATTTTGCTCAAAATTAACTTATGATCACAAAACGTATGAAATATGGTAGAATCACTTGGCACTCAATATAATCTACATGGAGTGCCCAAGATATTCAAAATATAATTCTGTCTTAAATTACCTGAAATTTAACGTAAGAATATAGAAACCTGTTTCCCAGTGAAAAACATTACTTCTGTGTGAAATTCTAATTATTACTAGATCCAAACGAATCAAATGATCTAGGTTAAAAAGTTTTTTTTCTATTCCCAGGGAGTGGCTCTCCCTGTATCTTATCCCGCCGAATTGATCGTCTCTAACAAAATTTATTATGCCGCATTCCCGCGTCTTGGAGGCCAAGGTTCAGCGTGTATAGTACGAATATGCTTAATTGAGGAGCGTTCATTCAAAACCACACATGTCCTCATTTCGAGAAAAACACGAATATGTTTGTGCTCTTACAGCCTTAAAAGTGAAATTTCCCAAATTGTGAAATAAAATAGGGCATTGGATGATACTGATGTTGCGCTTACTAAAATTTAAAAAAAATGTATTTACTACGCTAAAACCTAAAAAATTAAATGGACATGTCTGATTTTGTCTGAACGTAAGTTGGATATGTCTGGTTTTGTGTGATAATATACAATATATTTTGCAAACATTGTATTACCCAAAAAAATACAATAGAAACTGAGCAACTTTCTAAAAATATTATTAGTCTTTAAAAAATAAAAATAAGAAAACATAGAATCCAACAAACGAATTTTCAAATGGTGATACAAAAATACAAATATGAAAAACCAGCAGACTAAAAAAATTAGACATGTAAAGCATGATCATCTTCCAAGCAGTCGCATTCGTTCTGTTCTTCTGGTACATCCTCCTCTTGGACTTGGGAAGTGTAATCAGACAAATTTTTTATGTAGAAATTCAATTCAGGAAATTCTTGCCAATGAAAGTTCTCGTTATTGAATTGCTTCTCTAAAAGAGATTTATCATTGTTCTTTTTTTCCTGGGACATAGAATTCCCAATGGGCAGAAGGTTAAGTTTGCAATTTGCCTCAGAACGACCTTTTTTAATCATAGAAATATATGAATTAACTTCGTCAAAATTAAAGAAAGGACTTGAATTTCAACTGAATGAAATTCGTTAATGTCATGTTGTACAACTAAAAAATAATTTTTGTAATTCAATTAATGAGTAAAGTATATTTTCATGTTGATGTGAATGCTTATTTCATCGTAGATGTTACGATGTACATAATTTTGGTCCTCCGAAGCCGATATTAACTGGTAAAGTGTAAAAGTATCTCCACTTAAATACATGCAGCTAGCACGTGGCCGGTTCCGAAAGAATTTCTTTGTAGACGATAACTACAGCGAAGTAAGACTGCGAACGAAATAGGAGATAATTGGGTGAGCGAATTCCATTTTATATCCTATCATTTATTCATATTTCCGTGTTATTGAGAATATTTTGTACTTGGCATTGACATTATTTGGCTCATGAAACAGCTTGAATACCTGCTGTCCAAATATAATATTCTGAATAGTTATACTGTTCTGTAGATTTTTTATATTATCTAAACAGTCACCTTGACTCTGTAATTTGTTCTCAGATTCATAAAACGTCTTAATACTATTAATTGTCACAATGAAGGCACAGTTAAATATTTTAAAACAAAAAAGAGGCCAAATTAAAGCCTCACTAACTAGATTTGAGACTTTTCTAAACAGTATAGATGTAAATAATTTAAATGAAAATATAGTCAAGGAATTAAGTAACAGACTAGACATAATAAAAGCGTGTTTCGATACGTTTAATGAAATTCAAAACGAAATGGACATACTTAATCCTGATTGCGACACAAGTGAAAATGAAAGATTATTTTTTGAAAATTTGTTCTTTTCCACAACTTCAAAAGCGGATGTTGTAATTGATAATTTTCATAAAAAATTATGTGAAAGGAAAAAAAACCCTTCTGAAAATGGCTCTGTGATCAGCTCAGGGAGTGGTTACCGTAATATCAAACTTCCAACTATTAAACTGCCAATTTTCAGCGGAAAATATGACAGATGGTTGGAATTTAGAGATTTTTTTCACGCACTTGTAGACGGTAATCACTCATTGAGAAATTCTATCATTTAAAAACATCTCTAGGGGACGAACCGCGCAAAATTATTACCAAATTAGACATGACTTCCGAAAACTACCAAGTGGCGTGGCAGTTATTAAAGGGTCGATATGAAAATAAAAAGCTCATGATACATAACCATATTAAAAGTATTTTTGAAAGACCTAAATTACAAATAGAGTCACATAGCGAACTTCGCAACCTAACAGACGCGATTAATGATCATTTACTCTCATTAAAATCACTAGGCGAAAATATCGAAGCGTGGGATCGTTTAATCATTTATATCATTACTCAAAAATCGATGCAATTACACGACGTGAATGGGAATCCTACAAAATACAAAATGAATTACCAACGATGGTAGAGATGCAAAATTTCCTTAATGAACGCTGTCAAATACTAGAAAAATTAAGTTCCGACAATCCAAATAAAAACAAAAATACCGGGATCATGAAATACGATAAATTCAAAAAACAAAATGCGAGTTACTCTTTGTACAGCGGTGAGGTTAAATGTTATTTTTGTAATCATAATCATACGATGTATGTATGCGAAGCATTTTTAAAATACTCAATACCCGATAGAATCGCTGAAGCTAAAAAACGAAACCTGTGTTTGAATTGTTTTAGCCCAAAACATAAGATAGAAAAATGTCAATTTAGAAAGTGCATTAAATGTCGGCAAACACATAATGTACTCATACATTTGGATAATAATAATCAAGCATCCAGTCAGACAAATGCCACAACAGAAGAGTCGCACGTTAGTGATTCAAATTCAGAGTCTGTAACCCACTATACATCCTACGACGCCTGCTTTATTGTTCGACCAGTGGCATTCCAAGTACTTTTATTAACGGCTATAGTTAATGTAAAAGCTAATAATAATACATTTAAAGCTCGAGTTCTCTTAGATAGCGGATCCCAGAGTAACTTTGTGACTGAATCCTTTTGTAATAAAGCGGGAGTGGCTATGCAACCTGTTACACACACTGTGAAAGGAGTGGGTGAAGGTTTGATTAACATCAAAAATCAAACACAGTTTGAAATTATGTCTTTGCATAACAGTTTTAATGTAGATATAAATTGTTTAGTTATTAACCAGATAACAGGTATATTGCCAAAAGCATCGTTTGATAATAAATGTTTAAATATTCCCAATAATCTATATTTAGCTGATCCAACATTTGATGAAACCAGTGAGATTGATATACTTATAGGTGCACATATATTTTGGCAAGTTCTAACTGTAGGTCAAAGAACTTTAGGAACAAATCTGCCTATGCTACACAATTCTAAGTTTGGATGGATAATAGCTGGGATGTAAGTCTGACACTTCTGTAACATATTTAGCCACTGACAGTGATAACGAAATAAATGACTTGGTATCAAAATTCTGGACTTTAGAAAACGTAAATAATAACCATAATAAATCAATAACGTCGAAAGATAATCGATACTGTGAAGAATATTTTGAAAGAACAACAACCAAAGATGAAACAGGTAGATTCCTTGTAAGAATTCCCTTCAAAGATAACCTCTCAGAACTAGGCAGATCAAAAGATATTGCAAATAGTAGATTTTTTAATTTAGAAAAACGATTAATAAAAAACCGTGAGTTACGCGAACATTATATCCACTTCATGGAAGAATATAAAAATCTAGGGCATATGTCGGAACTCTCAGAAGACGAATCTGAGAGAGATGACGGGTATTTCATACCACATCGTGCCGTTCTAAAATCTTCGAGTCTTACAACAAAATGTCGTGTTGTTTTTAACGCGAGTTGTCCTACTGTCAGTGGACTGTCACTTAACGATGTCCAATACGTAGGACCAGCACTGCAAAATGACATTTTTGACATCCTTGCGAGATTTAGAACTCATAAGTTTGTAATAGCCGGTGATATATCTAAAATGTATCGTCAGATTTTGGTAAATCCTTCAGATCAGTGTTATCAAAAAGTATTTTGGAGATCAGATATAAACAAACCACTGAAAACTTATTTACTCAGAACAGTCAGCTACGGTACAGCTGCTGCTCCTTATCTAGCTGTAAGAACGCTATTACAGATAGCTAATGAAAACAACGAGAAAAATGCTCCTGTAGTGAGTTCTATTATAAAAAACGGCTTTTATATAGATGATCTTTTAACGGAAGCTAACACCCAATACGAAATAGTACAAATTCAAAAAGACATCTCAGAATTACTTAAGAAGTCAGGTTTCGAACTCAGAAAATGGTTGTGTAACGACAATTCAATCTTACATAAATTTTCTGTTAATACTACTTTAGAAACAAACTTTATTACTATCGGAGACAACGAAAATAATAAAACCCTTGGCATATACTGGAATGCCAGCAACGATTTTTTACAATACTCAGTATCCACGGCCCATGATCATACTGTTACCAAGCGGAAGATATTGTCCGTAATCTGTCAGATATATCATCTATTAGGACTTATAAACCCTATTATCGTTCTCGGAAAACTGTTTATCCAAGAGCTCTGGAAGTTGAAACAATCTTGGGACGCAGAAGTTCCTGAGCCATTGAAACAAAATTGGTTAAAATTCCAAGAAAATCTAAATTAAATAAACAATTTCAAAATTCCTCGAAATTGTGTCTGCTCTGAATACTCCGTTATAGAAATATCTGTCACCACCTCTTTTATCTTTAGGAATATTTCCCTCTTGAATGGCCTTTAAAATCGGAATTTTTCTATTTTTTGTTATTCAAAAAGCGGACAGAAACAGTGCTCGGCAAACTGGGATCATTCATTTTTTTCCTTTAACCCGAAAAAATAAGTTGCTTGTAAGGATTTTGGCTTCTTTTTGTCGGCTGGAACATCATGCTTCGGTCTCTTTCTTTTTGGTTCAATTACTGATATAAGGTGACAGAGTTTTTGGTCTAGTAAAGTATTTACAGGCTCCTCATAAAAAATTTTCCTCGTCTACATGATATCTCCTCTTTCCACTAAATTGTATCTAGACGCTTTCGTGTTATGGTCACAAGGACGCTGGAAACCACATAAATTGGGGTCTACATCGGAATACCTACAAAAGAAAAAAAATAGTATGGCAAATTGCTATTAAAAAAAAAAGCGTTTTTACCTTTGCCTTTTTAAAATATTGTGTTGTGAAGGTCTAGACTCTTTCTTTCTAGATCCCCAATTGATAGCACTAACGGTAGTATGCGTCATTAACAACAAAATGCAGCAAATAACAATGGTTAAACAATAATATTCAAAGTTGTTTCCGATAAAACAGTAAATTCTGCAAATAAATCTCGCGGTCGCATTAAACCGAAGCTGTTCTCTTTGCTCAAGTACTAAATAAATACTAAAAAAATCCCAATGGTACAGGACCAATCGGACAGGCTTATTTCAGTAACATTTTTGCATAAAACCCAAAATAAAAAATTTGATACAAAAGTAATAGAATGTTTTGAGATGTACAAAAAAACAAATCAAAAACAAAAAAATAAAATAAATTTCTGGTAAATTTGTGAATTTTCTTAAATAAATGTTTTAATGTACGATTTAGAGAAAAATGTCAAATACAAAAGTTGTAGAAAGTGTTAAGGTCTATGAAAAAGCTCAGTAACTTTTTTCCGTCAAATGAAAAACAAAGGAAATACTATTTTTTTTCAAATTTGACAGGCCGCCATTTTGTTTTTACTTGGCCGATTTGGCTCCTTAACGAACTCGTCCAAGATTTTGGCCTAACCGATTTTTGTAGCGACTTTGGTTCCGATCCGTCAAAAAATACGCCCTCTATCGTGCTTACAAATTCCGTTATAACACATATATATTATATTAAATTTTTTAATGCATAATAAGTATACACTTGTCATAAATATGCATTTATAAAAAGAACACCCTGTATGTCAAAATAGAAATTCTATCATCAAAATAGAAGAATATCCTATGACAGTTCAGGGGTTTGTTAATATTGTTGCGAATAAAATTTCTTTTATAGTTATGTACAAGAATTTCTGAAAATAATAACAAAATTTAAATTTATTATTTGTATTGTAACAGCTATTTTGTCATTTTTACTTATGTACAAAGTTTTATAAAAAAAACCAACCAATGAAATGTCACATTTATTGATGACACCAATTTAGCAATCGAAATGAATTGTTTGAGTAGATCCTGTTTAAGATTTAAACCAATCGGAGAAGAGGGAAACTCTGGTATCCAGGAAGTCAGATTTTGGTTGCTAAGAGGGAGGACTATCAATACATTTTTGAAAAAAAGAAAGTAGTTGGTTGTTCAGAGCTGAATGGAAGAGATCTCCAAATTGAATTTGGTGAGAGATTTTATGAAATTTTGACAAAATCATTAACAATATAATTTAAAACTAAAAGAGAAACCTACCTTACAAATGTAAATTATCCATTTGTATATTTTGCGTCTTCACAACAAAATATATTTTGAATCATCCACATAAAAATTGTTCCTGGTTCCCGAATCTATAATTACTTAAATATATCCTGCAGTCAACAATTATAACATCAACAGTGTTTCCTGTATTCTGTGTGTAGCAGTTTTTGATTTATAGATAAACGTTGTTGGAGTTTTAAGGTTTACATCCCTTGACGACAGTATTGCAGTCCTGACCTGACTATATCAGTTTCAACCCCGAACTTTATTCTTTGCTGAAACAATGAAGAAAATCATTGAACTGTGGTAAGACACTCTACTTCTTTGTAAATTAGATCGTATTCAAGTGTTTATTTAGATTTAAGGATTACTTACATACTTTTTAATTGTTAATTCACTATTGTTTCCAATTCATCTTCATTGACTCATCCATAATTGGCTTCGAACTTATATAACATCCTCAGACTTTAAAATAAAATAACATAACCCAAAATTGCGTTACAACAACAAATATTTGTTATCTCTGCACAAGTCACAAATATTTATTATTAAATTATTTACTAATTTGAGTTAGACGCTTATTTAGATTGTTCTTATAATACTCTGCGGAAAAACAAATGCCTTACTCAGAACCCTGTTCTTTTATAAAGTAATAATAAAAAAGATTATCATTTTCATTTTAGTATAAAACAGTCCATGCCATCTATTGAGCTGTAGCCGGGGTAAGTACTCAATCAAGACCCAGAGTAATATACGAGGTTAATCGAATTATCATATAATAAAAAACTTATTAAATATAATAATTATATTAGATACACAGATTAAAAATTTCAACATAATATATATATATATATATATATATATATATATATATATATATATATATATATTGAGATGATATATTCAATAAGGAATAATATATAAAGATCATAGATATGAAAGATTAAAAATATCATAAGATAAAACAATCATAACAATAACATATGACAACAAATTCAGTTTCTTTAGAACATTCAGTCAACAAAAATAAGAATTTCAAGTAGTAGGTCTAAATATAATACCAAATATGATATAAATTCAATTTGATTAGCATTATATCAAGGTATAAGTCTAGTAGCAAAATTTCTTCGAAATAATAAGTTGATTTTAAGTTCAAAATTCTAAGTTATTAAATAGATCATAAATTTAAGAAAATGAAAGTTTGATAATAAAAATTTGTCAAATACATCAAACCTACAGGACTCATTAGTCATGTCCATAGATTTGTCTGGAAATTAGATAATTAACTTAATAATTAAGAAAGATGTAAAATTTTATGGTTAAGAACGTCTATTAAAAATGTTTCAGATAAAGATATTTAGTTTAATAAAATCTTATGCAATTTGAAACGTGACATCTAAATATTTTCATAATATAGTTTCTAGTTTGAAAGAAAAATTAAAACAAAAATTTAATAAGATCACTCAATTTAAATTTATTAATAATGGAAAATATTATATATGGAAAATAATTATAAAACTTATATTATAGCGTATGTAGAATAAACAAGTATGTAAAATTTTTTATTGATTACATAATATAAAATAAATAATCATTTGTCAATAATATTTCTCTAAACTTTATCAATTATAAGTATTTATCAAGATATCAAATTAAATTTCATTATAGTAATAATCAAAGATAAATAAATAAGCCAGATCAAAATCATTACAAATTATCAATAAGATAATCTTACGTTATAAGTAACATAAGACAGAACCTTAAAAGAAACCAAGCTCAACTAATTAATTTGACGGGAGCCGAGACATTAGACACTAAAAGATTCATTTGTTAGCGACATAAATTTTAATGAAATCTGTAATTTGTATGCAATGTCGATAAAAAAGGGAATTAAAACATGAGACAAATTACCAACTGATAATTACTATGATTATTGACAAATGATGAGGATGGAATTTTATAAAAAAGGTAAAATAAATGAAATGTATATTTTAAATTGTGGTGAATAGAAAACAAATGTGAAATAAATTGTATACATATGCTTTTGAATATTTCTGTTGTAAAATTGCGATATATCAAAATTAGAGCTGACCAATCAGACAATAGGACTATGAATGGAACATTCTAGAATGTGTGAAACTTCCGGTTATCAACAAAGGGTTGATGAAGAAGAAGACGACGCGAGAAGGTTGTTGGAAGAGAAACCAAGTGATGAGATGTTTCTGAATGAGTTAATGAACTTTTTATAAAAAAAAAGTGAAATATCATAGTAATATATTTATCATAAAAATCATGTAGTGCACAATTAAAATAAAGTGTGAATCAAATTCCCAGAATATGAATAATTGTATCCAGTTTCCAAAGAAATAAATTAGCATCAGGAACCAATGCATCATCAGAAGTGCGGGCATTTTGTGAAGCGCAGTTACAAACAGGTTGGTGATATTTGAATTTATTTTGGTCCAAAATAATATAAAGTACTGAATTAAACGAATAATCATTGCAAACTTAATTAAAGAAATTTAAAAGGCCGAAATTAAATAAGAATTTGAATGTAACATTAAGAATAACTAAATAAGTGTAATATTAAATGAGAATGTTATAAGATTATATAACTTACCTGATATTTGGTTGACAGATGTAGATTGCATGTAATAGTTCATAAGAAATTATAGTTTGATAAGTCACAAAATTTATTATTCACACACACAAATATTACACAAATATCAAATTTCACTTGCTAAAATATTTGTAACAATTTAAACCGATACACCACGAGAAACGATTTTAAACATACTGTTTGAACGCTTAAATATAATTTCTTTTCCACATAAATTTTTGTTATGATACAAAAAAAAGTTTTTTTTGTATATGCAGGTGTTCTCTCGAAGCTTTTAAGAAACAATATTAAAATTATGCAAATAATTTTCATAGGCGTCACATTCATATTTTGTAACCATTTGGAATATGAATTTTCATAAATGATTTTAGTTAAAAAAATTTTTGTTTAATTGCTAACATATATAATTTCCGTTTTGAGACTATTCACCCTGAGATAAATTTAGGTTTCACAAATATTAGAAGAAGAGGAATTTAAAAAAAATTAGAAACAAGAATAATAAATAAATTAAATTGGCATCCTAACAATTAAGTGATATTACTTTCATAAAGGTTTGATAACTAATTAAAATTTAATTATTTGTATCTTAGATAGAAGGTTAATCTGAGAATAAAAATAATCATAAATAATAACAATTATAAATTATATATATATATATATATATATATATATATATATATATATATATATATATAACCTTTGGAACTGGGGTGATTTTGGCATCTAGGAACACCAAAACGAAAACCTGCATTGAAATTTTTCCGAAGTCGCGTCATGCTACTCCCTACAATAGCCCTATTTCATTCTGAAATAAGCCTAAAATAAGACCCCAGACACCACACAACCGAAATAATGTGTAGATGCAGTCATTCCCACCATACCTGCATTCCAAGGCCACTGGTATTATTAGTAATGAAAACAATATTCACCTGATTAAACAAAACGCGCTTCATTTGGTATGGATATGTCTTGTTATGTTCTATTTCGTGTAGATGTAGTATTAAAGTATGAATGGATGTGTCTAGTTTTTAACGGTTTGGTAAAAGTCGGTTTAAAATTGGATATGTCTGATTTTGACTGAACTACTGATATTGTATGGTTTTGAACGATTTTTAGATAAGGATAGATTATCCTTAATCGCCATGGAGGATGGCAATCCAGTACCGTGGTAGTAGAATACGTTGGGGCGTCCATAACCGTAAAAATAAATATTAAGTTAAATTTGTGCAGTTGAAGAAAAGTATAGTGTGCACACTATACTTTTTTTACAGTGGCACAAATTTAAAGATACAAGAAAATAGTTGTGTAGAAAATGTCCAAGCATCGAGAATCCCCTACTGGCTTCTCCATATAAATGTATGTGTTGTGAGCAAAGTGCCGTGAGAATTAGTAAGTGGTAGTTTTCCAAGGAGTGAATCAAATTTACATGAGCCTGAAACAATCACTTTTCTCACTAGCTGAGCATGCACTTTTTTCGTGTACTGTATGAAAAGTATCCGAATTGTTAAAATAAATATTCCAAGTTAAAAATCAATTCAGATTGGAGTATGTAAGTACGTTGACATAACAACCACAATAAACAAATAATATAAGTCAGAAAAATAATTTGAGAAAAATTGTTAATTCTAAATGAATATGAGATTTATCAATTCTAATATTTAAATATTCTTATAGGTGAACACTCTTAAAGCTTCAACAATATGGTCAGCATACTCAATGTTTAGAAGCACGCTACAAATAAATGGAAATGTGGACCTTTCTGTCTGTAAAAACTTGCTGGCCTTTCAGAAGCGTCAAAATGAAGGATGTGGCACAAAATCTGAAGTTTTTTCAATGGAAAATGTGAAAGGTTTTTTAAAACAATACCCTGATGACAGCTTCCTACTTATGATAGTAATGACGATTATTGCGCTACATAGGGCCAGTCGTGCGGAAGAATTACGGCTATTGAAGGTGGATAATGTAGAAGATTCCGTATTTTGGTAATAACATTACTTGAAACGAAAACAAAAAAAACCGTATCTTCACAATTACATCGGAAGATAGTATAAATGAAATTGGGCGCTACAGAAAGTATTAAAATTTGAGACCCAAACATGTGGACCATCGTGGATTATTTATATTTTATAAACAAAGCAAGTGCATGGTGCAACTTATTGGCATAAACACTTTGCACAGTGTACCAAAAAAAAATAGCTGTGTACTTAGGGCTACTAGATCCAAACATCTACACTGGCAGTTGCTTTTGACGAACGTCAGCAACTTTCATGGCCAAGAATGGAGCGGTCAAGTGAAGTCGCGGAAGGCTATGTGGAAGATAGCATTGCAAACAAAGTACATATTTAAAAATTGATATTTAGCAGTTCAACTGAAGAGCAAATTTCTATCTTTGCACCCTCGACATCAACGGCACCACCAAGTTTTTCAATTTCTAAGTTCCAGTCATAATCTTCACTTCCTCTTTTACAACGTTTAGTAAATGGAACAATTGTACAGTTACGGCCTAAAAAAATGGGACAGTTGTTGTTGATAGTTTTGTCGTATATTATAATAATACTAAAGTGTAAATAATATTGTTTTTTATTATTAAATATCAACGGCTACTAAATAATTTTTAATAAAAAACAACAATTATTATTTAGAACAATATTCTTCAGTTATTTCCTCCCAAGCAGTATTTATAACTTCCAACAAACCTTCAACGTTTCTTGGTCTTACGTTTGCCTTTCGAATTCCACTTACTAACATTGCCCAAACATTTTCTACTGGACTGAGCTTTTACTACACAAGTTAAGAACATTAATCTTACGTGCCCGAAACCATTCGATCACTACACCAGAGTTATGCACTGCACAGTTATCTTGTTGGAAGATAAAATCACTGTTAGGGAAAAGAATCTCAACAGAAGGAATCATAACATTTTCTAAAATTCTGATTATATGCTTCACTATTAAATCTTTCGCCAATATGCCATAGAACTCCAGGTCCCTGCTTAGATATCCACGTCCACATATTTACAGAAAAACGACCATTATTATTTGTGAAATTGACATAATTCTCGTCAAACCGTGTATTTGGTGGGCGATAGACACGAATATTGCCGCTATTTGACGATTGGAAAACCTTTTCATCCTTAAAAATAACACAATTCCAAAATTGATCGTCATACGCAATATGCACTAAAGCGAACCCCATTCTGGCTTCTTTGTGACTATTGTTTAATAATAGTTTCCTTGCTGCTGCGTGGCATTTCAATTCCGACTGTGCTACTCTGCGACTGCCCGTGCGACAGGATTCTGGAAAATTTGCTCTTAAATGGTTAATCAAAGCGACATCCTGTTCAGCAATTGACTTTCTCGGACGTCCTGAGCCTGAAGTTCTATTACTTCTCCCTCATATCGCCATCTTCTTACAATACTTGAAACTAAGTTCTTTCTTACATTGTAAAATGCCGCAGTTAGCCTCACTGACCACCCATCGTCTGTTTTCGCGGTTATTCCACGTTTCGTCACTGAATTTATATGCGCCATCGTTGCTTTCGAATTTTAAATTGTCAAATATACAATGGTGACATATGACATTCATAAGACAAATTCAAGCAGCTAGAATTAGACATTCGAATAAATTGCGTGAATTGCGTGAATGAAAAAAAGTGCTGCAATGAGGAAAAGTGTTGCTAACAATAAAAGTAATACTTTTCGTTACGATTTTTAATTGAACAATGTGCTTCATTTCTATATACTACACGAAAAATAATTTTTTCTACAACTGCTATGAAAAGTAGCGTATTTCGAATAGCTTACTTAATTTCAAAACCCTATATTGCTCACACTGTGAGAAATATTGTTTCTCACGGCACTTTGCCCACACTACATACATTTATATGGAGAATCTATTAGGGGATACTCGATGCCCAGCCGTTTTCGGTGGGTGATTCTCGATGCCTAGACTTTTTCTACAAAACTATTTACTTGTATTCTTTAAATTTGTGCAGTTGTAGAAAAATAATAGTGTGCAACATGTGGGAAAAGTACTTTTCTTACTCGTGTGTTTGCGGCACTCGACCTTGGCTCGTGCCACAAACTTTCACATTCGTGAGAAAAGTTGAACTTTTCCCACTTGTTGCACAATATACTATTTCTCATAGTATGAGCAATATATGGTTTTGAAATTAAGTAAGCTATGAGAAATACGCAGTTGTAGAAAAAAGATTGTTCCGTATCGTCGACTAATACAACTAATTAAATACTTCCCTCATACAGGCTACAAGTGCATATTAATTCAGTTAGTAACTTTTTAAGAAAGCAAGTTTTGAAATCCAATTTAACAATCAATCGACATAAAACAGAACTTATTTAAAATTCAAATTTTTGATTAGTATTATATATTATACTACACATATAATGTAAAGGCACTTCCCTTACTTTATCCACATATAACTTAGAATGTGCAAGTAAAAATCCAACTTCGATAACAAAAGTCTATATATTTGGAAGGCTTTCTATTCCAATCATTCAAAAGCCACGAATTCGATTCTCTAAGTACGTTAAAACATATCGTATAGCCGAACTTTTCTATAATTCAAGTTGAGCCCGTAAAATGGGAAATTGTGGTCGAGTCGAATCTCTAATGGATTTTTTACTTCTTGAGAAAATTGCTCCAAGAATAATGAATAGCCCAGTAAAAGTAGTTGAAGAATACCAATATAAAGACACTTATGTCTACATTTTGGCCCAATTATATCATGTAAGTAATTGACATTAGATTTATATTTGAACACACAAATTCTAAACTGATTAGCCAATTCTTTGATGTCAAAGAGAAGTTCATCAATGACAAACAGTAACAAAGAACGTAAGTAATGATTGTTTAATCTTTCTGTTTAATACCATGAACACGTAAAGCGCAATTCTCACTATAAGTAACGTCACCGCCACGTCGCCGCACCGGCACCGCCAAAGAAAATATTCTTATATTGCAAGAAATGAACGGTAACGCAAAGTGGATGTGACAGAGTAGTGTAATTACGTGCTTGCAATGTAAGAATATTTATTTACAACCATATATGCATTGATGTCATAACTAACGTCATTGAAGGTTAGGAAGGGTCATATTACACACTTCTACTTCCCGCCCTCATTTCCCGCCCTCACTTTCCGCCCTCTAAAATATTGTGATCGTTAAAATTTTTCTTATCTATCCTAGATGAATATCTTTCATATTTAAAAACATAACACATTGACAAATATTATAATACCTACCTATTTAATGGCAAACAATAAAAACCAACAATGACCTAAAATACAACAAACTACTTATTGAAATTAATGGTTAAATTTGAATTATTATAAGCGTTTATAAACATATTTAGGCCAGTACTAGCGCTGGCGACTCAAACATTTATCTGTTTGATCGATAAATTAATTTTCTGTTGAGTGGCTAAGGTTTGGTGAACTACTTGCAATAACTTCAGAAGACATGGCACGTTAGGACAGCATAGCAACAGTAATAATATAGGTAGCAGCTTGATTATTCTGAGAAAAATGCCTGGTAATTTTTTGTTAAATGTAATATTTTAGGTATGTTCAGAACGAAACAAAGGTTTATTAATTTTGATCGAAATATGATGGTTGTAAATAAAATAGTATACAAACTTCGGTAGGAAGTTTCATTCCTGTCTCGAGATCATAGCTAATCTCGACGCTTAGCGTCTCGGTTAACTATAACTAATCTCTCGACAGTAACGGAATTCTTCCCACCTCGGTGTGTGAAATACTAATTTCCTTGACGGTGCCAGTGCAGAGATATTACGGTGACGTTACGTATAGTGAAGGGCTAAAGGAGCACTGATTTCGCTTATTCAGTCCTTACAGATTGTTAGCTATTTTTCTGTCGAGACTTTGATTCTGTAGTCCTCCGTGTCCAGTAGTTTTTCATTTTATTGTAACAATGCTTTGTAGCTAATATCATGATGATAATTGATTCTGGAAGACATAAATATGACCAATACCAACAATTTGTTTCTTGGCAGCGTTCATAGCCGTTGGTCCATTCTTAAATTGACAGATTGATATGATATGAAAAATTCTCTAGTGGCGTCTCGATATTCTTATTACTAGCATAGATGCTACTACGTATCTTTTGATGTAGTTTATGGAAAATTGAAGAATTATTTATATATAGTTCCATCCAAAAAACGCCCATGAAGACTATAACTACATTTTTTCGCATATTGGAAACTATAATGCCTAGCTGATATGATCATATAAGAAAAGGCGGAGAAACGGGAGAAACATCTACTATAACGAACTCACTAACAAAAATATGAGAATAATCATGAAGGAAACGAAAATTATTGAATGGAAGAATTCGATGTGAAACATTGGATAACAGTAGTAATGAAAAAATAAAATAAGTAGAATGTTCGTAGATACAAATAAACAAACGTGCGTTTATTTATATTAAAATGACATGTAACAAATAAAAATAAACCACTGAAGAATATCATTGAAGCGGAAAAAAATGTGAAAGCTGAGTTCGAAAAAACTTTAAAAAGAAGAAGTGAGAAAAACTAGTTAGAAATGTGCGGAATATTATGATAAACCCTTCAAATTGGTTGATCTGGCGACTTGTTTGATATTAATTCAATCAATCAATATTTTAACGAGTTCACCTGAAAATTTTTACAAGTTATTAAATCATGGAGATTTCTATAGGAAGAGCTTGTACTTATTCAATCATGTGTATAATCACAGTTTTTCCTAAAGCTGAGGTGTGAGAAGAAATTTTCCGAATTAATAACTCCAGAAAATGCACAATATACCTACTCATTATTAAATTGTGTCCACTTTCTCCTACATGCAGCTGAAGACTATCACATTTCAACGAATGATATGCTCCATTTTTTCGAATTATAACAGCAGAATCGTGAATCTGTACCAGAGTTAGTAACGTATTTATTACATCATCATAAAGGAAAGATTTTATGTATCCACAAAAGTGAAAATATTGAGGATTAAATTAGGGACTACATTGGAAAACCCAATTTAGGTAATTTCGTGAAATAAGCAGAAACTTTCCCTGCATGAACTACAAGTTGTTGAGTAAATTTGAAGAAATATCAACGTTCTTCCATATGGTTTTGGAAAAATTGTCATTTATTCTTGGAGGAAGCTCATTTATTATATAGATGGAACATCTTTGAAGGTGGTGGTAGTGAATGATGTACTATAATAGAGTAAAACGGACATATTTTTGTCTAAAAATTCTGTGAATTTGAGAGCAAATATCTCCAATAACTGCTGCAGATATTTTAAGTGGACCTACCTGCAGATCGACAGATATTTGAAACAAATCTGAAGTAATCAATCTCAGTATCAAGTTTTGAGTGAAAAGTACCCTTTCTGAAGGCATTTGAAAAAAATGTGTCTGTATCTGAAACTGATAATAATACACATGATAAAACTGATATTTATAATAATAATCAGCAACTTAAGATTGCTAATCAGAATAATTAACTAATACAAAACGAACTATGTTTGAGTGCAAATCCCTATCATCATTCACTATAAGTTCGGAATAGAGAGAAATAGAGAGTACAAGGTTAACAAAGAAATGAATGTAAAAGGATATATTCACCTATCTGTGTGTCCGAATGTTTCGAAATCTTCCATTTCACAGCTAGCCAACTATCAAAAATATATCAGTAAAAGTAAAATGATAATCGAAGTTAGTACTATTTAGACAACAGCGTAAAATAATATTTTAGAAATGTTACTTTCTCCTTATATTTTTCTCGATAATAGGTCTCAATATTGTTGGTTCTATCCTTGTCTTTCCTACTGGTATGAATGAACCGAGTTATGAATTTCGATGCATATTGGATAAAACGGAAATTGCTTTTAAAGTTTTGTGGTTTGTGAAGTGAGGCCTAACCTTCTTTATGGGTCTTTATGAATTATTAAAATTTCCATAAAAGAGGAATGTTATGCCAGGGTAAGGACGGAATGTATCTTTGTAAAAGTATTTTTGCATAATATAATATGTAATTTACAATTTGGAATTTTGTTTCATATAAGTATGACGAGGATTTTGAAGTTATTTATATTCATTATCGGCAATATTAAGAGTGACCAAACAAAAACAGATTCACATCTCCGTTTGCATAATTTCTCATTTCAAATACCTCTGTCGTTTTAAACTAAGAGATAGTTTCTTCTTTTTACGCAAGTGAGGAATAAAACCTACATTTATTTTACGATCATTGGAAAAATATTTTATTTCTACAATTTTGCACTATCACCCTTAATGGAGCAATGCATGTGATAAAGCAATCATTGAAATTAATAGATCTAGAATCACAAACGATGTCAAATTATCAGAACTTAAAAACTAATTTAAAAATCAGCAAAAATATAAAAAGGGTTGTGGAGATAATATGTGAAGAATGTACATTCAAACAAAAACGTTTGTATTGACAATAATGTAGAACGAAAATAATGCCTTGTGACAACGAATAAACTGTCAATGACTACTAGCAGAAGTACCAACCCACAAAACTTATTAATTTTTATAATCACTATAAAGAATTTCTACTCCATAACCCTCTAGTAGACGCGCCCGAACTGAAAGTCCGATGTACCAGTCATGCGCTGATAACGTTTATTTGAGAGACGTTACTCCGACTAGATTTGAGGTATCTCTTTGAAATGTTGTTGTGTACCATGATACAATAAAATAGAAGATATGATTTCGCGCATGCTGGTTCTGACGTCACGCCGAGAGTGAACGCCTTGACTTAGTTTGCAGTTACATTATTGGATATGTTTATGTCGGTTAACTTTACATTTTTATTGTTGAAAATTAGCAAAAATTGGTCAAAACGAGATGTGTAGTGTATGGTTGTGATTGAGACAATCACGTGAAAGGATTTGCACACGATGTCAGCTTTTTTACCTTTCCAAAAGACAAAAAAATGATACGGGAGTGGATGCGTTTGTCTAAACGCGAAGATAAATTTAATACCATAGAATATTAGACCATATAATTATGCTGAAATTGAAAAACAAATGTCACTAGCTCCTCTTGGTAATCGTAGAGATATGTTGGGGGCTATATTTATATTTAAACTCCTAAATGGGGATTGTGCGGATCTTTTGAGTCATATGGGAATTAGCATTCCTTGTCAGGGTCTTCGCCATCAAGTTACCTTTCATGTGCCCTTTCATAGAACAACATATGGTGCTATGAGTTCTATAAATAGATATCTGTGCTTTTTGAATAGCTTTAATTTTGATAATTTCAATACGTCTTTGGGCCAGTTCAAATATTGCTAGGGCTGTGATTTGTTGAGTTATGATGTGTTCTTAATTTTTTTTTATTTATATAAGTATTGTTTATTACCTGTAGCTACATGGAAAGTGTTATGTATTTCAAATTAATTGGTTATGCTGTATCAGTCTTTATACCTGTCCTTATTGTATTATTTATTGTTGTATTGTAACAGTTAGAGGGGTTTTCCTGTAATAAATAAATGAATAAATCTTTTCTTAAATCCAAGTTGACAAATAATATTTTTAAATCTTAATTTGATATTTTGTTATTACCAATAACAATTTCATTATTATCATTTTGAAGAATGCTCCACAGTACTTGTTGTACTTTATTGTTGTTCTGTAGTATACTTATTTTGGAATAAACAACCGATTAAGTATTAAAATTGTTTCATTCCTTATATTCTCTATTTCCTATCTTCTATTTTGTTGTATCATGGTTGTGTACAGGCTAGGGACACTGCAGACCGTGCCATCTATAGAGCCTGTCAAGTAACTAAAATCGGTAGATTATTCCAAAAAATTAACGAAAACTGTAACGTCGGTAGTAATAAAATTTTATTGATTTTTATAACTGCGTATGCGCGATGTCATATTCCGCTTTATCTGTTAGTTCTGTTATCGTTTCTTAGTTTAAGTGTTGAGGTTATTATAAGGTTTCGGTATTTTGGTGTATTTTTTAATTGCTATAGTGTAATATTTATCTGTTGTTTCGTTGCTTTATTGTTATTAATTGAAAAGACAATGTCAAAGTGTACTCTGAAGGAGTCTAATAAGTGGTATACTCGGTAAGTTTCATTAAAAATATTTGAGCATTTTTTCTTTCTCAATTAACAACCATTCTCTTTATTTTTATAAAACACAAAATTTTTACTAATTTAATCGACAACTTTAGAGATCATGGTTGTTTTTTGCATTAGCTAAACTGAAAATTGTTGCATATATAAAGTAAATATTCCTTTTTACAGTTTTGTTCCTCCAACCCAGGATTTTAAAATTAATATGGCTGAAACTCAGTGGTAATAAATCATTAAATTTGTCGACGAGGAAACGATGGAGGATATGTTCCCTTCATTTTCAAAAACAGTGTTTCTTTAGATTTGAGAAAGACGAATTAAGGTTATTAAGACAGTTTTATTTGCCTTCCCATATGAGTGGAAATTAACAAAAATTGATGGTAAGCATGCTATAATTTTAGACATTTTAAAATGTAAATTGAGTGAATGAAAAGACGAGTACTGAGTGAGTGCGCTTTCAACCATTAGGCCATTCTCAAAGCTGTCATCAAGAAAAAAACATACAACAGGTGTCAAAAAACATCAAACCCTGTACTGCTACATGCAATGAAATAAAATGTTTCATGTTACATCATTATTTAAGTAAAATTTGTTAAACTTACCCTATAATTAAAGAGGGTGTACAATTGTAATTCACATAACGAATCATCTAATTTGAAATTATCAACTAAATGATATGTGTGTACACCCTCTTTATAGGGTAATTTTAACAAATTTTACTTAAGTAATGATGTAGCATCAAACATTTTATTTCATTGTATGTAGCAGTTACAGGGTTTGATATTTTTTGACACCTGTTGTTTGTTTTTCTCTTGTCGACAGCTTTGAGAATGACCTAATGGATGAAAGCGCTTAGATGGAATTTTAATAAAATGACACACTCAGTACTCATCTTTTCATTCACTCAATTTATATCTAGTGTGTTCACCACACTCAGACAATTCCATTTTAAAATGTACCCATTGAAAAAATAATAATCTGGGTTTTAATTTATGTTATAGCTATTGCCTCCACCAGCTATGGGATGGAAGGTATTGACTCCTTGCCGATTTTCATATATAGCCCATGGTATGACAATTTATGGGAAATTAAAGTTAGTATTAACTTGTGTTGAGGCATTACGTCTAAGTATTTGATCTAGATGTAACCAAAAATCCAATAAAGACAAAAATAAATCAAAAAATAGTTAAAACCAAAGAGAATCAAGAATTTCTAAAAAAATCGAAAACTCCAAAAAAAGGAATTCAAACAAAACAAAAAAATTTAAACATTCAAACATTTTTTGATATTTTTTTTGGCATAGTACAAAAACATGTAAACTTATTATTTCAATAATAAGCGCATTTTGTTTTCTTTTGTTGATATAAATTTTCAAACATATTTGTGTATTTACTTATTTATTGTTGTTATTTTGTGTGTTTACTTGTAGAACCTCAACCAGAAACGAGGAACGACTTCCACGATACAGTGGGATTTTTAAGAAACATTTTAACAATTATAGACTGCCAGGAGCTGCAGAGTAACTTAAACTACCTTATGCGATGGTTTCATAAGAACGGAATGCTTTTAAATGTAGAAATATACAAATATGCAGAATACTAGGTTTAAGCTTGTGATATAAACCTATTTAATACTTCCAGTAAAGAAATAAAGTTGTATTTTAAGTGGAAATGAAATGTTAGATATATTATTTTAAATTTTGTACAGTCACAAGTGCTGTTTAGCACTCTTATATGTAATTACTTGGCACCTTGTATTTACAGAGCTGGGCAGTATTTAACCAATTCTCCTTTGAAAGTATTTCAATTACTTTTATTCTAACATTCACAGTAATTATACTCAAATGTTTTCTTTCACAGAAAGTTGCCAAAAATAGTAGTTAACTACTCATTGCTAACACTTTTTTTGATTAAGTAAGTAGTAGTTATACTCCAGTAGTTTGGCCAGCTCTGTGTGTTTTGGAGTATAATAATAAATAAATAAATTAATATAAACTTATCATAAATAATTTTGTACATTTATCTTGACTTAACATATACCGCCAAAACCAAAAATTACAGAAATCTTTTTAACATCACTCAATTGTTTATTCGACAGGCTCTTTAGATGGCGCCACAATCAGTGTCTCATCTATCTGTGGGTTATCTGTGGTTGTGTACACTAGTCTTGAACCGCACAGCTCAGTGTTAGGTCGTGTAAGAGATATTGTTATTTTCGTAGTGTCAGTCCAACTCGTCTATTCAAGTTGTAATTAATTATCACGGCAGAATTTTGAGAATAGATTAATATATTATCAGATTTGCACTTAAAGTAATGTAATGTTTTGTACAGATCTTGTATAGTCATGAAAGAAAACAGAACCGGCTTCGACAACTCATGGAAGAGGCTGAAACAGGCCCAGAAAGTGAGATCGGCGAATCTGAAAGTGAAGATGATTTCGTTGAGGAGCGAACTGAAGATTCAAACAGTGAACAGGACTTTGATGAAACGGAGTATGAACAAGAAGATAAGAACAATGATGATTTTATTGATGAATAAACGGTTTTAAAGATTAAAACTAACTTTTCCGCATCTGTGAGATACCCTGATTAATATTCTATTATAATATTGTCACTTGTATACACTTCGGGGGATGTATCGTGTTAACAAACCCAAATTTCTCCAAAAGTAACCATAAATGCAGTATATCTGGATTTATAGGACTCGCTGTACTCGCTATAGTCAGCTTAAAATCAATAGGGTACATCTGTGAGACACCTTGAAAAATATCCAATTATAAAGTTGGCCACTTGTATACACGCCGGAGGCTGTATCGAAATAAACCCAAAGTTTCTCCAAAAAGGACAAAAATGTGGCACTTCAGGTATCATAGCACCCGTTGTACTAGCTCTGGTCAGCTAAAAATTAATGAGGTTCATCTATAAGACGCCATGAACAATATTCAATCATAAAATGAGTCACTTGTATACACGCTGGAGGCTGTATGGCGCTAACAAACTGAAAATTCTCCAAAAATTACAAAAATTAGGTACCTCAAGTACCATAGCACTCGTTGTACCGAATTTGGAATCTCAATAGGGTTTATCTTTGAGACGCCCTGAATAATATCCAAACATAAAATTGGTCACTTGTATATACTCCGGAGGCTGTATCGTGCTAGCAAACTGAAATTTCTCCAAAAATGACAAAAATGTCGAACTTAAAGTACTATAGAACCTGTTGTACTGGCCGTGGTGAGCTGAAAATCAATAGGGTTCATCTGTGAGATGTTCTGAATAATATTCAATTATAAAATTGCTGACTTTTTGCACTCCGGAGGCTGTATCGTGCTAACAAACTGAAATTTCTCAAAAAATTACGAATATGTCGTACTTCAAGTACCATGGCATCCGTTGTACTGGCTATTGTGAGCTGAAAATCAATAGGGTTCATCTGTGAGATGTCTTGTACAATATTCGATCATAAAATTGGTGACTTGTTGCACTCGGGGGGCTGTATCGTGCTAAAAAGACATGTAACGAAAAGTGGCCGACGACGACGACATACACACAGGATTTTTTTTTTCTTAAAACCATTTCTTCGTGTTGTTCTTGATGAAAAAGATGCAAATAACTCAAAATTTCAACTTTTTTGTGGGTAAACCAATACTTTACTCGCATATTAGATGGGTTGGGCGGAAAAGTAAAATGAACCCTTATTATCGGTAACGATAAACTTAGCAAGTAGAGAAAACAGAGTGCACTTAAAACCAAACTAGTAAAAACCAGAAGTGAAAATTTAGTAACAGTTTTACCAGGAGTACCTCGTAATCTTCAACATTTAAAATCTTCTATTGATATATGGAACACATTTTTTAGTAAAGAAATTCTCAATAATATAGTTCCGTACACAACCCGAAAGATAGAAGCAGTGTCGGACAGTTCTGTCCGAGAGAGAGACCACAAACCAACTAATGTTCCAATAATTAAATCATTACTTGGCTTGCTTTGCTTTGTGGGTGTTCGTAAAACAAATCGTCCCATTACTGGAGATGTATGGAAGCCTACGATTTGATGATCGATTATAGTCGTGAGCAGCGGAAACAACTTGACAAGTTAGCCCCAATTAGTGAAATTTTTTACCACTTTGTGGATAGATGCAAACAGAATTATATCCATTCTGAGTACGTCACGGTGGATGAAAAATTTGAAAGAGGGGCCGAAGTAGTTTTCGGCAATACACACCGTCGAAACCAAATGAATACGATATTAAAATTTCTGCACTTTGTGACGCCAAATTGGTTTATACCAGTAATATGAAGGTCTACGTAGGTATATAACCGCATCGTCCGTACAAAAAAGATAATACTGCCAAATCCATTGTAGAACGTTTGTGTGAACCTATATATGGATCAAAACTTAATGTAACGACTGACAACTGGTGTACGAGCTTAGCTATTGCTGATAGCCTCAATTCACATAAACTTAATTTATTGGGGACAATACGCAAAAATTAAAGATAATTAACCCCGAGTTTGTTCAAGGAAAGAGGCCAATTGGATCCAGTATGTTTGCATTTAGACCAGATTGTACGCTGGTATATTATATACCAAAACGGAATAAAAATGCTCTGCTCATTTCTTCGCCCCACAAAGATGATGATATAAACCCAGTTACTGGTAAGCCGGAAATTATTGAATGGTATAATACTACTAAATATGGAGTGACGTGGTGGACCAATATTGTGCTCAATATGTCGTTCCCAGAAACACCAGAAGGTGACCATTCGTTATATTTTACAGTACTATGAACGTTGCTGGGCTAAACAGTCTTATAATTTATTCTGCAAATACTCCTACTGAAAAATAAAACGCAGAAATTTTCTTCTAGAACTGGCACAGTCGTTAGTGTATGACCACCAAAAAATACGTGTAACATTACCAAATTTGCCGAAAAGTTTAAAACTGCGACTTCAGGAACTTTGGGGTATAGAAGAAGCAATTGTTTCTGTACAATCGACATCTAACAAAAGGGGACGTTGCTGTTTTTGTGTCTCAAAGAGAAATAAGCCCGCGAAATATTTTTGTATATACAGTAAAAAATATTGATGTTTAGAACATGCAAAAGTTGTTTCTAATAATTCTTCCTAAGAAAGTCGTCCTGGACAGTAGGCTATAAAAAATGTTTTTCTTGATAATTAACTAGTGTCCTTATTCATTTATGTGGTATTTAAGTTAAGTAGGAGTTCTAATTTGTGTTTATTTTATAAATTTTGTAATAAAACTCATCTTCACTAGTAATTGAACTATTTTTTTGTAATCGGGATGTGAGTCCGGACGCGTCCACTAATGTTATAAACTTAGGGGCATCTACTGCAGGGTTAAACAGAATATCGTCTCCAGATAATGAAACTTAATAATCCTTAACTGAAAATGTTATTTAAATTTCAATTCTTCATTGTTCAGTCTGTAACTACTTTAGGAAAAGAATCAGTTGAAGGACAACTCCAACTAAAAATAAAAAATATTAATCGAAATAAGCTAATTCGTATACTATATATATCAAATAAATAATGTTTTTCGTGGGACAATGATTAATGACTTGAAATAAATACCCTCAAAAACATACTTTCTCGTATTTCAGATATGGTGTTGAATATTTGAACAACACATATTTTCAGATTTTTCGTTAATTAAATGTCGCCTAAAGACAGAAATATAGTGTTTTTCAGATCGATAGACTTGGTTAACTCCTCTAGTTTCTGATTGGGGATAGAATCGCATTCTAAATAAAGAGCCAGTGTATTTTGAAATATTTATTTAATCATAACCAAAAAAATCTGATTAAGTATAAAAACCATACAAAATACTAATATCTATGCCGTACAAACTAAAACGTTGACAAAACAGTGATACAATCTACAGTTTTGTGATATATTTTTCAACTGACTAATATTTTTAAACAAAATAATTGTACGAAATTATCAGTTTTTCAGTTGTGACTCAAACTTTGACTATTGCTTTCCCAATATTACCACCATGTAACATGTTCAGGAAAGCATCAAACATATTTTCAAATCCTTCGGTTATAGTTTCTCTATATTTAATTTGGTTTCGGTACATCCACACTTGTAATTGATAGATACCAGCCAACCACTGGTGAGTGTTACTGTATACTGTGCCATGCTGCACTGTCAATTCTTTTTCTTTCGTTATTTCTTCATTTTCGACACCTGAAATTGTGATATGCATTAGACAATTGATATGTAACGCTCCTCTGTGAAGTGTGACCAATTTTGAAGGTACCTATAATAAAATATCAGGAATTATATTCATTTATTCCATTCACGCATCTAGTGAAACCTGGAATAAAACAGTTGCTTTGATATTTAATTTAATCACTATCTATTGCACATATATTTGAGAAATCATTAGTCAAAATCAAAATTTCTTGCACAGACATAAAAATTTGAAAAAACGTGTATTGAGTAGATATCTTTAAAATGAGGAAAATATAATATTAAATATACTGTCTTGATTATAAAAAGCACATCTTTTTTAATAACAGCATAACTCGAATGATATTGCTCAAAATACGTGCATCACTCGGATATTATGAAAGAAATCTGTCAACATATTAAATATGTATTTTGCAATTCACACCGGTTTTTACAATACAACTTGCAGCTACTAAAGAGTTTGTCATTTATTTTATTGCATTGCTAGTAGTCCTGTACAACTTTCCAATTCGTTGAAATTAGTTGGTCTGTTAACGTAAAAGGTACTAAAAAATCAAGGAAAGTTAGAATACATCTATCGATTTTTAGTCTGGTTCACAAGTGCCATTTCGTCATAAACCTAGGCTGGGCCACCGAAATTTTTTATTTTAGACCCAGTTGATTCGAAATAGCATCTATAATAAACTATCAACTTGACAATAGGGGCCGGCAAAAGTTTTATACAATTATGTAAGAAAAATATAATGGTTTGGTTTTTTGAAAATGTTTCACAAACAATTTGAGATAATCAAAATTTAGAAAAAGAACCAGAGCAGAAAATTTACTAAGAAAATCCCTGACTCTCGGATCTGTATCGACAGTATTTATAATTTTAATTTACTGATGAAAATTGAGGTAAAAACAGGTAGCAGCAGAAGCGGGCGCGGCAACCGAATCCGAAAGTTGAAAAAAGAAATAATTTTATCCCATGAAATACGATTATTAAGGAATAAGAAAATTTTGGTACTATCTAAACACACGAACAAAATCCTTCTACAAAAAATTTTTAACCCAATTTTTTAATGAACTGATTAAAAAGTAGTTAATTTTTACCACTTGAAAGTTAAAATGAAAGCGCTGACTAGAAACCTACAATTTTTATACTTTCTGGAGCTATTTTTAAACGGGTTTAGAAAAGATCCCTGTTGGAAAAATCCGTAAATTTTGATTTTTCACTTTTTTATTAACAGCCAAAAGCAAAAATGGATAAAGTAAATAAAGCAATCGAGATTTTTATTATTTTGTTTTCTTATTACTGAAAGATATATAATAATATATTTATACAATCTTTAACTTCCATTATTTACATAATTTTTATAAACAAATGCATTGTTAATAAGATTTTTGAATTGAATCACTGATGAAAATATTAATTTTTATAAAAAAATAGGTAAAAAAATTTTATGTTAAACATACATTGCAATGTTTAAGATAAATGTACTAAAAACCAAAAAATAATAAAATAGATACAGTCGTGGGAATTATAAACATATGCATAGACTAGACTAAAATAAAACCGTGGGGCACGTCAATTGTCTACAATCGTTGATTAAAATTTTTGTTTTGTAATGTTACACTATAATTAGGCAGTTGTTCAACCGACAACGATGGACGTGTGATAAGTAGGGCTAGAATGTGGAAACAAGCTAGCATGCTCGATTATAAGCGAGTTTTAGGGTTTCATAGTGGTGAGCGAGTAGTACTTTTATCATATGTTTAGTCGATTAAAGACAAACTACGAGCAGTGAAACGATTCCTCGCCAGCCAGCAGTGTGAATGTCCAACGATAAACTAGTTGAAACATCTCTTTTATTTACATGGAGTGTATAACTATTGGAATTTCCATGAGCAAGAAAATAGTAAGTAATTTCCTCACCGTCTGCGGGCCAACTGCCTAACGACGAATTAAACGATTCTTCTATCGCACATTAAGTCGATAATTTGTAGACAATTGACGTGCCCCACGGTTTTATTTTAGTCTAGTCTATGCATATGTTTATAATTCCCACGACTGTATCTATTTTATTATTTTTTGGTTTTTAGTACATTTATCTTAAACATTGCAATGTATGTTTAACATAAAACCGTTTAACTTAAAAAGTTTTTTTACCTATTTTTATTTATATTATTTTTACCATTTTGTTCCCACGAGTAATGGACATTTAAACGGTCGACCCCCCCAGAGGTCCAATAAAGGGGCAAGGCTATGTACAACAAGATGCGCCTGAGTCTTGAGAGGAAAACGCTAACGACATATCATTTTTATCCACCCTAATGCCATACAGTTCTCGGCGCGTTTTAACCTTTCACCTTAACTTGGGTGGTGTACCGCTAACGACGTATAATTTTTAGCCACCCTAACGCCACACAGTCCTCAACACGATACAAAATCTTGACTTGGGTGGTGGATTCAGGCTGGATTAATCAGATACCTAAATTACAGATTCAGATTGAGGTTGTATAGTGCACTGTATTCTTCTTGTCAAGCCCTTTTATTTGTTGATACCCATATTGGTGGGATTGATAAAAAATTGTTATCAGCCATTTGGTAGCGGCGGCCATCTTAGATTTCAATTTTGCATAGTAAATTGTATTCTACTTGTTGAGACCTTTCATTTGATACCCATGTTGATGGGATTGATAAAACCTACGTTATCCGCCATTTTGTAGAGGCCGTTATCTTGGATTTTAATTTTATATAGTATATTGTATTCTACTGGTTGAGCACTTTCATTTGATGCCCATATTGATGGGATTGATAAAACCTACGTTATCCGCCATTTTGTAGCGGCCGCCATCTTGTATTTAAATTTTTTATAGTATATTGTATTCTGCTTGTTGAGCCCTTTCATTTGATACCCATGTTGATGGGATTGATAAAACCTACGTTATCCGCCATTTTGTAGCGGCCGCCATCTTGGATTTCAATTTTTTATAGTATATTGTATTCTGCTTGTTGAGCCCTTTCACTTGATACCCATATTGATGGGATTAATAAAACATAAATTATCCGCCATTTTGTAGCGGCCGCCATCTTGAATTTATAATGATAATGAATAAAAATAATTGTATTGTCTCCAAAATCCAAAGTGTATACAAAATTTCAGAATAATCGGTTGGCAGGAAGAGGGTGAAATTTGAATTACTAAATTTGACCCAAGAATAAATAATAAATAAAACAAACGGGGTGAGCTAAATAAAACCGTTTAAAAAACATCATTGTAAACAAACAATTTGTTATACACAAATTAATTTTTGCGCTATATTTTTTAATGCTAAAAAATATTATGGAAACATCATTTTTTATGTGAATCTTTTTCTATTTTTTATATAATTTTTAAACATGAGTACTGTTATTCCAATTATTATTGTTTGTAGTTAAATAAAAAATATAATTCGGACACTATTAATATATTTCTACAAAGTTATTACACTTATTATTAATTGTACAATATTTTTTTACCCTTGAGAATGTGTCGCTCAAATAGAGAACGCACGAGATATACAGAGAAAGAGAAGCATAGGAACAATAAAATTAGTTGCTAGAGTTACTTCAGTAAACTACTGAGAAACAATTCGATCTTGACTCAAGCTGGAGTTTGAACCGATTCGCTTGAAGAAACATTCACGACTGAGGGTTAGAACTGCAATCTTCTAGCAAGAAACATCGTATGCTATCAATAATATACATACAAAACTTACAACAGGAAGAGATATTTATTTTTCTAAGTAAAAATAATTTGCCTCTATAAACAGAAGACAGTCTTTACAAATTGTTATAAAACCTTTTATGGGAGGTAATGTGAAGGACTATACTTTGAAGGATGCCAATAAACATTGAAGATTATAATAAGGACCTACAAGAGATCACAGTGGTACACGCCGCGCGGGCAATAGTTTTTGAAATAAAAAAGAGTGTAGTGCCTACTGTTGCAGCACAAAGGTACAAGAATAAATAAATAATATTTATTCTTGTGACAAAGGGTGCAAATTCGATCCCACAGAGGATTTATCGAAGAGAAAAAAATGTATTTTCGAACACTAGCTTTCAGTATACTTTGGTCGATCTCAATTTCTGTTCGACCGATATTGTCTATTTGGGTTCCCTCTAACCTAAGCTAACTTCAGAATGAAAATTTCAAATAGTATCGGTACAGTTCCGGGAGGTAGGACTTTTTAAGGAAATTTTCTGCTCTTCGAGGATATTTTTCCAAATTATGATTATATCAAATAGTTTTCGAAATATTTTCAGAAAAACCAAACCATTCTTTTTTTTCTTACGTAATTGTTATAACTTTTGGAAATTTCGCCGGTCCCTATTGTCCGGTTGATCGTTTATTTTACAGACTATTTCGAATCGAAAGAGTCCAAAATCATAATTTTCTGTGGTTCAGCATAGGTTTATGACGAAATCTAACTTGTGAACCAGACTATTGTTGTCACATGAATCATAATCATATTATTACCTATAACATTTTTTAATTCAACTAATAATTGGCAAAATCAAACTAGAATTTTTGAAGTGTTGAAAAATGAACTTATTCATATCAATTCAGTCGACGTATGTGACTATTCACTGGAAACAAGAATTCTTAACATTGAATAACTTCATAACTTAATATACTAAAATCTAAGACACAAAATACATTGTAAAATTACAATTGTAGTATTGCCATAAACAAAATATCTATTATTATAACAACTTCCATAAACTTACTATAGTCCACAGCATTAACTTCATTATAAGAAGATATTGATCCCACTTGTGCTACTCTTCCATGTAGTTTCATATGTTTCATAACGATGAAAGCAGTTTCGCCACCAACCTATTCAGATATGATATTAACAAATAGCATTCATAAAGTCACACAATAATAATTAAATTTTTGCAACTGAATAGATATAAGACTCATCGGGGAACATAAACCTTAAGGTTGCAGTGCAATATAAAGCCATTTAAAATCTAAGATTTGTTATCTCAGAATTTCACCCTTCTATCAAAAACCTATTGTTTTTTATTGATCTGGTTTAATTTTGTATGAATGAGAATTATAGGTACTTTTCTTACATACTTGTTGTTGAGAAGTGTGTATTTTGATTGTAAATTTTCCTAGATTTGAATATATTCACAATTATCCTGATTGAACGTTATCTTATAGTTATTGCAGTTTGTATGATCGGTTAATTTCTATAGTCGAAAGTTCATTTATTTGTCTATTTTAGCGAACTTAGTGAGAGTCTTATATTTGACGGATTTGTAATAAAACTAATTGTTAAATAAATGAAAAGGAATTCTACCATCTGTTCTTTTACAAGTTGCGAGTCCAAAAAATAAATTTTGAGATATACGAGGATGTATTGATATCTAGTTAGCCTAGACCAGTTTCACGCATAAACAAAATATTGCGTTACCATAGCAACGAACTAAATAAAATATGTGTTTTCCTTTGTCACGAAACTGATTGCAATAGTTCCTACAACATTGGATTATTTCATCTTGATCGAATGAAGCACTATTTCCTCTTCTTCTTAGGTAACGAAAGTTCATTGATCTTGAAGTTTTCCTTAATATCCCGATGCTAATATTCTATAATGAATCATCAGCTTCTTTCGCTTATATTTTCCTTTATATATCCATCTACATATTTTCCTTATTCCTCTAGTTCTCTGCTTGTACTCCTGATTTTCATCTCTTGTCAACGTCCTCTCTTGATCATTTTTATATACAGTACTTCCACAAAGTTTTGTTAAATAACTGCACTCGTCACTCATGCCCTATTGCTTATCACTGAAACGTGGCACTGCGTTAATTTTTAATAATAGTAATTTCTCTCCACGTCGCTTTTTCTTCTCGACCATTATTCTCCTCAAATACTAACTAGAGCAAACAACTTAGAACTTATAAATGAAGATGAACAACTCAACAATTCGAAAAAGAACGGAAAGAATATAAATCTGTACAATACCTACCAAAAATAATGTTACGCCTATGAATAGTGTACACTGGCTACTTTCTGCAGGTCTGTGTTCTCACCACCTCTGTCTTTCAGATGTAATTTCTCCAAATATTTTGTGAAATGAAATATTTATACAGTGAGCGCGTAAAGGTTGGAACCAATTCGTTTAAAGCTTGATTTGGCTATTGGAGAAATCAGGCTCAGACACGTCGATTTTAAATTTCAGTTGGGAATTATTTGGTATACTCATATTTTTGATGGCGTCATCACGGTTCCAGTTATAAAAAAAACATTTTTCTGTGTAGGAATGTCATATTCTTTTTATGTTGCATAACCATATGTGGTAGGAAAATAAAATATGCATGATAATGTAATTTGATTTTGACAATATGCAAGGCGATGTTGAAACTCTTACAAAACGTTATTGAGGGTATCAGCGTTAATTAAATTAATTTCGATCCTAGTTCTCTCTGTTAGTTTTTATTAGATTTGTTAACTATTCACTTAAGGTAACCCCATAAAAGAAAAATCTAATGAGGATAGATCAGGCCACTCTAAAAAATACTCGTCTGCCAATCCATCTATTGGGAAAAATATTATTTAGGTATTCATGTAAATGTCGTGCGGAACGTGGAGAAGCTCCATCTTGCTGGTACCATAGTGAATTTTCCGGTAGTTTCCGGTATCATAGATGGATTGGCAGCCGAGTTTTTATAGTGGCCCGCTAGATCTCCTGATCTTTAGATTTTAGAATTAGGACCGAAATTAATTCAATTAACGCTGATACTTTGAATAATGTTTTGCAGTAGTTTCAATATCACCTTGCATATTGTCAATATGCAAATGGTTTGCAGTTTGTGCATTTAATTTAATACTTCGTAAGTTTATTTAGTCCTGTTTACATTGTTATAAATTACATTATTATGAATGAAATATCTTTTATTTCTCGTTGATACAGTTATGTCACAGAAAAAATATGACATCCGTACACCAAAAAATGCGTTATTATTGGTGGTGCTATCAAAATAAAATATTCCCATTTGAAAAACATGATAAGTACGTCATAACTCAAATAGAGATAGCTCCATCAAAAATATGAGTACACATAAAAACGCGCAACTGGAAAATAAAAACGAGTTTTTTCCCCAATGGCCAAATCAACTTTTAACGTGTTCTAACCTTTACGTGGTCACTGTATAAGGTCTATTCAATCTTTGTAGCTATTTTATTTGCTGCTAATATAAAATATCAAAAAAAATACACACAATCATAGTTATGAATTTACCTATTATGTAACATTCTTGCGAACTGGCGTTTTATTTAAATGGTTGCAAGATCAAAATTATCCCTGTGCTGCCATTTTGCTATATTGTTTGGTTGGCCAGAAACTTATACGTGTACACTGTAATTCCATTTTTTGTTTATTTTTTATTCACTCCAATTTTCTTTTTACAACATGAATGATAGACAATGCGTGAGTATTAAGTACTCTTTTCATAACACAAAAAAAGAAAATTAGTTCGTTTATCAATAACAATGAATTATGATTTTAAAAGTTTTTTTTTACTTACAGTATTGAAAAAGCAATCAATTCCTTCTGGTGCAAGTTTGATTAATTCTTCATTAATATTTTTTGTCTTGTAGTTTATGAAATGATCAAAGCCTAGGTCTTTTGTTATCCATTCTCCCTTTTCTTCAGTACCTGCAATTCCAATAACCGTGCAACCTTTTATTTTAGCTATTTGTCCAACAACGCTACCCACTGCTCCTCCGGCACTTGTTACCACAACGGTTTCACCGGGATTGGGATTACATATTTTCAAAAATAGAAAATATGCTGTATTCCTAGAATCATATAATAAGTTGAAAATATTTCCGGTAATGATTTTTATAATTAGTTTTTTTATCGAATTTCAATCAAGAAGAAATGTGCTTGGACGGAATGACGATTTCGGTAGACAAACCATTTACCGGTACTTATTACAAACCTTATTTTGTTTTATAAAAGTTTTTCCTAGAATAACTTCGTTCATTATAAAATATTAATTTTCGTCACATTAGAAATATTTTTCTCGTATTAAATTATGCTTTATTTCTTCTTTTACGACTGCAGCTCAGTAGTATTTGCAACTGTATTTTCAAAAAATGTTAGTACTATTTAGTCCTTTCTTCCCCACGAATCAGTATTATGATAAAATGAGTTATTTACTTATTCAAGAAAATATTATTATCCATTTTTCATACTAACCCAGGCATGCCAAGTACGCCCAAACAGACGGATGGTGAACAGTGTCCGATATCGGGGATCAAATATGGTTCTGGATGTCCATCTGAAACTTGCCCGTTTGAGATGGTGTGTGTTCTCCAACCAGAATTGAGTACTACCAGCTTTCCTTCGGGAAAATGGCAATGTTTACTCTGAATGATTCTGAAAAATGAAAGGACATTTATAATGTTTTATTGACTTATTGATAAATATCCCCTAATAATAATAACCTAAAAAATGAAATTAAAAAATCGTTACTTTTTCAAATGAAACTGCTTCTAAATAAGTCCACAGTATAATGAAAAATTATGAAAATTCTAAAGAATTGACTATGGTTTCGATATCAAATATTATCGTCAGAATGAACGACGACGATTCCTCACAGTATAAGGGTCGTAACAATAAATTTCATTATAAAAATCCTCTTCAAATTTAACAATAAACAGTTAGATGAACGTATGTCCTACGTCAGCATGGACTTCGGTACTCTCAGATATCATCAAATGAGTAAGTTACAGTACGATTTTAACAGTATAGTATCGACGTGTTTAAAACAGCTCTCTTATCAACAAATCGTTTTTGTTAAGAATTCCAATTCTATTGAACCGGTCAATCCACCTAGTAAATCAGTTAATCAAATTTATAGTTCAGTGAAAAATGTCTAGCGCAGATCTCCCTGACAAAGGGGGAACTTCAGATCTGTGCAATAATAATGATAACTCAAGGAATGTGCGTTACAATTCAACATACCAAACAGCATTTCAGGAAAGCAAAAACTTAGTAACGGATAAAGAAACACGCTTGTCTGGTCAGACAGCGACAGGTATTTCAGTACAAGTAGCAAAAAAGTTCAAACTTGATAAACCTAATTTATATTCAATGGATAAAATTTACGTATTTATCGAAAAAATTAATAATGAGAATCTAGGAAATTTACATCCCATGTCAGTTGGACACTTATTACATAAAAAACTAAAAGTTGAAAACATTACTAAAATACAAAAGGTAGGTAGAAATAGAGTAAGAGTAGAGTTAAAACTACTGAAGACGCTAATATGTTAATAGAAAACGAAAACTTGAAAGAGGAACAATTAAAAGCATTCATACCCAATAATTTAATAGAAAGGAAAGGGGTAATCAAACAAGTAGATACCACATTCAGTGACGAGTATTTGTTGCAAAATATTGAGTCTCCAAACGCAGTCACCAGTATTCGTAGATTTAAACGAAAAATTGATATTGATGGGGAAGCAGTATATATACCAAGGCAAACAGTTTTAGTGTCATTTGAGGGTAACGTGTTACCCCCATTTGTTATAATTAATAGCGTTGTATGCCCTGTAGAAAAATACATTCAAAAGGTAGTACAGTGTTACAACTGCTTGAGGTATGGCCATGTGGCCAAGCAGTGTAAAAGCACTAACACACTATGCATAAATTGTAGCAAGAAAAAGGATGAAAATCATTCATGCAAAGATCCTGAAGACACATTTTGGTTTTATTGTAAATCAAACGACCATAAAACGATACATAAAAAATGCCCCGTGTTTGAAAAACAGAAGCAAATAAAACAATTCATGTCAGATAATAATGTAACCTATATAGAAGCAAAAAACTGGTCTGATAATTCATATATTAGTAAAATTAGCAATAATAGGTTCAATGTACTTGATAATACGTCGGAAAGCTTTCCATTACTTCCTTAGACAACAATCCACCAATACAAAACAAATAGGGAAAGTAATACATTTAAAAAAAATACACCATCAGAACCCTCAACATTACACAGTAAACACACAATCACACAAACCAAAAAACGTAGGATACAATCACCCAACAATGAAATCACACAATCATCCATGTTTCCCAGATCCTTTGGTCCTAGTAAACCAGTATTTCAATTTAAAAATAATAGTACAAATGAAAATATGGAGATAGAATCCATGCAGTCAAATGAAGAAAATGATACAACATTTATTCAAACGTTCTGCCAAGTTTTCAAAAACATCTTGGAAGCCATTAGTTCATTTGAAGAATTACAAAAAGTTAACATTCAATTTGTAACATATAGGTTATATAAAATGAATCATAATCTGCCAAAAAATACCAATGCTCAATAAAATTAAAATGTTACAATGGAACGCGCGCTCGGCGATTGCAAATAAATATAGTTTGATGAAGTGTCTGTCAGAACACGATATTGATATTTGCGTTATATCTGAAACGTGGTTTAAAAAAAACAACATCATCAATTTTCCAGGTTATAATCTAATTAGAACTGATAGGGATGACGGATATGGAGGTACAGCAATACTAATAAAGGTAAAAATAAATTTTAAAAAAGTAGATATTAACATTAGAGTAAATACTGACATCAACATATGTGCTGCCGAAATTAATTTTAATAAATATTTACAGTTTAAAATATTATCTGTGTATTGCCCCCCAAAAATTAGCATCAATAACAGCGACTGGAAAAGCATATTTAATATTATATCTAAAGAGAACGGCATAATATGTGGACATTTTAACGCACACAACAGAACATGGGGTTCGTACAAAAATGATCTGAGGGGTATACAACTTCTAGACGTCTTAGAAAATCATGACTTAATATTGGCAAACGATGGAACACCTACTAGATTAAACCGCAAGGGGGAAAATTCCGCAGTGGACCTGACACTTAGTACACCCTATCTCATAAACAACATAGATTGGAACGTAATAAAAGACACACTGGGTTCAGATCAATTTCCAATACTTATTAACATCAATGTGCCTAAAAATAAGTGTCTACAAACAAAGGAATTAACACTGGGTTCAGATCAATTTCCAATACTTATTAACATCAATGTGCCTAAAAATAAGTGTCTACAAACAAAGGAATTAACATGTCCTACCAATAAATGGAATATAAATAGAGCAGACTGGTCAATATTCAAAAACGAAGCAGAACTGTATTTCTCACAAACACCACCTATTTTTAATGACATTAATGCAGAATATGAATATCTAATACAAGGAATAAACACAGCTGCCCAAGTATCCATGCCAACAAACAAACCATTCAAGATAAAGTCAAGAACACTACCACCACTACAAAATTAACAGCACGTTGGAAAACTTCATTACAGTGCAAAAAATAGCAGCAAGCACAAAAAAAATTTTGAAAGAAAAGGCAAGATCCTCATGGAGAGCATACTGCACCAATCTGAATAAAAACACATCAATGTCAGACATTTGGAAATAGGCCAAAAGCTAAAAGAACTTTCATACGGACAGAGAACATTAATTTCTGCAGTGAGGATTGGAAAGAAAAGCTACTAGAGAGAATAGCACCGCCATCTACCTTCTACCAAAATAATTTAGAAAATGAGCAGGAACATGAGGAAACAGTACTACAAATATTCGAAAATCTTATAAATATCCAAGAACTAGAAAACACAATAAAACAAAGAAAAAACACCGCACCAGGCTTAGACAATATCAGATATCCGATGTTATGCAACCTACCAAATAATGCCAAATCTTTTTTATTGGAAATATATAACAACATACTAAAAATGGGCAAATGCACAATACAAGATTGGAAAAACCTAATTGCAGTTCCAATATTAAAACATCAAAAAGATCCAAATGACCCTGGCTCCTACAGAGTCATATAATTATTAGCATGCCTATTGAAAACATTCGAAACGATATTAAAAAACAGAATAGAATGGTGGTTAGAAGAACACAAAATATTACCAATTCATCAGTACGGATTCAGGAAAGGATATGACACAATGGACGCGGGGAGCCAACTTGTCACTGATATACAAATTAATTTTGGAGAAAATGGGTATACTGCAGCTACATTCCTGGATGTAAAAGGCGCATACGACTCGGTAGAAATTCCAATACTGAACGGAATGCTGAAACAAATCGGTATGCCTACCAAAATACGAAATATTCTGTGCGACATTATGACAGACAGAAAAATATTTATAAGACAAAAAGACGCATTATTAGGACCAAGACATACATCTAGAGGTTTACCACAGGGCTCCGTTGTAGCACCACTGTTATTCAACATATATACCATCAAAATGCATCAAGCATGCAAGAATTACACACTTCTACAATATGCTGATGACTTTGTAATATATGTCAAGGACAAAAAATATGAAAATTGTCTAAATACTCTGAACAAGGCCACTTCAAACATCATAAAAGCTATTGAAGATGTAGGGTTCGATCTATCAACGTGTAAATCAAATGTCACCATCTTTTCAAGGCACCGTATCCCAGAAACTCAGAACATCCAGTTGGGAGACCACATGATACCATATAAAAAAGAAATTAAGTACTTAGGAGTAACATTAGATAATAAATTAAATTGGAAACCATATATCGAAGCAATCAAAATAAAATGTAATAAAGCCATTAATTTCCTCAAAATGATCACCAAAACATGGTGGGGCGCAAGTACTGAAATATTCCTGTTATTCTATAAATCATATATAAGGTCCATTTTAGACTATGGTTCCGTCCTATACGGATCTGCATCAAAACAATCACTGAAACAGCTAGAAGTAATACAGAATAAAGCGTTAAGAATATGCTTAGGAGCGATGTCAACAACACCAGTGGAACCACTAAGGGTGGAAGCACTCCAACCACCATTGGAATTGAGAAGAATATTTCTCGCTGAAAAAATGGTACTTAAGAATAAAGCAAAAAATTCTACACTGATGGCCAAAATATGTGAGTTAAATACATTGGACCTGACGAATAAATATTGGGAAAAAAAGAACTCGCCACCGATATGCACCGCATTTCGTAACACCAATAAAGAAGAAATTTTAACGTATGAAAGTTGCAATTACTTTGAGAACATAGAACACTCTGCAAAAATAATAATTCCTGCGTACTCAGAAATACCAGAATTAAACAAAGAAAAAATTATCAGACTTACAAAAAAGACATCAACAGTACAATAACAATATATACAGATGCATCAAAGACAACAAAAGGTACAGGCACAGCGTTCTATGTGCAAGAAACGAAAGAAGGAAAAACCTTTAAGCTGAGCAACGATTATTCTATATTTTCAGCAGAAGCCGCAGGCATAATGAAGGCGCTAGAACACACAATCCACCAAAAAAAAAATGTATCTATCCTAACGGATTCGCTGTCTGTCATCCAATGTTTGAATAATAACGCAGTAGATACCATCACTCACCCGCACATTAAGTAAATTCAATCCCTATTACACCAACTTACTAAAGAAAGTGACGTTCAAATAATATGGGTAAAAGCACATTATGGAATTTACAGCAACGAAAAAACTGATCAGTTAGCCAAAACAAGTGCTGAAAAAGATGAATGTCAACCGAACGAAGTGGCACTACAAGATTGCTTAAATAAATACAAAAGAAAATTTCAAGCAGCATGGAAACAGAAATGGGAATACTATGTAAAAACAAAGCCTACTAGATACACACTACTGTATAGGGAAATACCAAAACAACAGTGGTATAAAGGAATTAATTATTCACGTAGGGAAATTAGCTGTATAATTCGAATGAAATTTGGACACGCGTCGTACCCAGAGCACTTAAGCAAAATAGGCGTAATCGAATCAAACTTATGCACAGCCTGTAATGTCATAAGAGACCTGGATCATATATTCTTTGAATGCTTGGAATATCGTAATGCCACGAAATAACTTTATAATAACATAATACATGAAAAAATATTCCCTCCCATCAACATGTTACACTTACTGGCGCTGAATAACATCAAAATATTAGACTGCCTAGTAAAATTTCTAAGGATGACTAACATATCAATATAGTTGTTATATAGAGCGTGTGACCTTTGTTACCCTAACCCAAATGTTTATACCTTCCATCCGTGGTCTACATTTGTATGTGTTCAAATAAAGCCCTGAACGACCCCTGGGCGAGAAAACTTGTAACCCTGTACTAATCCTTTGATCGAAAAGCGGTATTAACTTGAATCGCAGACGACGATAGTTTGATAGGTTAAATTAGGGCTCGCTTAAGGAATAGGATACATATCCACAACACGAAAATCAATAACAAATTCAGTATCGGTTCTGATTGGCACTTAATTGAAATTGGATTCAAATATAAACTTCAAATACATCACTATATATACTGTAACACAAAGTATTTGGCTGCATGGATACCTCCAAATGTCATAAAACAAAACAAAAACAAAAAAAAATGAGTAAGCTGCTGACGTCTTCCTTCTTTAATGATTATCAATATTCTGTTGAGCTAAAGAGGTTCATAAACTTCATTTTCCATATCGGGTATATCTCATGAAAGATAAAGTTCTTATTTTTTGTTCCAAACGTTTTCCCAAAATATTTATGTATGGTTTTGAGTATTTACATTTACCAAATCACCGAGAACATAATCTGTACGATTTGCGAAATATAGTTTTAAATAATCACTTGCATTGGTTATTTTTTTGTATCCGTCTTATTACATTTGGAATGACGTAAAACAGTTTATAACTCAATTGGAAGAGAGAAACGAAATTTTGTTAAACTTGTTTCCAAATTCCATAAGATCTTATCAACAATTTCTGTAAATAGACGCTAAAATTTTGAGCCGATTATGCTGAAATTGGAGGAATATCTATTTCAGTTGAAACAGAATAACTCAGACACTGTTATAGTGTAAATGAAGGCAAATGGAAATTGATCAAATTGTACATCTGACTAGAGTTGTCATCCCTGGCGATTACATTAATTAATTGACACTTTCTCTCTTTTAAATTCCACTTACACAGTCTTTTTTTTAAATATGGTAGATTAATTCTATTTTGCTTTTAATAAGTTAGCTGGAAAGTTAACTCAATTCTGAATTGATTAAATTCTTCTTTATAACATGTAAAATATTTTTCGAACACAGTAAGTTGAAATTGATACCATATCAGAAAAATGGCAATATCAAGGAAAAATTTGCCGACATAATATCTGACATAGAACCAAGCATGAGCCGATCAAAAGATAACTGAACGCTTAATTGTCAGAGTTGTGTACTGAAGGTACTAAAGGTTGTCTAAAATATTGATGTAGATTATGGAAATAGATCATTCATGGGAACCTTGAGTATACAAACCAGTATGCTATGCTTATTACCTGGCAACTTGCGTTCCAATCATTGTTTGTCCGAGAGATACATTCCTTGAAAGAGCTCTCATATAAGGATCGACGCTAAGATATATTGCTTTTGCCAGAAATTCTGAAATAAGAAATAATGTTGTAATAAAATCAATAACCCATTATAATTGGGAACAAGTTAGTAACAACACTCAAATATCTACTGGAAGAGTAATTTCTCTTATAATTGAATATGAACTCGTTGAAATAAAGAGTATTTAAGATATGTCTATAAAAAGTCAAATACCTGATGATTGGTAACACATGAATTATTATTATTGTAATTAATATATTCTCAAATTATTTTCCTGGCGGACATTGAACTGAAATATATTGAAACGAGTTGAATGTAGTTCAATACATATTTCCTTTTTGACATATTCAAAATAAGGTTCATCTGCAGACTTAACGGTTTCCATTTAATGCAATCAGTTGGAATGAAGAAAAAGTCATTCTAAAAATGTTCTAATCACGTCATGAAATTCCATTTATTAAGAATTAGCTCCACAGCTTTAATTAAAAAATTTTATTCTGGAAAATATTAGGAACGTAATTAAAAATATTTCAAGATGAACCCAAATGCCTAAAATATTATTTCAGATACTGTAATTGGTATGTTTTCAAAGATGAAAAATGATCTTTTGATGAATAATAATACTATTTTTAAAATGATATAAGCTGAATTGCATTCTTCAAATAATGACATCATCCTAGTTATTATTATTTTTCAAATTCTGTTATATTTAAGACAAGAATTTGGCTAAATATTATAAAAGTTGAATATTATCAACAAAATCGTATTGAAATATAAATACAGGTAACTGAAATATAAGTATAATGGGGATGTTGACTATTTTTGGGAAAGTGTCTTAAACCGTGCATTAGTGCCTAATATAGCCGCAAATATTTATTATAGTATTTTTAAATATGACTTAATCCTTAAAAATCATGTATTTTAAATAACGATGAAATAAAATTATTTAATTTGCTTAAAACTAATGTTCAATTTAAACTTGTGATGCGTTTCGCTAACACAGTAGCTTTATCAATCGAGTGAAGGTATAATGATTTTTTTTAAAAATTGTATATAATGAATTTTTTAACAAATTAAATTGTTTTATTTCATCGTTTAGTATGGATCTTCATCAAGATAAAGCCTCATCTATTCAATATTTTGAATAACATTTCAAATTTCGCGCGGAAATGCCTGTGACGTCATCTGTTTCCAAACACCAGTAATATGTCAATGGAGTTTTTTCGTAATACATATTTGTTATAAAAGAAGAATTTTTGTTTCATACCATAACCTCAAAAAATCATACGTTTTTTCATTTACTCAAAAACAGTACTGTTATTTATTATTGACTAGAGAAATTATTTGTATAAAACTTACATGGAGCATTTCTGAATTCATCAAAAGAGAAATTACTGTTTGTTGCGAAGAAATTTAGCACTGTAACAGTCAATCCTCGACAAATTCGAACTGGCGGCCTTAATAAATCCACTCCCTATTATGTTTATATTAGTTGTCAAAGATCAAAAAAGCTTATTTTGATTAAATTAAATACATCAAACAAACCACGACGACATTTGGCAGCGTCAGATCAAGAGTGCGTTTAGAAAAAATAATTGTTGCACAACCGTTGAGTGAATATTCTGTGAACGCACTTTGATCAGTGAGCGAAACACATTTTTTGAGCGGATTTCATTTTTCTGAGTGGTTCTCAAATGCGCTCACTGAGCACAACACGTTGCAGATTGTGATGTTTTTATATGAGTGAAATAATACATAAGTTTTACAACGTAATGCGTGATAAGTACGAACTGATTTATACATATAATAATGCTACATACAGCGAAACAGATAATAAAAAAATAGACGGAATATTAAAAATTAGTTTGTAGCAGATACTAAGTACGGTCCTGTAACCTTATGTTAACGGAGTTTAAAAAATGGCGAGCGCGCCGAATTCTGAGAAGGTGTATTGGGATTTATTGTGACAGTTTTTATAGACATGTTCTCGGAAGGTCTTTTAAGGATTGAGCCGGCAATCGAGAAATATCGCGAAAGGCATTTGTTTTGTGTAAGCCGCAGTCCAGAATTCTCTAGTAAAAAAAGGCACTAGTATATAAAAAGGACCGATCAGCGGACCAGGCCAGCCAGAAACACAACCCAAGATAGATGATATTGGCAGTTTTACCCGAGCCAAGGCCCCAACGTTCGACGGAAAAATGTCGTGGACCAATTATGTGAAACAATTTGTAGCAGAGTGAATAATTGGTCCGATAGGGAGAAGGCAGTAAACTTAACCATCGCGCTTCAGGGAGATGCCTTAGATGTACTTCAGACGATACCTCTTGAAGAAACGGATGACTTTGAGCAGCTGAAAAAGAAGCTGGACATACGATACGGTCACGAACATTTAGAACATTTGTACAGATTCCAGCTGAAGAACCGAATGCGGAAGCGTGACGAAACCCTTCAAGAGTATGAAATGGATATTGCTCGACTAGTCCGATTTGCTTATCCATCAGCACCAGAGAACATGATGGAATATTTAGGCATCCAGGCCTTTATTGACGGCTTATATGACCACGATATGGAGAAGACGCATCGATTAGCCAATCCTAAAACATTGGTCGATGCATTGACTGCTGCTCTTGAATATGAAGCAGCCACGTTGGCTTCGGGATACAGCAAAGGTAGGACCATGCAGGAAAAAGGTGACGATGACAGACTTGGCCAGATCGTCAACCTGTTGAAAGGTATGGTAGACGTGAAGCCGAAGAAGATCAGGTGCTGTAATTGTGGCGAGCTAGAGCATGCACGCAGTTCGTGTAAGCGTCCTACGACTCTTGCAAACCAAGAACCTCTTAAATGTGAAGCAGCTACGGAGGGATCGCGGTACAACAAAGGTAGGACTATGCAGGAAGAAGATGGCGATGACAAACTTGACCAGATCGTCAACTTGTTGAAAGGTATGGCAGACAAGAAGCAGAAGAACATCATATGCCGGAAGTGTGGCGAGCTACAGCACGTACGCAGTCGGCCTAAGCGCCCCTAGACTCCTGTAACCCAAGAACGCCAGTCACAGGGGAAATCAGACAGGGGTGAACATCCAGCTGATGTGAATCACCGAAAAGCCAACTCTTTGCCTAGACGGCCATGCCCTGTAAACTATTCACAATGCAACAAGTCGAAATATAAGGAAGTTGCAGTTTCAAGAATAACAGTAGTCAACGAGGAATAGTCACCCACCAGGATCAGAGAAGATCAGGAGAATGATCCTCGCCTGAAGATGATCCGGTAAAGGAAGGAATAAAATCGGCGACCTACATGGCAAGAAGTGTCAAGATTTTCACCGACTCTCAAATCATATTGGGCTCAGTGGGACCCCCTTCTCCTGGAAGAAGGGCTGTTGGAAAGAGTCCTTGAAAACGATGATGGTTCTGAGATGAGGAGACAGCTAGTTATCCCGAGAACATGAGTAGCTGAGGTACTAAAGAAGTTACACGACAGTCCATCGGGAGATCATTTGGGACTGAAGAAAACCCTACTGCGAGTCCGCGAAAGGTTTTCTTGGATGAACAGCTCCGACGATGTGAAGGACTGGTGTTAGAAATGTTTGACTTGTGCTACGAGTAATGGACCACATTGCAAGAGAAACGCACCTATGAAACAATAAAATGTTGGAAGCCCTTTCGAAAGGATTGCTTTAGATATCGCTGGACCATTTCCGACGACAGAAAACGGTAGCAAATACATACTGGTTGTAATGGATTATTTCACAAAGTGGGTGGAAATTTACGCTATCCCGAACCAAGAGGCCACAACTGTAGCAGATGTATTGGTGAAAGAGTTTATCAGCCGATATGGAGTGCCCTTGGAAGTCCACAGCGACCAGGGAAGAAATTTCGAAAGTCATCTATTCCAGGAGATTTGCGAGAAGCTGGGAATGAAGAAGACCAGGACAATAGCATTACATCCACAGTCAGATGGAATGGTCAAGAGAATGAACAGGACTATTGGAAAATACCCGTCCAAAGTAGTATCCAGCCATTAGAGAAATTGGGACCAGTTTCTTTCCCTATTCGCTATCTACCGCTCATTGAATGCAGAACTAGTCTATGTCCATTTTTGTCGAAATTACACTTACTATACGATCTAATACATCAAATAACGCCGCATCTTGGCGCAGAACCAGCCTAAGTCAAAACTTACGCCATCCCCCCACCGATAATATTAACAAACTATCCTAACTGAGAACGTGCACGTCGAATAAGTGCAGAAGTATCCTTCGTTGGTGATGAATTTTAAGTCCGCGTTTAGTGTGGACTTGGGCTAGTTCTGCAATAGAATTTTTTAATAATTTATATTGAGTACAACTTAGCAGTGGACATAAGCTAGTTCTGCACTGTTCGGTCCAACAAAACCTGTACTATTTTTTAGTCTAAGAGCCAGCTTAAATCTGACAACACATTCTTTACGGTATCTGAAATTTCGTCCAGTGAGACTTCTATACCCAGTAAACAAGCAATGGGTACTAGCTAAGCCTGGCCGCGGTAGGTTTGGGGTGCCTCAGGTGAGTCAGGTATGAAAATTAAGTAAATTTTTAAAGTATTTTACGGCGTCTGCCGTTTTAATATGTCATAATATACCTCTAGAAAAATAGAAAAATAAATATGGCTGCTGATTTTCAAGGTTGCAACATCCTGGCAGCCACTTTTCAAAATTCGAAAAAAAAAAAATTTAAAGTATTTTACGGCGTCAGCCATTTTAATATATTATTTATTGAACTATTTTAAGCCAATATTAAAAATGGCTGACATTTTTTCCGGTTGTAACTATCCGGTTTACAGCGAAACATTACCTGTAGTCCGTGCATATGTATGTCCATAGTTGTAATTTTCACATTCGTAAAGTTTATATAACATTGAAATTATATTAGTTAATGTAAAAAATTATAAATACACAATGAAACGAACACATGTACGACTTTAAATGTGTATAATAAAGAAAAAAAGGTTCATTATAAGGCTTTAACAAATATAAAATTATTATAAAGATGTAAAAAAAAATCAAACATTAATTAGATATATTCATTATTCATATCAGAATATATTTATTTTTGGAAATAATCTATAACAATGAAATAATCATGAAATATTTTATAATTAATTTCCATCTTCGGAATCGTCTTCAGAAAGTGACAAGTCATCTTCATCCTCCAAGTCAGATTCTGTAAAAATAAAATACAAATTTTTAAATAAGCTTATGATAATTAAAATGCTGTTACAATAAATGTTACAATGCTGTCATTACCTTCAGGATTTAGAATCAAGTCGCTGACAAAGCAAGGAAGTTGGTCTCCTTCGAACCACTTAAATACGTAACGGTTTTCCATCTCCATCCAGCCGTATTCAAGGGGATTCGGTGATGTGGGCTCATTCGCATGAGCATTTTTCCAAATGCTGGAAATATAATGCGCCCTCAAAACTTGTTGGTACAGTTCAGATTTACACGGAGGGATCAAACTTGCATCAAAGCTCCGGACTTTTTTATTAAAATTTTCGTTCATATCTACAGCCTTGTAGGAATTAACGAACAGCTGAAATCTCCCATCATCAACATCGACGGATTTTTTAGCATTGTACATACTGCAAGTGTACTTCTGGATAACATTAAACAGTTCACATATGGAATCCTCAATCAGGCCAATGTCACCGAAAGCAGCGAATGCTTTTTGAAATTCAACGTTTTTTTTTAGTAACGTGAAAGGTTTTTTTTGCCCCGATTATAAAAAGCTGGATTGAAATCACAACCAGTGAAAGCGTGGAAGCCAATTAAGCTTTTAGCTAGAAGTGGACCAAGTTCTGTAAATATTTTGCTGACATCAATAAACCTTTCGTTGTTTCCTGTCCCGGTTAGCATCCAAATGTGAGAAGAAGGATTTTTCAAGTTAACCATGTTGCCCAGAATGATTATTAAAATATCAGTATCTGAACCTCTAATAACAATATTAGACTGATCAATAATGCTACAAGCATGGAAAATAATTTTACTGTCTGCTTCTTCATGAAATCTACAACACAAATCTTCAACGATACTTGACTCGACTTTGCCGTCATTGGATCTATATGAATAACAATTTTTTAAATTCAAATGGATCAATTTATTTCCAATAAACGGCGCAACATCATCCGTTGCCCAATGTATAGTGAAAAATTCAATAAGAGCTTCCTTGAATTTGGAATTTCGCATTTCTTTCGTAAAGTCACTTGGTCTGATTTGGTCTGGTCCATAAATCGAGTAATCAATTAGTGGTGCTTCATGTCGAAGACTCCGTTCGTTGTCTTTGATGGAAGGGTACCAATATTGATCAAAGATAACATCTATTCTGGATGCTGAAAATTTAGTAATCATTTGCAAAAATTTCTTTGAAATATTACCAAATGTCTTGGGTACTTCTTTCATAGCATGTAGAATAAAGAAACCGTCAATCAAATATACATCAGCGTGACTTGGTGGATCATGGTCGATTTTTGCCTCAAGAAATTTAGCAAGCGCTGACTTATCTGTTTTGTGAATTCCTCCGTCCAAATGGCATAGAGAAAGAGGCACAGGAGTTATCGGATATGATAAAATTCTGAGGACATCGATCTTATAGTCCATTGATAGCCCCAACATGCGTCCAAATAAATCCCGCTGTATTTTGATTTCTCGATTTTTTCCTCCAACTTTCACGGTTTTTTTTTCTATTTGACTTGAAAAATTGTGAATTGGTATTTTCTTGATTGCTTTATCAAACCGTTTAATATCTGATGAACATTCAGAAATGAATGCTTTGCGAAGATCATCACCAATCTTTTCAACGTTCAGAAGAAAGTCTTCTACTTGAGTTGAAGCAGCTTTACCAGATGATATGTTAAACAATTGATTCGGAGGTAACTGGGCACTAAATGGATTGATGTATTGATCAAAAGATTTTACAAACTTTTCCAGTTGCTCGCAATTTTTTTGATGTTCGATGGCTGTAACTCTGCTGAAATATCTTGTTTTTTATTAATGCCTATCTCTTCCAAAACGTGGGTGATAATAGTTGATCGAATATCATGACTACGAGCCCAACGTTGACAGGCTGCGATGGAATCTGTCAAATGAGTGATTCCAGTTAGTCGCCCAGCAGCATCCGCATTGATCGTTTGCTCTAGAGTTAAGTCAATCGGCTGCCTCGAAAATGGTTTTCCCGTACGTTTAATTCCAAAGAACCCTTTTTTAAAATCTTCTTCTAGCCCTGGATGAGTTGAAGCAACTTTCATAAGGTTGTAATGATACGTAACCGTCCATCTTGCATAATTTTGGTGATTAAATAAAAAATATAAGTTTGTAATTTTAGGTAAAATATTTTTGAATAACTCAAAATCTCCCAAACGAATACTTCTGCTAAGAGTTAAATAATAATGTACAAGCTTTACGTACACCATATAAAACTGAGCAGTTTTACCAAAATCACCATGGATAGTTTGTTCCTCAAATTTAGCATAATTTGCACACAATTCTTTGAGTTTTTCGTCGTGAATAAAAAATATTGGTGTTTGGCAAGATTTTAATCTTTGCAATTCTTGAAATATATCATCAGTTATTTCAATTTCTTCCTGTTCCAAGAAAGATCGGAAATGAAGAATTTGCAATCCTAAGGCCATCATAGGATGTAACCTCTTAGACCGGTTAAAATGTTTGCCATCTAAAAAACTTGCTACAGACCCACTCGCAAGCAACTCACTCTCAACCATAATTGTTGACAGTCCACAACCATCAATGAATTTCCCAATAACTTTAAAATAAGATTGCATGATGTGAAAAGAACCCAAATGTATAAATAACTTGGAAAATTTTGGACTTGTCTCAGTGGCTTTAATTTGAAAAGCGATTTTTGCTATAGCCAAGTCGTATGTTACTTGCATGTAAGGTTGGTTGATTTCTTTTAAAATTTTCATACATTGCTCCATTGTTTCTAAAACTACTGGGTGAGCTGTTGGAGATGCATTAATTGGAGTGCGATAAGAAATTAATTGCTGAGGACTGTCATCTTTTGTTACAGCACTGTTATAACCTGCCCACATTGGGATATCTGGTAAATGTACAGCATGGCTAAGCATCCAAACAGTATCGATACGATTGTACAGATCTTCATGGATGACAATATTTTCTTCTTCTCTTTCGGAAACTTCAGGTTGAAAACCACTGCTCATTTTACTTTTTTTAGGAAAGAACGGTAATTCCGGATCAATTGCTTCAAAAGATCGTCTTCGACGTCTTTTAGAATGGATTACTCGCAAATCATCTGCATCTTCGATTTCTTCAACATTTTCAAGGGTAGGATCGATGTTTTGATATATTATCCCTACTGTATCATGAAGAGTATCTTTGCCGGTTTTCGTATCAACAAATCTATCAAAATTATCATATGCAATACCCACCGACAAATTATCAGTTCTATTGATGATTTCTGGACACAGTCCAGCTCGAGAAGTCGATGTATATGTAGCTTCAGTCTCAAGTTCTTCAATTGCATTGTAGCTAATGCAATGTCCGTAGCGGTTGATGATATCAACTACCTTACGGCTGCTAGTGAGACTTTTCAAAGTCATACCTAAACATATATGTTTGGGAGTTTTAAGATTTCCATTGTGAGTCATATAAATTAAGTCTTGGCTCACAGAATTGACATGACGTTTGAAACTCTCACTTTGTTGTCGTTTGCGAAAATAACTTCCAATAACTGAAGCCACAAAATCTGATAAGTTTGATGGGACTGAACATTCACCTTGGATCAATTTTTGACTATTTAAATTATCTGGGAGTTTCGATTTTTCAATGTTCATTATTTCTTTATGTAAAATCGAGGCTGCTGCTTGTAAAATGTCTCTTTCTTTTAAATGAGCAAATAAAGACTCATCTATAGTCAAGTGATGCCTTTCGGTGCAATTACTTTTTTATGACCTGATTGTAGTATTTGAATATTCCCAGCAAATTGAACCCGAATTTTTTCTTCTAAATATTGTGATGAAATTACTGAACTTAAGGTATGTCCCATATCATTACTTAACTCGCTGAAATAATCGATATATTGCCTATGCAGAAATGAAAGAAAATAACAACGTCCTTTTTTAATTATATTTTCTTCGATCAAAGTGCATATTTCCTGAAAAACAGTTTGGTGATATTCACGGGAAATATGCCACGATGTTTTAACAGGACTTTTTTGTAATTTTTTTTTGTTTCTGGCGTCTGTTCGGCACTTTTCATGGTAATATATTTTATTACTCGTAATATTCTGCAGCTTATCCAACATTTCATTGTAATAGTCTGAATTAATTTTAAGATTCTTCATAATACTTTCTTCAAACTGGTGTTTATTACAACTGCGCAAATTTTCTATTTTACCATGAATTTTTTTATTTTTTTTCTCACAAAAAAAACAAATATTACCTTTTACGATTGGACTTTCATTTTCTGCAGTTAAAATATCCGTTGGTGAATTTAATAAATCAGAATCTTTAACGAAGCCTGCTTCCAACGATGTATCCAGTTGAGAATCATTACCCTCTATTACAACTTCGTCTAGTACAGATGAATCTATAGATAAATCAACATTTTGAGTCACAGTTTCAGCAATCATAGAATTGTCTGTTGACGTTGACGGCTGCTGAGCAGATAGTGATTCCGTTGATAACGTATTAGATTGAGATGTTGAAGGCGCAACATCTTTTATTTTTGTATCTTTCTTTTCATAAAACTTCGTCTTTAAAGCTGTAAAAACCCGATAACAACTGCGATGATATCCACAGTCATAAAGATCTGAAGGTAAAATTACATCTTTGTATTTTAGGTTATGATGTTTTCGTTTACGCTGACACTTTTTTAAAGTTTCTTCAGAAAATAAAAGCACTTTTTCGTCTTTTTTCGAGGCACAAATCACACACTTTAAATTATCAGCCATATTGAAAAAGTAATGGAAAATAAATGAACAATCAATAAATGCAATAAAAACTATTCACAGTATTATGTCTCTATACTTTCAACATGCAACTGACTAAAATATATTTGTCCGTAAACCGTTGGGCCTGGTGTGCCTTTGTGTTCGTAAAAGGAACTAAATCCCCACCACTCAGCCCTAACAAAAAAGGAGAAAATATTTGACTAAAGAGATAGAGAGAGAGAGAGAGAGCATAAACTACTGCTCTTACTGTACCACATGTTTTCTAATATAAGCATAGACTGCAGGTAATGTTTCGCTGTAAACCGGATAGTTACAACCGGAAAAAATGTCAGCCATTTTTAATATTGGTTTAAAATAGTTCAATAAATAATATATTAAAATGGCTGACGCCGTAAAATACTTTAAAAATTTTTTTTTTCGAATTTTGAAAAGTGGCTGCCAGGTTGTTGCAACCTTGAAAATCAGCAGCCATATTTATTTTTCAATTTTTCCAGAATTATATTATGACATATTAAAACGGCAGACGCCGTAAAATACTTTAAAAATTTACTTAATTTTCATACCTGACTCACCTGAGGCACCCCAAACCTACCGCGGCCGGGTTTAGCTAGTACCCATTGCTTGTTTACTGGGTATAGAAGTCTCACTGGACGAAATTTCAGATACCGTAAAGAATGTGTTGTCAGATTTAAGCTGGCTCTTAGACTATTATATTGTTAATGCGTGTACAATGAATTCAAGAACTGTCAGAAAATTACAATTGCTGACAATTAAAAATCTGAAGAGCAACTAAAATCAGGTGAGGTATCAAATTGCATTTTAGCAATTTTATGCTATATTTTTTATGATATTGCAGGCAATCAACAGGTAGAAAAAGTCCACCTACAGTAATAAATGGTAGTACTACATTAGCACCCCCTTCTTTTTTGACAGTGAATAATAAAAATGAAGATACTAACAAAATTATTGAGCTTAGCAAATTTTAATTTTTCAAATTAAAATACATTATTTTGAATTTGTTTCAGAGAATCAACAAATAATCGATCCTTTAAAAAAAGGTGTAGCTCTTTTAATAGAGGTCTATGCAACACAACAACTTCCCTCTCACCTAATTCCATGAGAAAATTCAACCTACTATCTTCAAAACAATCTTACTCCGACAATTGATGTTTCACCAAATAAATTCAACAATGGACACGTGACGACAGTAACTGATCTGCAAAATACCATAGAAGGAAACCTAAGACCTGCTGATGTTTTGTCCCTTTCTGGCAGTTGCAAGCGCACAGTCATAAATCAATCTTCTATCATAGAAGATGATTTGGCCCTTTCCGAATCTGAAGAAGATCCATTTGCTACTGACGATGAGAGCAATGATAGTGATTACACTATAACATCAAAAAAACACTCATTTCGCATGCATGATCCAGTAAACGATACAAGTTCATCAGAGATTGACAGTCAGCGCAACCTGGCAATATCCAAGAAAAATAAACGCAAAAGACAGCGAAATCCAAGTAAATGGAGAAGAACTGAAATCAAGTGATGCCGGAATCTTGGAGAAAAATATACAGACTGGAAAGGTAATGTTCGCGCAAGCAGACAGCAGAAAAGTGCTTGCACTAACTGTAGACAAAAGTGCAGTGAAAAGATTTCTGATAATGAAAGAAAGCAGATTTTCGAAAGTTATTGGCAACTAGGGGACGTAAATAGGCAAAGAGATTTTATTGCCAAACATGTAGATTGAGGAGAAAAAGTAAAAATGAAAGTAGTAATGATGATACAAAAAATACTGAGAACGAGGATTCATGCGAAACAATAAATCAACGAAAAAGGACCTTTTCTTTTAAATATCTATTTCATTTTAGGGGAAACAAAATTGTAGTATGTAAAACCTTTTTTTTAAACACTCCAGGAATAAGTGCGCAAGTTTTAAAAACAGTTTTTCGAAAAATGGGAAGTACTGGTATAGTTGCAGAAGATCGGCGAGGCAAAGTGTGTAAAATTCTAAACTTGACGATTCTACAAAGAAATCGGTGAGAGACCATATTAATTTATTCGAAACTATAGAAAGCCATTTCTGTCGAAAAAAATACGTCAAATCGTTTTTTGCCTGCAACACTTAACATATCCAAGATGTATGGCCTCTATCTTGAATATTGTGAAAAAGAGAATATTAAACCTGCGACTGAAAGTATTTATAGAACAATTGTTAACACGGAATTTAATTTTCCATTTTTCATCCCTAAGAGAGATTTGTGTGATATTTGCAACAAATACAATGAAGGCACAATAGAAGAAAAAAATGAAATGGAAATAGAGTACCAGCATATTAAAAATAAGGAAATTGCACGAAAGTTGAAAAACACGGATAAGGAAGAAGCTAAGATAAACAGTGAATTGTGTGCAGCTGTTTTTGATTTGGAACAAGTTCTTCCTGTGCCAAAATCTAATGTTGGCCTGACTTACTACAAACTTAAACTATCAACGTACAATTTCACTGTATTCATTATGGCTAACGGAGACGGTTTCTGTTATATGTGGTATGAGTGTATCGGAAAAAGAGGAAGCTTGGAAATAGGCAGCTGTTTGATACGTTTCATAAAGCATAATGTAGACCAAGGAATAAATCAGTTTTCCTTTTACTCAGATAATTGTGCTGGTCAAAACAGAAACAAGTTCCTTTTTACAATGTACAATTTTTTAGCACAGAAACATAATATTATTATTCGGCATACTTTTTTGGAAAAGGAAATACAGAAACTGAAGGAGGCTCAATGGATAGTGTATTGAGAGAGCATCCAAGCATTTTCCCATATTTGCCCCTGATCAGTGCCAACGGCAAAAAAGAACAAACCCTACGATGTTGTTGATTTGAAAGTCCTTACGCAAGAAATTACTTTAAATTGGGACCGTGATAAGACAAACGAGAAGGTATATTTAAATAAAATACGCATTTTAGAAGCAAATAACGCATTTCCTAATAAAATCCGGTTCAAACATGAATATCATGAACAATTCAAAACCATTGATTTACTACAAAAAGGTAGAAAGAAAATTGATGTCAATATTCATAAAGTTGAGATAAAACAGTGTTATAAAAATCTGCTCCCACTGACTAAAAAAAAATATGAACATTTACAATTTTTATGCAACAAGAAAGTGACCTATTCAGTATCACCATTTCTACGCGAGTTTACCCTAATCGAATGCAAGTAACGATGATAATTCGGAATAACTTGTCATAATTACGATTTTCTTTGGTCTGTATAAAAAAACTACCTCTAATTTTAAGATTTTTATCTGAGCCACAGTTACGTTGTTATGAAAATTTGGTATCTACATCTTTTTCCTGTTCAAATAATTAGAATTTGATTGCTCTTGCTCAGTCATTAATTTTCAGTTTCCCTTTACTTTTGAGTTGCCATTTTATAAATGAGAGTAGGTATCGCTATTATAATATTCACATATTATTTTGAAACAAGTTTTCCTATTTGTCAAATAATATGATATATAATATAATATTTTCCTTGTCTATCCTTAATGTTTACAGTTCAGAACTAACCTAAGTCACTTATATATATACTACATTTAAACCTCTGTGGAGATAGATTACTTTTACAAGAAACAAATTATCCCAAGTCCATATATTTCAATTTGAATGATTATATCTAAGAAAACTTTGGACAGTAAAATAAATACTGGTAAATTAAATAATGGAAACAATTATTTAAAAAATTGTTTTTAGTGTTTTCGATAAAATTGAAAAAAATTGCCTCCTGTAAAATAAACATTTTGTGACTAAGGATAGTTCTGCATTCAATGAGCGCTTTGTATTAATTTTCAATTAAAAGCATTTTCCATATATTGCATTACATACTTCCAACGTACTATGACATGTTGCGCCGTTCTGTTGTTACCATGCTGCTGTTCAGATAGTGGTAGGTCATAAACAAAATAAAAAAAATTAGTTTGTTAAAAATTTAGACATCGCTCTGAGGTCATGGATTCCTAAACTGTCCATACGTCCGGTTTTGAATAGAACTGTCCATTTTCGCGGACACCTGTCCCATTGTCCGAAAACTAAGCTCCGGGAAGCAAAATAGTCCCGTTTCCCAAAGCTTAAAATATATCAGATATTTTAAGTGTTTATTTGGCCGCAAATAATAATGATTTCTCTTTTCATCATATTTTTGCATATTCCTTATTAAAATTATTATAGTGATCAGCAATTATATTATATCACACTTTCTAAGTCTAAAAGAACATTAAAAAGTTAACATCGATAATTTTGGGATCTCACCGTCCCAGTTGAATTAAATAGCCATAAAGGGATCATTATCTTCAAGTTTTTCTTGAGTAAGTCAAAATTCGAATCTCTTATCCTAGTTTCTCGGTTTTATTGTATGAATAAATTTCAGTTTATATGGTTGAAATTGAAAACTATATATTATATTTTCAAATATTTATACAACAATTTATAATGGTAATAAAAACTGACATGTTTTTTGGGTTTTCCAAAATATATATATATATATATATATATATATATATATATAATACTGCATAATTGTTCCCATACATTGACTACAAACCCAATTTTTCAATTTTTTGGTCAAAAACCAGAAAAGTTTTTAAAATGCCTCCATACAAAATTTTATAACTCCGAATATATGAAAGATGTCAACTTGATTCTTACACCATCCGATATAGGAAATATGCATCTTGATCACTGACCATATTTGAATTTTTAATTTGATATTTGTACAGAATATACAGGGTTAAGTTTGGAGTAATAACTTTTTTGAAAAATTACCTGAAGAATATTTGTAGTATCTACGTCTATGGAATGGAACGACTGAAAATTTACATTTCGATTGCGGCAAAATTTTGCATATGAGGTTTTTCTCGAGAATTTCAAAAAATTTGTCGATTGTTCGATAAAGAGACATATTTTCTGAATTCTACAACAAAAAATGCATAGTTTTTTCCAAACATTCACTGTGAATCCAAAATTTCAATTTACTGGTCAAAAACCACACAATTTTAGAAACATTTTTGACATGCTTCGATAAAAAAATTTATAATTCCGAAAATGTCAGGGATGTCAACGTCATTCTTACACCAATCGATAGAGAAAATATGCATCTTGGTAACTGACTATGTTTAATTACTTTCATTCTATATTTTGAGACCAGATATAGCGATTAAGTTGGAGTAAAAATTTTTGTGAGAAAGAAATTACCTTAAAAAATGTGTAGCAACTACGTCTGGGGAATGGAGAGACTATATGGTTAAAATCGAAAGACGAGTGTTCATACTATTATAAATAAATACAGAACCATCCACCAATAATACAAACCTAGTTATAAAACATCAAAATTTCCAATTCCGATGGGGTTTGGAGAAACATTGAAAATCCAAAAAAAAGATTATTTCGATTAGGACAATATTTTGCATTGAGGTTGTTCGAATAAAAAATATTTCGGGTGGAAAATTGGGGAAAATTGATGAAAAGGGGATTTTCCGGAAAACTGTATATCAAAATCAAAAACAGACATGTCTTTTGAATTCTACGTTACTCAATTTTTTCTCATACACTCATCTTATTCAAAATAACATAAATCGCACTTTATATTTATAGGTGCCCAATGATGTGCAATACACATTTAACAATTTTTACAACTGAATTACCGAGAGAACCAAGGTACGCAGAATTAGAAAATTATAATTTTTCACAACAATTTCCATCAGAAATTTAAATACTCAGAACAATAAAACCATTTTAAATAATCTACCAAACCATAAATCCCCATTTTGAACATACCAATTGATCTCCTGCGATGGATGTATCGACTCTCTGGGTTCTAATTAATGAATAAATTTTGGTTTATATGGGTGAAATATTCTCCTACAAAATTATTAAATTTTTCAGCTGTTTCCCGATACGTTTATACAAAATTTTCACCCACAACTAGCACAATTTTTATTTTCTCCTCTACACTCAATACCACTAGCATCTTCACTTCAAATTTATTGTAATTTTCATATAAATTTATATATACATATATATATATATATATATATATATATATATATATATTTGACGTCTTCACGTCGTCAAATTTGTAAATATCATAGCAACTTAGTCAAAAATGTACTCATGCATTTATTACTGTTCATCGTTTTAAACATTTTGTTGACGTGGCTGTATATTTGAACATAAATTGCCAACGTTATATAGATAGATGCACGTTATAGATTTTTTATCTTTAAATCTAATTCAAGAAAGGAGATTTATTATATCAAAATATATACATTATTAAATATAATTAAGTATAATAATTAATTATAACTCTACCCTTTTAATATAATAAATCTCCTTTCTTGAATTATATTTAAAGATAAAAAATTTATGACGTGCATCAATTTTTATGAAGTATAGTTTACAATTTCAAATAAATTTTCTTTACAACAATTTTGGATATTATAAAAAATGAAGGTAAGTAAGTACTTTTCTTTTGAGTGAAATTCATATTTTTCCAAATACCTCTTATACGACTGAAATTTTTTTATATCTGATCGATGCATTTTAGGTTTTACACTATGCAGATCTTTTTATAAAATGAAGAATAACTTTTTTGCAATAATAATAAAAAAGTTCCCCATATAATGCGAACTTAAATGGAAACATTGTATAAAATATTAAGATCATTTAAGTTTTAATTCTATATTGGTTGGATTGGTGACCTCTGAATACAGTTCTAATTATCATTAACATAATTTAATCTAAAATGTTATTAAATATCTTGTCAACTATACTGTAAAAATAACTTTGCAACGATGAGCGCAAGGCTGAGGTCCTTATTCTTGAACATCTTATAGCACAAAAAATGGTACATCACTAGCGAATGATCCGGGTTTCAAGCACTTGTGAGAAATAATAGAAATACTAATATTTCAGAATTATCATGGTTATTATTACAAAAAACTGTTATTGAAAATAAGCAGATTTTTCAGACGAGCCCTATTTTTAACAGTTCTATATTTACAGTATAACTTTTGTTGTTAAAAGAAATCGTTTATAAAGCATCTATTTTACCTCCAGTTTCAATTGGCCGCAACTCCTCTTCAACCAACTCCAAATCAGTTTTTTTGGGAAAACCTTCAAAATACTTCACCAGTTTATAAACTTTTGCTTTAACCATTTCGAAAATCGAATACTTATTTAACACTTATACTGAATAACCGAAATGTGTTATGCTTACCAAACGCCGTTATTTATATAATAATTTTATCAGTGGTTTTTCATATTCAGATACATTTGTGGTTAGATATCGTTGTGAGAAAACACGAAATATCAAGTAACTGAAGTTTAAAGAATATCAAAATAAAATTTGAATGACTGAAAATCGGGTTTATTCTCAAAACTTTATGAACAATTATGAATATCTAATGTAACTGAGGTTAGTGTCGACTTAATAATTTGTTATATATATATATATATATATATACATAGTTCCACATTATTTTCATTCAAAATCAATTTCTGCACATATGTTAACAAGAGCTGATATCTGGGGGTCATCACGAAATTATATCAACTACATTAAAAGAAAAAGTTTCTTTGCACTCTTTGGAACCGGTCTTTCTATGCCTTCTTCTCTTTGCTTCTTCTCTATATAATACTTTTTTCGCTAATTTACCTCGCTGTGCCACCAAAGAGTTCAAATAGTTCTACAATAAGATGAAATTTCGTAAAACTGCTAAATTTCTGCATATTATCGAACACTGTATGGTAATGTAAATTTTTCTGACTTAGAAATATTGTAGTTTTTGTCCTTCAGTCAAATATCCACATATTATCCACAAATTCCCAAATTGTCAAAGAATTCAAGACTTCCCATTCAAAATAATATACTTAATTTGAATAATTGAATATTATTATACAGATTTGCAGATACTATTCCATGATCTAAGAGAAAAGCCGCAGACAAAATTTCTGCTCTAAAAATCGTGCTTAATTTTTTATTTGTGGGAAATTATATGCTGAATGAATGAACGTTTTCATACGTAGTCTTTTCATATACTTTATTATACTATTTCGTCGTAGAATGACTACAAACTTACTGATAATAGTGTAATATATAAATCATTTCGTAAAACATTGTCATAATTCTTACTTTTTCAAATGAAACTAACTAACAATTGTGGACTTTTTATATTTTTTCAATACATTATTTAGAAACAGTTAGTTTCATTCAAAAAAGTAATATGAGTAAATTCAACAGAGTAAGGGTCGAAACAGTAAATTTCATTGTCATCATTCATTTAGTTCGATTAGATCTGTTTAATAGTTACTGATTGAGTCAGTTGTTTCGACAATCAGTGTAATTATCATTCACATGAAAGCTTTCTGGATAAATAGATAATCTGTGAAAATGATGTAAAATCCGCTTGATGTCTATCGGAGATTTACAACATCCATTATCACCTATTTTGAAGGAAATTAATTCAAAGTTTTTGCTATTGTTGTTCAGCTCGGTCCAATGTTATTTGATGCATTTAGCTAATTGATATACAGTGAATTTGGTTACATTGCTGTATAGGTAGATATTCTACATCATTAGCAATCAAATATTTACGGATGACTCATTTTCGCCCTAATTTGTAAAAAATGTACGTTAGAAACTATATACATATTAAATTAATTGAAGCGTGGACATTTCTTTGCGTAAAATATCCATGAAAATAATATATTGTTGGGCATGGAGCACCAGAGAAAACCTCTGTATAACCATAGTAATCGAAATTCATTCGTTGCCCTAGCTTAGGCCATCACAAATATAAAGTTCTTCCAATTTATTTGAGCTCGGTCAATTATCTCTATGTTCTTCCAATGAATAAATGTTTGGATTAACATTGATCATTATTTTTTTCTGTCGTTCCAGAAGAAGTGAACAGGTCTACAATTATGATATTACTGGGATATTTGAGTTATATATCATATTTAATGCTATTACTTCTATTCAAGCTTCATGATAAGTACACTTTATTTCATATCCAACACATACTTCATAATAATCTTTGTTAGGAATGTTTTTGCTGCAAATTTCCTGATGTCGTCTTCACAGTTAGAAAATCGACCCCCGTTATTCACCGAAGCCATTCTTCTTGATCTACCTAGTCACCGGTGGCGGACCGGTGATAAATTAGACAGAGTTCAACGAGTTCCTTACCTGAGGCGACTACGCAAACGCTCTCATCTCGCTACTTTGGTCGTCAAACTCATGACTCCGAGCAGCTTTTATTACATACAGGGTAGTATAGAGAAAAATATGCAGGGAAAATTTTCTAACAAAATCAATTGAACTAATTAAGATAAATACTTTCTGGAAGTATGCTAAAAAACTAAGTAAAAATGTTGCTCTGTTTAATTAGTTTGTAATATCTCAATTTAAGTGAAATATGTGACATCACAATATATTGCAAAAATTCCTTCAATCCTATATCATTGAATATTTTCTGTGTGTAAATTTTTTGTATTTAAATCCAATTAAGTTGTCTTTTCCTACTCTTTTGGATGCAATCTATTTGGTATAATGGTGAATAATTCATTAAATAACCAGGTTCAACCATATCATCAGAAGTTTTTGAACATAAGAGAGTGCTATCGGATTGTATTGTGGATATTGGCTGACTACCATTATTTTTGGTAGTAACAATAAAATTACACAATTGAAACAGTTAGTTACATTTATTTTTTTGATAGTTATTACAAAATTTGACAGTAAACAGGGGATTTCATCATGGTAAACAGCTCATGTAATGTTTCTTGTTAGATTGTTAGTTTTTATGTCATTTCGAAACTTTGGAAGACATGTCTTTTCTAAAAAACATAGAACGAAATATCATACGTATGCATTCACGAATTATTCGATAATTTGTCTACGGAGAAGTATTTATCTGCTTTTGTCGCTGTGAAAACAAGTAATTTATCTAATGCATAACGTCCATGGCAATTCTACTCCAGTAACCAGTTTACCCCAGAAAAATTTTGCTTAACTACAATATCGTGTTCTTTATGAGCAGAGTAGATACGTACGTTCTTCATTATTACGAAACCAGTGTGTACTTTGTTTGCTACCTCTATTTTTGAATTTATGTGTTGTCAGGACATAATAATTATGGTCTCTTTTCCTATGTGGCTCCTTTCCCGTTAACATAAAAGAAGATAATTGAATTTTACCATGCAAAGTAAATAAAGAGTTAGTTCTATTATTTGAAAAAAATTATAAATAGATCAATATTATGGGTGTAGTGAAATAAATAACCAAATAATTAATTAACTACTGGTACCTTTTGCAACTAGTTGAAATAAGTTAACATTTTCGTATAGTCTATTTATCTTTTTATAGTCTGTTATTATTGCTTGAATTGGTATTATTTTTTTCATCAAATAACACGATTTTCAGACTTAATTTGACCTGAACTGATATCAATAGTTAGTATGATAAACACATGTTGATAATAATTCACCACTCAACCAGCAACTATATACTTTTATCCAATTTTGATTAAAATTATCACGACAGAAAAACAAAAATTATAAATTTAAAACAGTAAGACACCATATATACACATATATAAACAAATTATTCTCAATGATGAATAATACTACTGAAATTTACTGTTTGGACCCTTACTCTGTGGTATCTACTCATATTACATTTTCAAATGAAACTGACCGTTTCAAGTTTTCTACAATATATTGAAAACATTCTGACGATGATAATATCGAAACAATTGTAAATTTTTTAAAATCTTTACCATTTTTTCGATATATTGTGGATTTATTTAGAAACAGTTAGTTCCGTTTAAAAAGTAATAATACTACTGACTGACTTTCTGGTACTTTGTATCACTCTGTATGTTTTCGTTCCAACCCCCCCGTCTATGGCTCCAGGGACTTTTCTCCAGAATCCAGGGTTTCCAGACAACTGAAATAATAGATAAAAACAGTCGCAGCTCAAGAACACCGGCGGCAAGCTCTAGCTAATGATGAAATATTTTCAATTTGTATATTGCAAATTGAGATATATCGTTATCATTTTATGTAGGTTGAAAACAAAGTAATAACCATAGGTTCCAATTATTTTTAATATATGTTAAATAAGCTGTAAAATGCTGATTATGTGTAGCAAGCAATATACGTAGTAAATGGCAAACATAACAGAAAAGTAGTTTTGTTCACTACAATTTACGTACTCAATTAAACGAGCACAAGTAATCTGTATCTAAAGGTTCAGAACGTAAAAATAATAGTATTTTCATTAACAGCAATGGGTCTGAGCGTCTGAGTCTGCTCCTTAGTGAGATACAGAATGTTAAATTGAAAAAAATGAATTAGATGAAGTCGGCTTATATATATATATATATATATATAAGATCAAAAATGGATAACGGGTGAATTTAACAAAAACAAAGAACAAAACAAGTGTTATCATGGGAAAGCACGCAGAAATAAAGAGGTTACTGAAGAGAAGTGGTAACCGTAAACATGCATGTTTCTAGCTCATTAGCCTTCATCAGTACGGTATAACCAAGAATGGATGTGAAACTTGGGAGCAACGATGTTGAATGAAACATGGAAGAACACAAACAACGGAAAATAACAGGACAACCAAACGCACATTAGTGCCATCAATTGGAAGATTCCGATTTTGGAACAACAACCAATATCAACACGGAGGCGCATAAAGCCCTCCTGTCTGGAAAAAAACAACCCAGGGTGAAGAAACAAGATCAACCGGTGTTTTGTGTTTTCCCATGTTTCGATTAACATCTTTGCTCCCAAATTTCACATCCTTATTTGGTTATACCGTGCTGATAACGGCAAATGAGCCAGAAACATGCATGTCCGCGGTTACCACTCTGTTTCAGTAGCCCTTTTTCTTTTTGCGTGAATTACCCATGAATCTCTTTGTTATATGTATATATATATATATATATATATATATATGTATATATGTATATATGTATATATGTATATATGTATATATGTATATATGTATATATGTATATATGTATATATGTATATATGTATATATGTATATACATATATACATATATATATATATATATATATATATATATATATATATATATATATATATATACAGCGTGTCCACGTATGGGGTAGGAGAATGAACTTTTGCACTAAGTTCGAAAATAATGTTTTAATCTAGTGAGTGACGTTTATGATGTACCAAGTAACTGTCAACTTTTATAAATAATTTTCAAATTGTCATTCTTTAAGAAATATTTGACAACAATGTTAACTATTCAAGAATTATAATCACTATCAAAAATAACAATACAGAATAATAATGTAAGAAACACTAAGTAAACAAAAAACATCTATTCTATATATCCTCCCTCAGCTTCAAAGCATCTCTCAATTCTCTTTCTAAATTCTTTGTAAGTATTTCGTAGCATTTCTGGGGTAATTTCGTTAACAGCATCAGTGATAGTTCGTTTCAAGTCTCCAATATTATGGTATAAATTATTTGGGGAAACTTTTTATTTTTAATAGTCCCATAAAAAAATCTAAAATAGTTAAATCGGGGTATCAAGGCGGAAAAAATATTGGTCCATAACGTCCCATCCATCGCCCATGAAAATATTCATCCAGCTATCCTCTAATTAGCAAAGTCGAATGTGACGAAGATCCATCATGTTGAAAGTACCTTTTACGCCTTTGTTCTAAGGGAATATTTTCTAATTCAGGTATTAAGAAGTTGTCCAGCAAATAGAAATATGTATCTTCCAGAAAATACTGTCCGAATATTCGATCCGGTAAAACCGCGCACCAAACGTTAACTTCATTAGTAAATTGACTATTACAAATTGAATAGATGAGGCTTTTACTTGATGAAGATCCATACTGAACGATGAAATAAAACAATATAGTTTGTTTAAATCTTCATATATTTGAACTAATGTTCAATTTAAACTTGTTGACGCGTTTCACTAACACAGTAGCTTTGTCAAAACGAATGAAGGTAAAATATAAAAATGTCTTAATATATACAGTGCTAAATCTATTTACTAAGGTTAACAATGGTATTAAAAGATATTACCTGGAAATTCATTCACTACAAACATTCCTAAGCTATCTTCTAGGTAAAGAGGTTCAATAAAGGAGACTGATTGATATCTATTTGGTCGTTAAGGAGATTACCTGAATATTTATTTTTGTTAATCTCTAGGGCTTCTAATAAATTTAAACTAAAGGATTTACCGACTACATGGAGAATTTCAAAATTTGGGTCGAAAATGTGTTGGTTTTCTAATAAATGATTTGAATAGTTAGAATCTAATTTTTTGTTGTCATAGCTACGTTTGTGTTCCGAAATTCTAGTTTTAAAATTTCTAAAAGTTCTACCGATATAAATTTTATCACAATTGTCATTACCACATTTTAATTTATAAACTCCTGATTTGTTTAATTTTGAAGATTTAGATTTATTATTTTTAATGAATTTTGATAAATTGTGATCAGTTTTAAAGGAAACCATCCTTAAAAATTAAATCATTTTTAGAAACTTTAGACATGAATATTTCCCAAAAATCTCGTTGTTGTTGTTGTTTACATATCACGCGATTATTCGTACATTTTGAATATATATATATATATATATATATATATATATATAAGATGTACGAATAGTGCGTGACATAAGAACAATAAGCAACGAATAGATTAGTGGGTATTGCACGCAAATAGAAGAAGGGGCTACTGAAAAGAGTGGTAACCGCGGACATGCATGTTTCTGGCTCATTAGCCGTCATCGGTACGGTACAACCAAGAAAAGATGTGAAACATGGGAGCAAATGTGTTGAATAAAACATGAGAAAATATAACAGAATTCAGCAGGATAGTCAATCACAACATTTGTGTCAGTAATATTAGAAGATCTCGAATATTCGAGACAACAACCAACATAGACACGAAGGTGCATATAACACTCCCGTCTGAAACTTCCGACCCAGATTAATGAAATAATAAGATGTACGAATAGTGTGTGACATATGAACAATAAGCAGTAGCCCCTTCTTCTATTTGCGTGCAATACCCACTAATCTATTCGTTGCTTATTGTTCATATGTCACGCACTATTCGTACATCTTGTTATTATTTCATTAATCTGGGTCGGAAGTTTCAGACGGGAGTGTTATATGCACCTCCGTGTCTATGTTGGTTGTTGTCTCGAATATTCGAGATCTTCTAATATTACTGACACAAATGTTATGTTTGACTATCCTACTGAATTCTGTTATATTTTCTCATGTTTCATTCAACACCTTTGCTCCCATGTTTCACATCTTTTCTTGGTTGTACCGTACCGATGACGACTAATGAGCCAGAAACATGCATGCCTGCGGTTACCAGTCTTTTCAGTAGCCCCTTCTTCTATTTGCGTGCAATACCCACTAATCTATTCGTTGCTTATTATATATATATATATATATATATATATATATATATATATATATATATATATATATATATAGCCCCTTGAATTCTCTAAACGACGGTGTTTTTTTTTGAGTTGAGATGAACCGTTCGTGATTTTTTTGTTTTAACAAACCTGTGTAGTTCAGAGCTACAAATTGTTGCACGTCACTGGACAACTTAGTTGGAATTCATTGCAATCAACCATTTGCTACGATACTAACTGTGAATGTTCTCTCCGTCAGTTGGCTTATTTGACTCTTTATTTGAGAATATTGAATTTAGCTACTAATACTAAAGTTAGTGTTGCCAAGTTTTCACTTATGAATCATATGAATAAATTTCATTGTTGCCATGAATCTACAATGAAGAATATTGCTAAGTCTCAGAATTGATCCTTTTTTCTTGATTATTTTTAAGCGGGATGTAACGCTACCATAAACTTGTACTTTAAAGCTTTCCACTTAAACTTCCCTGGGACGGCAATAGACACCCAATTCCCTTCGTCTTTTAAATTTGTTTACTCATTTTACTCACTCACTTTTCCAATTACTTTCAATTACAGATAAATTGCAAAATCGAAATCTCCCCGAAACTGTTTTATCAAATATGTTTGAAGAGTTGGTGAGGCATCCGATTGGAGTGTTTTTGATTAATTTGTGAATAATTGTTTCGCTAAATCATTTCAAATTAAGGCGGGTGAGTTACGTGATGAGTTTGTTTAAATATTTTGGGTTGTAATTACAATTTGTGAAACCGACTGCAAAATTTCAATTAAAAGCTTTGAAACTGTAGTTGAAAGTCAATTCCGTTTAACTATTCAATGCGTTTTTTGTTGAATATCTGTTTTATTTTATCGTTTTCACTAATTCACGATGTAAATAACATTTTTTCTGTGTATCCTTGTTGTTTTGTCAAATATGCCCCCAAATTAGGTGTACTTATTAGCTTCTATGTGTATTAACAAATAAATAAATATTATATTAAATATTCCAATAAATTCAATGATATTTCCTGATTGGAGCGATTTGAGGGTAACCTGAATTATATCATTGTTCTTGTATGCAACAAAATTTTCAGATATTTTATTCAACATCTGAATAAAATATTATCTCACAAGGTCTGCATAATTTTCTTCGTGATAATTGCATCAAAACAAACAGAATAAGTAAGTGGAGTTAATGCGTCAAAAAGCACCTAGATAGATGATAGATTTCACTGAGGTTACTTATGGTCTATTCAATTGCGACCTTTTCAGATCTATTATTGTGGCCCTCTAAATCTAGATTACATTTCCTAGCCTTATTCTTATCAAGTTCGTCATCTTAGCGGATGAATATTTCATATAGTTCTTTGTTACTGGCTTTAACATGCCTAGTTCCGAGAACCGCACGCTTGTTAAACTGTCGCAGTGACATAGAATGTGCTCCGCAGTTTCTTCCTCTGATCGACAGAATCTACATAAGGATTCCTTTATCAACCCCATCAATTTTAGATGCCTATTAAGCTTACAATGTCTTGATGTTCTCTTAACATACTCACAACAGCTTTGACCGTTTTCCTGTCTTTGCTTATCAGGTCTGCCGTGAATGTTGGCGAATGTTCTAACATAAACTGTTTCGCTTGTCCTTGGCCTGGTGAATTTCTCCACCATATCCTAGAATTATACTCCACCCATTTTTTGTGGCCGCTTTTGTTTCTGATTTTGCAATGCCGCGGTAGGGATATGGTCCAACGAATGGTAATTACCCAGCTTGCTTAGCAATTTACCTTTTCGTTGCTCTTACGATCCTCGTGCCCCGGTACCCAGGCCACCGTGACTTTACTATGGTCGCCCAGCGTGTTTGGGGCACGCACACAATCCAATACTAGCTTAGAATTGACCTCTACAGAATCTAGTGCCTTTAGCGCGCCTCTTGAATGTCTGTGATGATGGCAATTGAACGATATGTTCTTTCCTGCCTTAGGATTTCTTCCACACAGTAGTGTATCGCCGTCATTTCCGCTTGGAAAATTGCGACGTATTTTGTTAGTCTTACTGGGAAAGCTATCCCTTGTTTTAGCCCCACTACTCCTGCTCCTATACCTTCAGGCGTTTTTAAGCCGTCCGTGTACCATGTAGCTTCCACCTGTATGGGTACACCCCATCTCCAGCCTCCTTTACCTGGTAGTTTGAATTTATTATTAAAGCTATATCTTGTGACTGTCCCATCAATGGGTTGACCCATTACATTGTCCGCTTTCATCTCTGCGATTAGCTTCCGATAATCCGCACTATGCTTCTGGCTTATGTGATGTTGATTATGTATCAATCTGTGCATTACAGATCTGGCCTCGTCTTGTATGAAGTTGTGTAATTGCGGTAGATTCAGCAAGACTTCCATAGCAGCTTATGACCCGTAACACACAGGCAAACTAGCCTAAAAGCACCTATGTTATCACACATTAAAACGGTCAAAATGCCCAACATTATATATGGATGAATAAAACAGAAATTTCCAGAGGTAGTAACATTTGTCAATTTACATGGAAAAGCAATATATTAACAAAAAAAGAATTTATGATAACCGAAAGAAAAAGCGTTTATTGGGGTTGTAGACAGACACTGCATGCTTATTTTGGAATTATCCTAATTGAATATGAATTTAGCAGAGTCCAAAAAGAAGACTAGGTACTATCAAATCTAAGAATCCAGTCCAATTAAGAATAAATTGAACAATTGACTTGATATAGTAATATGGAAGATGAGGTACAATTTTCACAAGAAGCCATTAAATTAGTATGCATATATTGTATAAGAAAAATTACTCTGATTGTTGATTAATCAACAACAGGTTGACAGTATCACAAGTTTGTGGTAATGTAATATAAGTGTAGTCTTTAGTGGATAAATTCACAACTAGCTGCTGATACGATGGTGTCCATATATGAGGTAGGCATTAATCCATAGAGGGAACTGGATTGAGGAGATATGGTAGAATTATTTTTAGAATAAAAAAATCAAACAAACGCACAGAAGTTATCTCACAAGTCAAAATTACTTCGAATGCTTTCTAATACATAGAAATGCATGTTTTGGAGTTGCTTCAATCGAAGTGGAGAAGTGCATCGTTATGTTGGTTCAGTTTCCACTGTATATCTCTGTTTTTTTTATTATTAGGGCAGAAATATGAAGAGCAACCCTCGAATAATTTACTTATTAAAAAATTTGTATTTCAGATTAAGTCAAATATAAAAATCACTTCTTTCCAATATCTTCAGTAAATTCAATTTTCTCACGAAAGTGGAAACAGGAAGGAAGTAAACATAATTTTTCTCTTCGCCTATCGACAGCATGTCCCCATTTATTGCATTTATATTCCATTTGAGGGTTTCGATGCACTCTCAGGTATTTTCTCCGCCTACTTGGAATTCAAATCTGACTATTATGTGCCAGGGGTAGAAAGCGATATCCTGGCAGATCTTTCACAAATCCAGATTGTTGGAAAACAAAGTCAAAGTGAGAGAATGTTAAGTGATTATTTTTTCACGGCAAAGTCGGAAATTGCCTGAATGGAATTATTCACGTAGATGTGTTCAGAATCACCAAGTGATTTTTAAAATATTTCTCAACAATATATTCAAGATATTTATCCGGTTTTCCAATGAAATTTTTGTAGCATATCATATTTTTGATATGTTGTTACGTCTATGACCTTTATGGACCAGTTAAATTAAAATGTAAATTTTGTATGACTGTATGACTGTATAATATTGCTCAAATAATTTTTTTATTGATTTGTAGCTTTATTTGGTCCTTTAGATAATTGATAAATGATATTTTTTATTTTTGCATGTTTTTAATTTCAACATCCATCACACTTATCAATGGATTAGAACTAATCTAAATCACATGGATATAGGAATAAAAAATATATAACTGTTTGCTGCTTATGCAAGCTATTAAAACTAATCTATATTTCAGATGTTTAAATAATATTTCAAATGTATCAGGGTTTATTTAATTATTATTTGAATTAATTGGACTTTTTACATATTAATACAGTTAATTAATGAAATACTGGTTGTACCATATTATAATAAATCCTGCAAGTCCAAGATTCGAATCAATACTAGGCAACTTTGTACTACATTTGATAAGTCAATTTTCATTCATTGAAACCGTAGCGTAGCAGTTGTATCCATTGTAAACAGTCGTAGTTTCTATTTAAAGACGACGTCGTAACAAAGTATATACCCTATTATGTGACGTTTTTTCTCAAACGATCATCTCCTCTAACGTCGCACCCTACTTGGCCCACATATGTTGGCTTCATAACAAATCGAATTTATGAATGAATGGTTGAGGATGTGCTAAATCTGTATTTTAGGAAGTGAGCTACTATTCGTTAGTTAACGTTATACATTTCATGAGGAAGCAGTAATGAAAAAAGTTATTTTTTATAATAAAGCGAGATTGATATATTTTTTGATGAAATATAACTGCAAAATAAAACCCCCATGATAGTTCATTTTTCAGAAGATATACTGATTGAAAATGTTATCTGCTGGTCTACTTCTATAACCGTGAATTTCTATTATTAAAGATATTTTATGGTATATCATACGCTTTTCAAGTCTTCTCAGGGTCCACATTGTTTGTATTTGAATTTGACAAGTATTTTGTGTTTTTAACGTTTCTTGAATCCTACATTTGTGCAACATATTTAGTGTAATATGCTCGATCAGGAGATATTAAGCTATGCATTTTCATTTTTATGAGTTATTTTATCAACCATATATATAGCATAGTATTTACAGCACCTTACATCCCTTTTTAGACCTATTGTGCTAACAGTTTCTCTATTGCATTGCAGAATTTCGTTATAAATTCGAATAATTTGATTTATGTTTAAGGATTATTATATATTTTCTCAAACAGTATACCCCAATGACCATAAATCACCCCCTTAGTCCTATCTTTTTTGACCGGCAAGTTTGCCTTTAAAATTTTCCATACAGGTCGAATTTTCACAAATCACCCATTATTATACACATGCAAATACCTGACTCCAACTTTCGTCTCAATGTATCTGACTAGGCTGCAAAAGGGCTATTTCCCTCTACCTAATTTTCAACTACAAAGAAAATAAAAGTGTGATTCTTAAGCTGGCAATTTGCTCGGTTGTCCTTGCCTTGCTTTTTGATAGTTTAGTGTCAGTTGTAACACTTGGAGGTCGTAAAAGTCGCACTCCCGGTTTATGTAAATATTGTGAAACATACTCAAAATCTCTGTTGGCCATCACATACATGCCTGGTTGATAACCGTTTATAAAATGACATCTTCCAACTAAACATGTATCCGTTATTCTTCCACCATAGCCTGGAGAAAATATAATTTACTAAACCATTTGTAGTACAAGACACAAGATATTTGATGTTATTGGTCTTTTCATAAATGCTGGTCCTGAAAATGATTCAAGGTTTTTATTTTCAATTTCTAAGCAGTCAGTGATAACTTACACGCTTATATTTTATACCTAAAAGCAATTGATAATTTTTTTATAGAATATTTATCTAATGTTATAAAGCGTGAATTTAACATATGAATGTAAAAAAGCATATTTTTCAAAAATATTTTCATTTCATGCTGAAATATATTTTTTAGAAATAGAAGCTACTTCCGGACATCGTAAAACAGCTTTCCAAAATTAGACATCAAAGCTATTCAAAATATTTCTGTTTGTTGATATTCGATATGTAGTTTTCATATTTTATTTTGTTGATAATGAATAAATAATGGTCAAGTTTTTCCAGTTTTGTTTTTAGTCTACGTTAAAAAACAGTTCAAATAAATAAAATTTATTATCCGTTTATGGGTGAAACAATCACGTCTTAACTTGTAACATTATGCAACTACCTGTCTACTAATTTTTTTACTGTTACTCTACTGAAATCGTGGCAACACTCCACTAGGGGGCCACACCACGTGAGTTTCGTGCCTAATCTTATTGGTCATACAGAGTCATATCTTCACAAATAGACGCCATGACACCTGCAAGCTTATTGGCATTAAAATATAAATTTTAGCAAGATTGTCCCTATTCTTGTGGAAAGAGAAACTACTTCCGAACATCGTAGAACAGTATTTCAAAATTAGTCATAACGCCCATTCTATTGTAGAGTTACTGCTTCAAATTATGATATGTTATTATCATAAAATGACGCGTTCATTTACACTGTGTCCCAAATTTTTAGTTCTAGAGAAAACGGCGGAGCTTTGTAAAAATTCAGCATGTTACAAAACTTCATGAAATGAAATACATTTCTTTTCAGGCTGCCTCATTGTGTAATGAATTTTATAAATAATCATAATTTGAATTATAGCACGTAGTTTTAAAATGTAATAATAATCTGTCGCTACCTGAACAATAATACTTCAAATTGTCATTAACAGTAAATTTTACTTTAAATCATAAACAGAAATAACAACAAAGTGAGAAAAACAAAGCAATAAATTCGAAGAATAATGACAATTCGACATATCGTCCTCCAACTCAATTTTTAAATTCTTTATAATCGTTACTTAGCATGTCTGTGGTAATTTCATTTACAGTATTAATTTCTGCTTATATGAAATATCCAATATATGGTTAGAATTGGTTTGCACATTTGTATGTATGCCGGTCTTAATAATGTTAAAATACGTATCGATTTCGAAATAATATGTTACATTACGCTCTTCTCCAATTAGTAGTAGCAAAGGATTGATGTTTTGTAGTATAACGTGATTTTGTACGACCGTCTCAAGCATTGTACGGACTTGGATGAATTTTTATCGCCAAAAGTTGAGTATAGATAGATGATTGATTAACTGTTTTTGGGCTAGACCACGTTGATAGTAAATCTTAGCTCGAAAATGTTCTCGAGTTCATTCCATATTTGGGCCGAGATAGAATTATCAACTTACTGCAACCAACACAAATATTTCTCACACGTCCAACCGCCCTGTGTACGTATACTTCAAAAAATGTCAAATCATAAGATGACAATGACATATTTCACCTGTGACTATACCAGGGCTGACAGTTCTCATTACATAAATAGTGATACCCGTATGTTTGGAAATTTATTGTAAGAATTCATATGATTTTGGTACTGAAAATATAACATCATTTTTCTATAGAAAGTGTCCTTGTCTAGAATGCAAGTAATTTTTTTTGTGTTAGACAAATACTCCACAAATATCATTGTTAGCAAGCTTTCCATGTTTCTGACTCTATAAGTTTGTAAACGGCGTGTATAACTCGTACTAAAATATCCCTTAACATTACTGTAGAACAATAATCAATATAGTCTCATTTTATTCATTACTGAATATCAAATTGATCGAGTGAACAATGTTTTGAAGAAAATGAACAGAAAAATCGGTTCCTAACTTAATAATACGTAGTAGTGAAAACGATTTAGATTTGATAATCCATCTATAATTGCAATGCCCACAGTTGAATAATTTCAATGTAATTAAAACTATGCACGAGACTCAAGTGAAGATAAAAGCGACATTGAGTAATCGTTATTAGTAGTCAAGAGGTACGAAAACTTCTCTTTCCTTCGATTTTCGCAATAATTCAAAGCGCACTTTTAAATTGGCCAGGCTAGTACTGAGGCAATAGAGAAAACGGTTGTCACATTAGATTTTTCTAAAGGATGATTAGATGCATTTCCACTTATTTGGCTACCTAATTACTATTATAATCAAAGACAAGTTTCATGCAAAATGCGTATTTTGGTATATAACTACATCTCATTATTTGAGCCTAACGCGTCTTTAAAATTATCTTGTTAAATTTTCATAGATATTTTCACCGTTTGATAGATAACAATTTTCTTGTCTGCAATTGCGAAACAAATCTCATTCCCTGAATAATGGAATCTGAACAAAACAAATTGTAACCTCCCAATAATAAAAATATTGACAACAGAATCAACTACACTCTGAACTCAAATACGGACGAAATATATTATGAAACTGTTTCTTAGTGGAATAACAAATACTCATAATATAGATAGCTACAAAATATCATTTCATGCCAAACGAAAATTCAATACAGTTCAAATGTTAAAGGAACCAATAAAAAAAGCAAATGAAATTATTGGATTTAGTATTACTTGTTCAATTTTAGCAAACATAGGTGTGATAACATTTTTCACGCTAAAGGTCGATTCTCATTATACATAACGTAAACGTCACGTCACGTACCGACAACGTCCCATCAGAATATTCTACACTGTATTTTAAATGGTACCATTCACACAGACCGGCAACGTAACGTCGAAGTTTCTCAAAATACTTGGAAACTTATTTTGCCGTGACGTTGCCGGTCTATGACGTGTTGATTATACAGTAGAAACGGTGAAGCTTGTGACTTAGTTGACGATATTTTTCAACACATGCTATGTTGGTACTGTCTTCTTCTAATAACAGAAAAAGAGCGAAACTCAATCCGTATGGTCAGTCGTATTGTTTTGATTACGATGCATATGGTTGATGTCGTATCAATCACGTGATGGAAAAGACTCAGTGTTTCTACTGTGTGTTTCTAGTAAATGGCTGTAATGACAATAGTCGACACCATCACGTATAAATGTTATTCTATCAATCCCCATCTTCCCGATGTTGGTTAGAGTGCGTTCGGATTTTGTGAATCATCTGTTTGACAAACTATGCAAAATATAGTCTCAGTTTTAATTGTCGTAAATGAGAAAGACATCAATGTTTTCCAAATACGAACTTATCGTTCAGTTATAAAAAATGTTTCTATTAAAATAGCCTTCCTCAGTACTATAAGGACCCATTTTATGTTTCTTTAATATTCGTTCAGCTTGGGCACAACTGATTATCATTTTCACTAGCCATCTCTTCGGCTATAGATAGCAATTCCATAAACGTTCCTTGAAGTCTCTACAATTATATTGTAAAAGAGCACGAATATTAACGAGAGAATTAAGGCAACGTGCCACACGTTGACATACGTCAAATACGGCAGATATACGTCAAACAACGAAAGAGTCTTTACACCAAGCACATATGTTGCTTTTCTGTCGAAAACATGCGTCGACGTGCCGCGTCGTGACATACGTTATTCTATAGGAGGTCGACCAAGCAATTGCATATATAACAAAATATATGCGTTGGCGTACGAGACCGAATTGCACGTCGCAGGTCTGATTGGAATGTTGCCTTTAATTATAAAACATTGATTTCTATATCAAAATTTTATGGTTGCAAATTGAACGTTGAAAATATTGCAAATTATTCGACATAGATGAATCTTCTATTCCAGTGATATTTATTTATTTGTTTATAAGAATAATTGCTATTGCTCGTCAACGAAGCATGTGTTTATTTTTTGGTATACAGTAGTGAAATGAAACAGTGGTAAAAAGTGTATCAAAAATTTTGAATTTTACACAGTGAGTACTATATGATTGTATCTACTAAACAGCATAAAAGTATACATATTTTATAACATCGAAATTGTATAAGACGAATGTCAATAAACAAAAATGCAACTCAACTCTATAGTAGAGGCGCAAAATGCAGAATGAATTAAATTGTATATACTTTCTCTAATCAAAGTTAAAAAATGAGTGGTAAAGACGATATCTTAAAAACATTGAAAACATTTATTGAAGAACAAAATAGCAAACTAGCTGAAAACATTTCAAATCAACTGACTAAAGAAATTGCGGAAATAAAAAAATTGTTACTAGAGGACAGAAAAAAAATTGAAGAACTAGAAAGTGAAATAAGTAATCTTAAATCCAAGAACAAACAATTAGAGAGACAACATCGAATAAACAATATTGTGATATTCAACTCGAAATTCCCAGGAGGAAACTTAACAAATTTTACTCTTAACCTACTAAACCAAAAACTAGAACTTAACTTAATCGAACAAGATTTCAATACAGTAATTACTTTTGGTAAAAGTGTAGATAATAAACCAATATTAGTGAAATTTGTCTCTTACCTTACGAAGCAAAAAGTTTTAAGATCCTGTAGAAAACTCAAGGGGACAGATATACGCATAACCGAAGAACTGTCTCAAGAAGAAAGAATAGTTAGGAGTACATTGGTGGATCAGCTAAAAAGAGAAAAGCAAAATAATAAAAAAGCACATATCTATGGACAGAAACTCTTTGTTGAAGGAACAGCATACACGTACGACCAAATTATCAAAAATAATCCTGTGACTGGAAATACACCAAATCACGGTAATAATATCAATAGCAGCAACTATAGCAGCACAAATAATAAGAAACCGAAACCAAATACCCAGAACCAAATAAGTGAAAGCAATAGTAAGAACCAACCAAAAAGAAAACACAACGAGCTAGGAAATCCTGCGGAAATTATTGCGAAGAAACCCACTCTTGACAATTTTGTAACAAGACAGTCACCAACACTACAAGTGCCAAATAATAATTGAAACTCTTTTCCTTTTATTTTATCATTTCTTTTGAGATGTATATGATGTTTAATATTTAAAACTCTACTTATATTTTAACTTATTGATTTCTTAACTAAATCATTTAGAATGAATAATTATCTCCTAGACTTCAAAATCGAACAAGTCGATACTAAAGAAATACAAGATCTGCCAGACTATAATATATTAATTAATGACTTCAACAAAAACCAGAACATATCTATTTTTCAAATGAATATAAGAAGTGCAAACAAAAACATTGACGAATTAAAATTAACTTTGGAACAGGTAGGTATACAATTCGATTTTATCGTAATTACAGAAACAAGAAAAATACTAGACACTTCCTTATATCAGTTGGACGGCTACGACTTATTTTACAATAATGGAAGTTTCAATGAATGCGATGGTGTCATTATCTTTGCGAAAAAAGAGTTCCACGGTTCATGTGAATTGATCAATTTTAACGAAATTATAATCTTGGAACTCTCATGCAAGGTATATAACAAAAATTTAATAATAAATGGAATTTACAGACCGTGTCCTTCGCGTATAGATACTTTTATAACCGACCTAGGGACTTACTTAAAACAATGTAAAAAATCTGATATCCATATAATAACAGGCGATATAAATATAAATATATTAGATAATGCATCAAACTTTGTACACGACTATTTGAACCAAATGACTGAAGGGGGTTTCGAAAGCTTAATAAATAAATTCACTAGGGTAAAAGACCAACAAAAATCATGTCTTGACCATATATTCTTCAAGACTAATATAAATAATTATAAAAATATTCCGATAATATTACAAACTAGTATCACTGACCATTTTTCGATCATAAATCATCTTGTACTACCTGAAACAAAACTAAATATTCCATCAGAAAGGACAAAGGTTATATTCGATATGAAAATGTTTCAAAATCAAATTAATCAAGAAAGTTGGCAGGACATTTATAACAATAATGACATAGATATTTGTACAGAGGCATTTATAAATAGGTTTAAATTTTACAGAGACAAATCAACAATAACAAAAAAAATAAAAAAAACTGACATCAAACGTAAAAACTGGATTACGCCAGCTCTTGTAACTTCTGTTAATGAAAAAAATAGGTTATATAAAATAATGACGCATAATTACACACCACATAATATATTGGCTTTTAGGAGATATAGAAATTATTTAAATACATTAATGAAGCAAGCTAAATCATATTACTTCAATAAAAAAATAGATGACAATAGGAATGTTGGAGGGAAATTGTGGGAATGTGTTAAGGAAATCTCAGGCACCCAACGACAGATAGAGCCAATAAATGAAATTATAACACATACAAATACTGTAGTACATAACCCAAAACAAATTGCAAATGCATTCTGTGAACACTTTACAAACGTTGGAAAAAAGATGGCTAACAAGATAAGCAATGAAAATGTGATGAAAAATATTAAGCAACAAAAGATATCTAAAACAATCTTTCTTTCAGACACTGATGTAAAAGAGGTAATAAAAACCGTGATGAATTTGAAAAATAATAAGTCACCGGGGCTAGATGGTATACGGTCAGAAACTCTTAAGGCAGTAAGTACAGAAATTGCACCTGTGTTAACATTCCTAATAAATAAATCAATAAATGATGGTAAGTTTCCAAAAATATTGAAAATTGCAGAAATTTTACCCCAGTTTAAAGATGGAAATCCTAAGGAAACGTCAAATTATAGACCAATATCATTAATTTCAAATGTAGGAAAGGTATTTGGAAAAATAATACAAAAACGAATCGTATCGTTTATAAAAAAATATAACATATTATCAGACAAACAATACGGGTTTCGTGAAAACGTGTCGACGTCGGATGCAGTGGCTAGGTTGCTGGAGATGATAAGTGGTGCTTTAGATAAAAAACAGCCATCCATTGTCATCTTTGTTGACTTGGCTAAGGCATTTGACAGTGTCGATCATAACAAGCTTTTATTGGTTTTAGAGAATGCAGGATTTAGAGGTATGGCTTACAAGCTACTTGTGAGTTATTTGCACGAAAGAGTGCAGTGTGTGAATGTTGGTGGAGCCCACAGTGAATTCAAAATTGTAAAATATGGAGTACCCCAAGGAACAGTCCTGGGACCAATCCTCTTTAACCTATACCTTAATGATATATTTTTTCAGGACACAAAGGGAGAAATTGTGAGCTTTGCAGATGACACCGCTGTATTCTATAAAAATGACAATTGGTTGGCTCTCAAGAATGATATCGATATCGATTTTGTTAAATTAGTTGATTTTTTTGAGAACAGACTACTTACAATAAACTATAAAAAAACCTTTTTTTTGCCGTTTACTTCATACAGCACCGGCTTGCCACCATTTGAGCAAATATCTATTACTGTGTCCACAAGAGAAATGTTTCATATCAAAACATCAAATAAAATTAAATATCTCGGAATTTTCCTTGATTCCCATTTACGATGGGATCACCAAGTAAATTATTTAATAAAAAAACTTAGATTTGTACTATATAAACTTAAATATCTATCTAATATTCTAAAATTATCTTACCTTAAAATTCTTTATTATGCACTGGTCGAGAGCCACCTAACATATGGTCTTCTTGCTTGGGGATCGGCTGGGGAGACTCTCATCGAGTACCTACAAAAAGTCCAAAAAAGTATATTAAAAGTGTTATTTCACAAACCCAGAACCTACCCTACAACTCAGCTCTACCAAGAAACTGGAGTACTTAACATCTGCCAACTATATGTTAAAGTCATTTTACTAAAGCAATATAAAGACAAAGCCACTCTAAAGGCAATTCAACATAGTTATCCAACCAGATATAAGGAAAGTGCTGCCGAAATACCATTAATGAAAAAGGCTATAGGTAAAAAAAGTTTTACATACCTGGCTCCAAAGTTATATAATCAATTACCGTCTGATTTGAAAAAAATTAACTCTTCAAGTCTATTCAAAAAAAAAATAAAGAACTGGATCCTATCTTTTCCGGCCAATATAATGCAAAACTTTATTTCTCCTCGAAATGAAACTTATTATAGTCTGTCAATTTTATCGTGATTTGTAAAACCTGAAAATTTTTTGTCTTATCGATATTCTGAATGATTTTACTTACGTTTTTGTTGTCGTTTGGTGTTCTGTGTTCTATATGCTAGAGCTCATATTTACATTCTTTGAAATATTCCCATATATGTTTGGGATGTTTGTCTTTGTAAATGATGTCTTTTTAAATTCTATACAACTACTTCTTATGATAAATGAACTATCACATTCACGCACAAGCCTTGCTTTTGTGAATGTACGCTCTTTTGCGATGAAAATGAATGACTACTTATTTACTCAACTTATTTTAATGTGCTTGTATCTTTTGAATGTATATTTAATTATTGTAACTGTAACTGATGCAAATAAAGATTATTATTATTATTTATATCAAAACAGGCCTTACGGCCTAATTACATTGATAACATGATATATACTATATATTTCACTTATAATATAAACTTGACTATACCTAGGTACATTGTGCGAGTATTAATTTGATAAAATATGTACGAGGTGTATTTACTTTTAAGTTGATAGAGTAATGATTTGCCTTAATAATGTTTTTCGATAAACTTCTACTGACATTGTCCAGTCTAAATCGATCAATTTATCAAATTCATTTGTTAGACGACACGTGGTCACAAGCGGGGAGCGAGTGTAGATCAAAGCAGCTAATTTTCGCCTGTCTTCTAACGACAAGATCTTGAATTCCTTTCTAAGTAGGATAGTTCTAACAATGTTATAATCTGGTCGTACATGATATTTTTTTAAATAAAGATATCTCAAAAATTTATTTTGATTTTTTTCTAAAATAAATAGCGTAGTATGGTATTCAGTAAACCAAATTGGATTTTCAAATTCTAATTTAGTTCTTACGAGTGTAAAATAAAGGATTTTCATGGCATCTATGTTAGAGAAATTGACAGTTTGTCTAATTATGTATCCCAATAACCGATTTCCAGACATTGCAATATTTTTAATGTGTTTAGCAAAAGATAGTGAACTGTCATAAGTTATACCCAAATCTTTTACTTCTGTACAACGTTTTAGGGGTTCGGTATCAATGCGATATTCAAAAATAATGGAATCTTTGGAACGTGTCAGAGTAAGAAAAAAGCATTTTTTCACATTAAAATATAATTTGTTCATGAAACTCCACTCATAAGTACTATTTAAATCTTTCTGTAGTGGAACACAATCTCTAACAGTTTCTACACGTTTGAAATTTTTTAAATCATCCGTAAATAACAAGCATTCCGAGTATCTAAGTTTAGAGGGTAAGTCATTAATGAAAATCAGAAATAGAAGAGGACCCAAATTAGATCCCTGAGGAACCCCTGAGTTAGCTTCAAGTTTGCCAGAAGTATTTCCATTATGTTTTACCATTAAATATCTATTTTGCAAATAATCACTAATTCATTTAATAAAACTATGTGATACGCCAAACCCGCTGAGCTTCCATAAAAGAACGTCATGATCAACCGCTTCAAACGCTTTTCTAAAATCTGCATATATAGTGTCGAGTTGTATTCTATTCTCCAATGCCCCGTACGCATAATTACCAAAAATGAGCATGTTTGAACTAATAGATTTATTAGCCACGAAACCATGTTGTTGTGATACTAAATATTTTTCAACATACTGATACATATTTGAATAAATAATTTGTTCAAGTAACTTGCTGGTGCACACATTATTGATTTTGGTCTATAGTTATCAATATCCATTTTGTTACCAGACTTAAAGATAGGAGTAACCACACCTGTTGGATGGAAAAGTACTGGATGTTAGGATTAAATTAAAAATATGCTTTAAGGGTAGTTTCAGCCAATCACTACAAACCTTAAGGATATAGGGCGGGGTTCCATCTGCCTCAGCTGCTTTTTTAGATTTTCGCATTATGAAAATCTAATTCCGTAACAATATCAAATACAAAAGTGTCATTACTTACCATTCTTTCACATGAAACTTTCAAATCATTTGAGTCTTTAACTGACGAATAGACAGATGAAAAGACATACGCAAAAGCGTTTGCGGTTTCACTTTGATCCACTTTTCTTTCATTGTAATAATAATTCCCAATGTTTGATCTGCTACTTCTTTTATTGTTAACATAATTCCAGAAATGATTAACGTCTGTAGTTAAATTTTGTTCTATATTTTTAATATATTTGTTTCTCCAACTTGTAGATTGTAGATTGTAGGGGGGGTCGTACAGGCTGTACAGCCTCACAAGCACTTCGACCTATAAGTTCTTTTGTGCGTGACCCTTGATCTATTCGAGGCCCGGGATTCCGAGACTTCTTGTGAAGTTTATCAGTTTCCTGGGAGCTAAGTTCCTGATGTCGGAGGGCGTTAAAAAGGCCCCTTCCAGGAACTTAAGCCTCTTGCAGAAAAGCGCTGGGCATTCGCAAAGCAAATGTTCTGCAGTTTCCGCGAAGTTCTCGCAGTAGCGGCAACTGTCACTCTCTGATTTGCCCATCTTTTTGAGGTGATACCCCAGAGGGCAGTGTCCAGTGAGGAGTCCCGTTACCATCTTCAAGTCTTTCTTGTCCAACTCGAGAAGCTGTTTAGCTTTCTTAGGCGATAGGCACACTAGTCTTTTCGCTTGTCTTTGTCCTGGCACTTTATTCCAGTGAGATTTCATTTCATCGGTTTCCCAGCGTCGGAACTCCTCTTTTAAGTGGGCTTTGGAGAGTCCACAGAAGGGTTCTGGGCCGGGAAATTGTGTATTTGCCCCTTCTTTGGCAAGGCAATTTGCTTCTTCGTTGCCTTTAATTCCTCTGTGACCTGGCACCCACATCAGGGTGACCTGATTGTTTGCTGCCAGTTGTCTCAGGGATTGTTTACAGTCCCAAGTTAGCTTAGACTCACAGGTGTATGACCTCAGAGCTTTTAGCGCTGCTTGGCTATCTGACAGTATATAGATTTTTTCCCTTCGAGTGCCTCTTTCAAGGCATTCCTGGGCACATAGTTCTATAGCATGTACTTCTGCTTGGAAGATGGTTGGGGTGTTACCAAGGGGTTTTGAGAGCCTGAAATTCGGTCCTGTAACGCCCACTCCAACCCTTTCGTCCATCTTAGATCCATCTGTGTACCACACTGATGCATCCCTTCCCAGTTGAGGTCCGTTCTCTGTGCAAGTTTGGTGGCTGTTTATGACCACTTCAAACTGCATTTCGAAGTCGTACCTAACTGGCATGAAATCTGTCGGTTTAGACATGGCTTCTAGGGAAATATGTTCCAAAATCTTTAAGTGTCCGATCAGATTTCCTGCTTTTAAGCTTTTTGTCTGGCTCAGTCTGCAGGCACTGCTTGCTGCTTCTTTCTTTACACATAGGTGCAATGGCGGAAGGTTTAACATCACCTCCAGAGCTGCAGTAGGGCACGTAAATATTGCCCCTGTTATTCCCAGACAGGCTAGCCGCTGCACTTTCTGCAGCTTGACTTGTGCCGAAATTTGTTGAGTTTTTGGCCACCACACTAGTGAGGCGTAGGTGACCATGGGTTTGATGATCGTTTGGTATGACCAATAAATCATTTTTGGTTTCAGACCCCATGTCTTACCAAAGACTCTGCGGCATGTCCAACTTGCCGCTATAGCTCTGGAAAGAATGTGGTTGATTTGGCTGTTCCAAGTCAGTTTATGGTCTATTATAACTCCCAAATATTTCACCTCTTTGAAAAATGTTAGCTGGGTTCCATTCAGAGTTGGGGCTTTAAGTTCGTACTTTCGCCTCTTGGTGAATGGAACCAGCACTGTTTTGCTAGGATTGACGTTGAGTCCTTCCTTTGCGCACCAGCTTCTGATTATGTTTAGGGCTAATTGCATGCGGTCGGAGATTACTCCGTCATGTTTGCCCCTAATGGTGACGACTAGGTCATCGGCATAACCTTGAGTCGTGAAACCAGATTCGTGTAGCTTTACTAACAGGTCGTCGACAACCAGTGACCACAGCAAAGGCGATAAAACTCCCCCTTGGGGGCAACCTTTTTCTGCTGTCATCTTGACTGTCTCTCCCCCAAGGGTCGCCACAATGATTCTGCTTTTTAGCATTGATTGTGTCCATCTGATCAGTGAGGCGTTGATATTCCTTTCCTCTAATGATCTGGTTATGGAGGCATGTGAGGTGTTGTCGAAAGCACCCTCTATGTCAATGAAGGCACAAAGAGCCATTTCTTTTGCCACATATGTCTTTTCAATGCTTTCAATTAGGCATTGTAGAGCATTAATCGTGGATTTTCCTGCTTGATAAGCAAACTGTTTCTTGTGAAGCGGTCTTAACTCGAGGAGTTCGCTTCTGACATAACAGTCTATTATTTTCTCCATTGCTTTCAGGAGAAAAGAGGTGAGGCTAATGGGGCGATAAGACTTTGGTTCGTCCATTGGGCGTCTTCCAGTCTTAGGTATGAACGCCACTACAGCCTCTCTCCAGGTCTTCGGTATGTAGCCGAAGATAAAGCTGGCTTTGAATAGCCTTTTCAGGAAGGGTTCTATTAATTCAAGGCCATGTTGCAGTAAGACGGGGAATATCCCGTCCTTTCCTGGCGACTTAAATGGTTTGGAACTTTTGATAGCCCATTAGATTCTTTGGGTTGTGAAAATTTTCCCAGCTAGGCTTTTGCTGGCTCTATTGGGGTTGCGAACGACCCCTTCCAGGTGAGCACTTTGCTGTTCATTTTCCACAACCGCTTTAGAACCAGGAAAGTGCGTCTGCAAGAGAACACTTAGACTCTCCTTAGGGTTATCAGTGTATCCTCCGTTCGGTTTTTTGATCAGACCGATACCGTTGGAATATTCTTTTGAGAGAACTTTCTGGAGACGCTGTGCTGGGGCCAATTCAGTGATCCCCTCGCACAACTGTCTCCATGTTCTTCTTTTCGATTTTCTGAGTTCTTTGTTGTACTCAGAAAGAGCTGTTTTGTAGTCTTCCCAGTGTCCCAGACTCTTAGCTCTATTGAAAAGTCTTCTGACTTTCACCCGTAGTTTTGCTAGTTCCTTATTCCACCAAGGCACGTCCCGAGTGGTTGCCTTTTGTTTTTCGGGACAGCTGAATTCATATGCTTTTGTTATAGCATTTTGAAGTTGTGTCGAGGCTGCATCAAGTTCCTCTATTGATTCAATGGATGTTTGGAAGTCCTCCGTTTCCCCTCCAAGATGCTCTTTGTAATCATCCCAGTTAGTCAACTTTGGCACCTTATATCCCTCGAAGCGTGTCTCCGACGTCTCCAGGTCGAACCTAATGTGCTGATGGTCCGACATTGAAGAGTCGTCAGAGACATGCCAGTTGTTAATGTAATTTGTTATAAATGAATCAGCAAGGGTTAGATCAAGTACCTCTTTTCTGATCGCATTTATAAAGGTGGGTTTATTATCTCTATTGATAATGTCGATGTTAGTTGCCGCCAAATATTCTAAAAGGTACTCACCTCTTGCGTTAGTGTCCGTGCTTCCCCATGTTAGGTGGTGGGCGTTCGCATCGCAGCACAGAATGAAGTGCCTGTTCCCTTTTTTGCACCATCTGATGAGGCTTTGGACTTCCTCTGGTGGAGGGTGTGTTGTCGAGTCCCCTGGGAAGTAGGCTGAGGCAATGACCATCTGCCTCTTGCCTGCTTCAGTTGGCACTTCCACGATGGCGGTTGCCAAATCTCCAGTGATGAACTCTGGAACAGGTAAAAATTTTATATTGGGTGCGAGCAATATGGCTGCTCGTGGTTTTTCGTGAGAAGTGAAATAAAGTAACTTACACGATTTAATGTTGAGTCCTTGTATTCGTCCTCCGTTTATCCAGGGCTCTTGGAGCATCCCTATATGCAAATTGCCTTCAATAAACCTCCTTCTAAGCACACTCGTGGCTGCTTTTGAATGTTGGAGGTTTATTTGGATGCAATTGAGCTTTTGGCTCATTTTTTCGGGGGCTTAGGAGGGGCTTTTGGTTTCCCCTCTTTCCTAGCTCCGCCGGTATGAGGGCTGTCCTTGGTCCGAGGCACCTTTTTGTCTTTGGTTAGTTTCTGCCCTTTACTTGCAGATTTTTCAACATTTTTGGCAGCCTGTTCGGTCTGCTTCTTGTTGTTATCTGCACTCTGTGTGGTGCCCGAGGTACCAGGTTCTGAGGGATCAAGTGTGGCCGATTTGTGTTTGCCACCCCTTGCCCTGAGGGTTGTGTGACCAAACTTATAGTTGATCACCATCCCTGTTTTCCTTAATCTCTCGGCCGACTGAAGGTCCACCGAGACAGTAAGAAGTTCCAGAGGGCCTTCGGATGTTCTCCTAAGTACCCTCCAGTTCGTTGCGTTGAGGTCATTTTGGGCCTCTATTAATCCAAGGATTTTTTCCGTGGAGTATCACTGGCTGCCTGGCAAGTACGCAACCAGAATCTCGCTGTGAGGCATCGCTGCCTCTTCAACAATCTCCAGCCGCGCACCCTCCCAGGGTTTTATGTCCACGATGGCACCTTTCAACCACTGCACGGTGGCGTTATCGGCGCACATCAGGGCTAGCCATCCAGGTCTATTATGTGAGCTGTGGAAGAAAGGCTTTGTGGTAGCCTTCTTCCCCAGCTCAATGATTTTGTCCAGTATGGCTTCCTTTACGGCTTCTATTTGTTCCGTTGTCAGGAGAACCTCTGGATAGTTAGCTGGCAGAATGCCCATTTTCACGCCTCCGGTAGCTTGACTGAAGGTTGGTTTGGTGGGCACTGAGGCACTGCTGCCTCTATCTGTCGCCTTCTGTCTTTTCTTCAGTTGACCGTCGGGAGTCTTTTCCTCTGACCGGACTCTTTTCAGTCCTTTGTCAGAGGTAGGCTTCTTCATAGGTTCAACCGATTTCAATCTGGCCTCTTCTATTGGGAGGCCTTGTTTGACGAGGTATTTAAATCTCTTTCTGGCAGCTCCGCTGAGCCTGATTCTGTCCTTCCCTTTCAAGAGGGTTTTAGAGGACTTATCAGTATCCTCGTCGCTGCCAGATTTGAGCAGGTCAGCTTCAGTGTCAGTACATTCGGCGTCCTGTGTGATGCTGCCTGTTTCCATGAGGATTTCGTCCTCTGTGTTTTTTGGGGAGTTTTCCTCACCCTGATTTTTTCCTACGTTTTCCATAAATGGTCCCACGAGAAGCTAGGGAAAGAACAGTCACCTACGGCAGAGCCCCGCATGCCGCAGGAAGGCCATTGAAACCGGGGGGCGCCAGTTGCCCCGGAGTTCGCATAATAGCAGCTAGTCTACCCACTAGCCATGCAGTTATCAGCTTATGCTGTTCCACCTTGAACTTGGGGAGATTTATATTGTAGTTCTCTTCTACTTGGCCGGCTGTTTAAGGCAAGCCCCCGCGTTCTGTGAAACGCGGTGTGTACTAGGCAGGTTTCCACAGATAGAGCGTCCACTCCGGCGCGCCGAGGACGCTCCGGACAGGGTATCCAGTCGCCCCCCCGAGCCCCGGAGCGCAGGCTCCCTCCTCCACGCTGTGGTTCCTAGTACTGTCCCTTAACTAAGGGGGATTTTTTCAACATACCTTGTTTAGATCCGTTGTGTTTAGTTCACAGCGGCCCCTCGCTGCAGAAGCATTGAGAAACCACTGCTATGCACTATTGTTAACATAATTCCAGAAATGATTAACGTCTGTAGTTAAATTTTGTTCTATATTTTCAATATATTTGTTTCTCCAACTTGGTTAAGGATATATTCTACTGATAGGATTACGCTGCTTACGAATCAATTTAAAGCTTTTCATTTCCTTGAATTTTAGCTTGCTCTGGATTATGATAGATAGGGGAGGATGGGGTAATAGAGCGCATGGGGCATGGGCATATCGATTTAACCCGTTTCTCACAAAATATGTTAGGTGGCGTAACGACATTACCATAAGATGATGCAATCGTAGTCAAGATCGTCAGTTCTTCTTCGTTATTCAGCCGATGTGTATGAACTACTATAATATAAAAAATTTTCGTGGCGTCATCAATTGAGTTCCCCGAAATAATTTTTGAAGGTGTCAAAAAAATGTAAGTATTAACGTTTGTACTCTTATATTGGTGGAATCGGTTGTATGCCCTTTTAATTTAGTTTTTCCTGACATCCAGTGTACTTTTGTGAATAATTGTATATTTTTCAATTATATTTTATTTCATATACAAACGGGGCAATAGCGTGTTTTTTATTTGGGGTATTAGCGAGTGAGCGCTATTGCCCCAACGATCAGCATGACAAAAAATATTGAATATTCAATTTTTTTCTTCTTTCAGATGGTTCGTCACTACAAAAAGAAAGGCCCCCGAGCTGGTCCACAGAAAATTTGGCAGAAGCCATGAATAACATAAAATCAAACACTATATCATCAGGCAAGCTTCTTGTGAATATACAATTCCACAAACAAGCTTAAGAGACAATATTAATAATACACGTAGGAATTCTTCAGCAATATCCGTTGTTCCAAAAAAAAGTTGGAAGAAGGACAGTATTCAGTGAAGAAGACGAGAATTTATTAAAACAATACTGTTTCAAAATATCAGAGCTGTACTTTGAATTGTCAATTGATAACTTCAGACAGGTGGCATATAGATTTGCTGAGAAGATAGGTGTAGAGGACCGATTTATCAACAAAAAAGGGGAAAAATTGACTGGCTGCGATTTCTATTATTACTTTTGAAGAAGACATCCAGATATATCGTTACGGTCACCTGAAGTATCTAGTTTAAATAGGGTAGTGAGCTTCAAAAAACCTGAAGTGGATAGGTTTTTTGCACATTTATCAGCTTTCTATGAGATATATAAATCGGGTCTTGTAAATATATATAATGTTGACGAGAGTTGTGTTCATACGGTTCATAAGCCATCTAAAATATTGGTCAAAAAAAGGAGTGAAGCAAATTGGTAAAATAACCAGCGGAGAAAGAGGATCTCTAGTAAAAACAAAATGTTGCGTAACTGCAGCTGGCAATTATGTTCCCCCATTCTTAGTTTTTCCACGAAAATTAATGAATCACCATTCGATGAAAAATGCTCCACCTGGTTCAAAGGGAGCTTGTAGTGGTAATGGATGGAGTAATGAAGATATTTTTTTGGACTGGATGCAATATTTAATAGGTCATGTCAGGCGTTCAGGTTCAAATCATGTTTGTTTAATTTTAGACAATCACGAAAGCCATATATCTTTATAAACCAGGGATCTCGCTAAAACAAACGTACTTGATGTGATATCCCTACCGCCACATATATTCCACAAGATACAGCCTCTCAATTTAGTTTTCTTTGGACCACTGAAAACAGCTCTCAATAATCAATGTGTGATTATTGGATGAAAAGCAATTGTGGACAACATAACAGTGTATGAAATTGCAGAGCTGTTTGGTCAAGCATACCAAAAAGTTGCCACTGTGGAAAAAGGAGTCAAAGGTTATCAAAGCGCTGGTCTTTATCCTTTTCATCCCACTGTTTACAATGAAGAAGATTTCGCGCCAGCAATTATATTGATGAAAGCTTCTGTTAATGTAACAACAAGTAATGAAACTGAAGCAAAAAAATCATTGATGAACAGGAGAAGGGTGCTACACCATCAACGCCCACTGCATCATGTAGAGAACTGCACAATAATACAACCCCACTAAAAATGGCAACAATGAATTTAAATCATAATGGCGTTTTCAGTTTGCCAAATCTACAACCAACTGGTGACAAAAAAAGAAAAATAAATTTTGAGTTCTACTCGTAAGAGGGAGGAATTAGTACTAAAAGAATCTAACAAAATAAAAGAAAGGGAAACGAAGTTGTCAGGATAAGAAGGAGCATTTTTCTAAATGATCAAAATCAATAACAAGTATTGAAAAATCAGAACAAAAAACAAGCCAAAACTAAACCAAAGAAACGAACAGAGAAAAAAGACAGTGATTCGGAAGATTAAGAAATTGTTATTCAATTTTCTGATGATGAAGTTGTGTATGAGGATGACGTAGAACAGTCTCCCGACTTTGATGCATTTAACCAATGAAGCACGATCACGTGTTAGTGGAGTTTAAAATACGCGATAACAATATATTGTTTATTACGTTGTGAAAATTTTGACTGACATAGATGAAAACGATGGATTTGAAATTTCGTTTTTCCGTAAAAGTATTAAAAACCATAAGAAATTGATTTTACCGAATGTATTAGACATTGTACTCATTCCACTAACTAATATTAAAATGAAATCACCAGAACCAGTTCTCCATTCTGCATGGGATGACTGAACGACAGCAGTCCTGTTTAGATTTTGGAGTGTCATTTGGCACCTTGAAAGTCAACTAAGTTCAACAACGGATTTGATTCCTTTGTCTGAGATTTTTTAAATTTTTTAGAATAAATATTTTTAAAAGAGTAATAATCATATGGTTACAGTTATATATTTCATTTCTTTGCAATAAACATTTGGATTTGATGTTTAATTATTTCCTTTTGCCATTTGAAGGACATACTAGTGGATATGGAGCAAATGCATTTAAACTATATGCCATTGCCCCAGCCACCTGGCGCAACAGCGTTTTTGGCGAAAAAAGTAAAATCAATATTTTCAATAAATTCCTTTGTGAATGGCTGGTTTTGCCACCATTTCAAATATGTTAGTCACTGAAGTATGTGTGCCACGTCTAAAAAAATTCAAATAATTGTAGATTCAACATTGAAAAGGAAAAAGCAAAAGCTATAAGCCCACTTTCCCCTAATCACTTATACACTCGGCAACATGTTACATTATTTATTAAGGCAATTTCTATTTGAAATGATACAACTTAGAAATGGGCTGCTACGCACCAATTAGAATTTCTTTGTTTCAGCTCATTATTTTGTTTCAGTTATCTTTAGTTTTGTCGATTTTGTTAGCTAGTTCATGAAATATACAGTCAACTTTCCTGGCATTGATTTAAATTGTCTAGATGACCAAGTCCTCTTCTTCGACTCGAAATCCACTTGGTAAATACTATAGGTGTTTACTTCGTTGTTCTACGGCTCTGCTGTTTTCGAGAAACCATTTAACAAATCCGTGATAATCTGGTGTAAGATTACATGATGGTTTACGGATGTAATCACTGATTTGTCACACCCCACATGAGGTCACCCACCATGTAAGACCTTCTCTTTCCTATTTTATGTTATCTTATTGGCTTGCTGATATTTGCATAATTCGCTGTTTCACCACCACCATTTAAGACAATTATTTGAACATCGACTCCCTATTGAATGGTAGCAGTTGTACTGTTGAACATCTAGCCCAGCTACTTAGTTTCACCCTAGATTGTGGATCGTCGTACCATATCATCTTAAGGGCTCGCAAGATCCCCCGATCTACAAAATCAAGTAAGGTCAGTCCAGTTATTTAAATCGTTAAGAATGACAATTTGGTGAACCTTCAGTGTCAATTGCTAGTAAATATTTGACGTCTGGTGTATAGAGATCCGGATACATTTATTAAATTTTATTTTGTATATAAGATTAACGTTTATACGTATCATTGAATACCTGTAATCCCCAAAGTATACTTTTGCGGAATATTTATCTTCAGACTTTGTAAATTCATCCATTTCCATTTTATAATTATTTTTGTTTACTTTAACTCAAGCCAAACGATTGATATTATTCAATAATTATTAAATATACTTCCTCCTATTCCTAAGAAGTAATTCATTTTACCTAACTGTTGTAACTTGAAATATGATCCCAGAGAAGTACAATTAGAGGAGGTCTTTACCCACCCACTCTCTGCGGTCGAGTAGCCCGGAACACAATTAACAGATAAAACTTAAAACCACTTCTTCGTGCAATCCTCTCTTGACAACTTAGAGATTCAGTTAACAAGCACAAGTAATGGTTGTTGTATCGGATAATCACCGACGTAGAATAGTTGTAGATTACACAGAATTAGATGCTTCTCCCTTACCTCAAATTGATAATACAGTTAATTAAATTGCTTCATATCGAGTATATAGTTCATTGGACCTATGCACTTCATATCAAATCCCAATCGTTGAAGAAGATAGACCTTATACAGCTTTTGAAGCTTCTGGGAAACTCGTATCCCTTTTGGTGTAAGAAACGGAGTACTGGCATTTCAACGTGCTATTACTGATATTATTTCTGCCAAGGATCTTAAAGTAATGAAAGTGTATTTAGACGATATTACAATATGTGGACAAGATCAGACTGAGCACGATATCAACTGAGATAATTTTATGAAAGCCGCTTCTAAATAAAATCTGACTCGAAATTTGCAAACAGTTCATTTTATATGCAACAGATTATTTAGGACACATTAATAGTTATAAATGTATTAAACCTTACCGAGAACGTCTAGAACCTATTCGGAAATTATTAATTCTAATTGATAATTGGTCAATTCACGAGTACTTGGCAGGTTTTCACATTATGCTCAGTTTATTGGCAAGTTTGCTTGCAAGATACAGCAATTAATCAGAAGTTCATTTCCTCTACAGGCAAGCTATAAAAGCATTTGAAGAGTTGAAGTCAGACATTCAGAGTGCTGTTGCTGCATCGATTGATAATAAAAAACAGTCGGTCGGTCAGCTGCTTTCTCTTTCTAAATTAGAATATTGATAGACATTTTTGATTCATAAGAGATTAACGGTCTGCTTCCTTTATGTTTGATGGGGCTCATCCAAGAAAAATCAAGAATGAGAAAATTATGTGTTGGAGGCTAGAACTTTCAAAATACGGTATCCGCCAAAATAAACAGTACCGAAACAGAGAGTGCTGTGGAGTTGTTTATGTAATATGGATTTGTCATACTTGACTTAATTGTCATTAGTTGATATATTAATAGTACGCTGCAGTTAAATTTGATTTAAAAATGGTTCTAACAACGGAAGAAAAAGTTTTTTTGGTGGAGCATTATTTTCGTTCATACGGAAAAGGTCGTAATGATGGTCCAAGCTTAGAACAGGTGTCAATAAAATATCAACAAAAATTTAGCAGCTCCTAGTAAAAGTGTGATGTTAGTTGTTGTTGAAAAATTTCGTCGCACTGGTAGTGTATTGTGTCAACGTAAAGATTCTTCAGGTCGTCGAAAAACAGTATGCACTAACGAAAATGAAGGACGTGTTTTTAACCAAGTTGTGAAATCACCTCAAAGAAGTCTTGTAAGAACTGCATGTAAACTCAACATTAGTGAAACGTCTTTACGTTGCATGTTCAAATCAATTGGTGGTTATCCATACCGTATTCAAGTTGGACAACGACTAAATGCTGCGGACAAACGTGCAAGAGAAATTTACTGTGGTCGCATGTTGAGTTTAATTTACGAAGATCCCGAATTTTTGAAAAACATATGGTTTTCAGACGAGAGTCACGTTCATCTTAGCGGCTATATTAATCGACAAACAACCAGACTCCTTGGATTTGAACGTCCTGATGTCATTGTAGAGAAACCACTCCACAGTCTTCGAGTTACCGTTTGGTGCGCGGTATCTGGTCATGGAATGATTGGTCATTATTTCGTTGAAGATGATAATCAGAATCCACTTACTGTCAACCAAGAGCGTTAAAGAGAGAAAATTATTATACCTTTTGTGAGAGATCTAAATAAATTTTGCCGTGCACGAAATCTACAGTTTCGCACACAATGGTTCCAACAAGATGGTGCAACGAGCCATACAGCTGCGGGCACTTTAGACTTACTCCGTCAGCATTTCGATAATAGAATAATTTCTCGGGGAACAGACTTCGAATATCTGACGCCACCTGACGCATACCTTTGGGGCATAATGACGGACAAAATATTTCACTCGGAAAATCCGCCGGCGAATATTGCCGAACTACGGGAAAGAATACAAAATATTTTTCGGCAGTTACATCAACCACTTTTTATAAATATGTTTATTGACTTACAAAATCGATATGAAGCTTGTTTTCGTCGAAATGGTGAACATTTTGAACACTTACATTACAGAAATTAAAAATTAATTTTTATTTTTATTTTCGGTACTGTTTATTTTGGCGGATACTGTACAACTATGAAATCATTTATAAGCCTGAAAATCAGAATCTGACAGCTGATACTTTATCAAGGATATGCTCATCAACTGGAGGACATGTATCCCAGGTACTTCCCCTATATGCAGCTCTGTGTCATCCTGGTGAAACAAGGATGTACTATTGAGTATGAAGTAAAAATCTTCCTGTTTCTCTAGAAGATCTCAGAAAAATAGTATTGTTGGTATTGTTCTTGTAATATATGTGCTCAAGTAAAACCACGTTTTCACAAACTTAATACCCATTTTATCAAAGCGACTCAACCTTTTGAAAGGTTATAAATACGGACTTTGAAGACTTCTACCTTCATCATCAGCAAATAGTTACCTTTTAATTATAGTATTCGCGATTTCCATTCGCTTTTTCTTGCCGTGATATGACTGCTGTCACTGTTATATCTAAACTTAAAGAATCAGAATCTGACAGCTGATACTTTATCAAGGATATGCTCATCAACTGGAGGACATGTATCCCAGGTACTTTCCCTATATGCAGCTCTGTGTCATCCTGGTGAAACAAGGATGTACTATTGAGTATGAAGTAAAAATCTTCCTGTTTCTCTAGAAGATCTCAGAAAAATAGTATTGTTGGTATTGTTCTTGTAATATATGTGCTCAAGTAAAACCACGTTTTCACAAAATTAATACCCATCTTATCAAAGCGACTCAACCTTTTGAAAGGTTATGAATACGGACTTTGAAGACTTCTACCTTCATCATCAGCAAATAGTTACCTTTTAATTATAGTATTCGCGATTTCCATTCGCTTTTCCTTGCCGTGATATGACTGCTGTCACTGTTATATCTAAACTTAAAGAACTTTTTACCTCATTCGGTACACCTGCATATGTACATTCTGATCGAGGATCAAGTTTCATGTCTTACGAACTAAAGTCTTTTCTCTGTTCGGTTGGTATTGCTACAAGTAGAACTACAGCCTACGATCCACAAGGTAATGGACAAATGGACAGAATCAACGATATCTTGGTATTATATGGAATAATATAGAAGTAGCTTTGAAAAGTCTCAAACTTGATATTAGCCAACAGGAACAAGTGTATCTGGAAGCATTACATTCTATTTGCTCATTGCTTTGTACGTCAACTAATGCAAAACCCCATGACAGGATATTAAGTTTTTATAGAAGAATTACTAATGGGTCTACTACTCCCTCATGGTTGATGAATCCAGGACCAGTTTTGACGAAAAGACTAAATCGTCATTCAAAATATCAACCCGTTGTGGAAGAAGTTTTTCTGTAGTTCTGAGTATATCTTTGTAACGTTATCTAACGGAAGAGACACAAATGTTTCATTTAGCATCTATCGGATCCTCGTTTAAAGAAACTCAAAGAATTACTCCTATAGGAAACAAATTTCCCATTGAAACAGTAACTTCTACTTCACCAGATAACTCTGTTGGTTTAGCTGGATCGTCTGAAGATTTCCAGGACAAGCAAACTGAACCTAGTATCTTCGAAATTGGATGCAATAATGATTCCAACTTACCTGTATTCAAGGATCAAATTCAACAACCTATTCGACGGAGTTCACGCGAACGACATCGTCCTACTTATGTACAGGACTTCATTTTTTAGGAGGAGTGAATGTGTGTATTTTCTGATGAATGAATGTATTCAGTATTTAGTTTTCTCAGTTAGTTGTCACTATTTTTAAAACTATCATTTTCATTCATGTTAATTGTTGGATTTACTGTTTTAAACGAAACTGTTTCTAGATAATTCCACAATATATTGAAAAAATGTTAAAAGTTCTAAGAAATTGACAATTGTTTCGATATTAAATATCATCGTCAGAATGACAGATGTTGCATTTTTTAGATGCCTACCTGATGTTTAATAATTATTTTTTTAAAATGTTATCAATATATTGTGGAATTATATAGAAACGGCTACTCTCATTTAAAACAGCAATATGAGTAGATTCCACGAAGTAAGAGTCGAGACAGTAAATATAATAAATCTTAGTTTGGGTTATTTGTTATAAGTTATATAGGCTGACGTTCGGAAACGAGACGTTGTCGTCAATATTTTTATTTCGGTAAACGCAAACGCAACATCTACAATATATAAACCAGCAGTGGTTAGCTGATCCACCTTGTATATGGGGAATGTCTATGCCTATAACCAGTGTTAGCCTCGCTAATAAATCTTATTAGTCGGTCGTAACACGTTGGTCGTAAATATAAAATGTATGTAATCATTTTAGCCATACAATAAATTATCAACGTATGCTTTTAAAACATGGTTAGTACTTAATTTATTTTTACTCTACACTATAAATGTTAGTACTCTGTTTCCAATAATGATCAAAATAGACTTTTAAGCTAATTCAGAATTTGTGTTGTGATTTCTAACAAAAATTCTAACAAAACATGTGCTACTGGATACTATGTATGGTGTCTTATTCACGTTTTTTTTAACATATCGAAATGTGGTTTTCACATATAAAGATGGATTTGATTTTGTCATTTCTGGAACGCACAGTGAACATATTTTAATGTATATACATATAGGAGTAGAACTACTAATACGTTTATTTGTTGAACAAAACAAAATTTATTAAATATAGACATTGCAAATAATTAACCTACACTACACAACGATATATTTCTCAAAATTGCACTCTATATTCAAAATGCAGCTTATTTAACAATTCGTGGTCGTGTCGTCTAATCACATCTTGATTACTCCAGTTAATTTAAGACTAAGGGAGATGGATATTATTTATGTGTCAAAAAATTTACTGAAATGAAGCATAGTCAATATTTTTCATTTAATTTTCGTAAATGTCATAATAATCTTGACAAATCAACTGACATTAATAAAATATAATATAAACCATGTCGTTCCTGACAAAAATCACAAGGACTATTGTTAATAAATTTCCAAAAACATATTCAAATAACCATCGTATCATCAGTTATTTGGCTGTTCAGCATGAAAGTGTTGAAGATATGATATCGAGGTACGAGTGCATTTTCAGTAAAGATGATTCTGATGGTTGGGATGTGCGTCAAGCTATGAACGATTTAACGGGTTACGATTCTGTTCCAGAGCCAAGAATCATTATCGCTGGCTTGCACGCATGTAGACGCCTTAATGATTATGCGCTCGCTGTTAGATTTTTGGAGATGTGTAAATGCAAATGTGGAAACCATACTAAAACTATCTGGCCGTACATAGTTCAAGAAGTTGGAGGTACTGTAGCTGAGCTGGGATGTGATTTTCCTGAATCTTTGGGTTATGACAAACCTGAGTTATGGTGGGAATCTGTATTTGATATGTAAATTGTAGTAAATTCTGTTAATATAATCTGTTTCATAATACCTAATTTTTTGGTAAATAATGATCAAAACTGTAAGTAATATGCAGTAATTTATTTTCCATTTAGTTTAACTGATAAATATAAAAAAAAATACATCACCAATAGCTGATTGCATATGTATGTAATGTGCTTACATCCGATCACCACCATTTTTTTGAATAAAAAACCCTGTATGTGTTTGATTTTTGAATTCAATCAAAGGAGGGTCCATAAACGGTATAATATCTAAAGCACAAAATTTTGGAGTTACGGATAATTTCAATTTACTGATAGAAACAGTTTAATTATCAACAAATTAGCATAACAGCTATAAATAATTTTATAAGGTGTTCAAATTGATATTGATTTCTATACAATAATATAATCGAACTTCAAAAGCTTTTCGCACATTAAGTAACATTTCTGTGTTTATTTGTCGACATTCCTGAATAATTCCCTGAAGTAAATCATCTATAGATTTTGGCTGAGTGGCATACATTTTGGTTTTAATATATCCCGATGAAAGTCTAGAGGATTCAATCGGGTGAACCCGGATGTTTCGTTTAAAAACTGTTGAACGTCTAGAGCGCAATATGGAGATACCCCAACTTGCTGAAACGCTAGCAAACCTTCTGATATATTTTCATAATTTTTTGAAATTTCTGTTATTTCGGGATCAACATCATCCACCAATATTTGTGGATAAGACATGTCATTTAAATTTTCCTCAAGAAAATATGGTCCAACCATATTAACATCTGGAATGCCACACCAGACGTTTAATTTTTGTGGTGCTTGTGAATGAAACTCCCGAATTACGTGTGGGTCATTTTATACCCAGTATAAACAATTGAGTATGTTTACTACACCACTTAGTCCACAAACAAAACTGTGGACGCCGCGTCGTTCGAAATCGTCTTTATGTAGCTCTTGGACTAATTTCATTTTGTATGGATGGAATTTGTGTTGATGTAAATTCTGAATACACTGCTGCAAGAAACACCTACTGCACAGGAAATTTGTTATATTGATTGTTTTTCTTGTAACGTAACTTGTCCTAAAACGGCAACTTTCATAGCATCGTTATTAACTGCTTTTTTTTATTGGTAACTGGTCCTCTTTCTGAAAAATTTGTGTGTGGTAGTTCTTTCGGGATGACTGGGAATGCGTTTATGATCTATGGGCAAGGTGAGGAGCTAACAGGGAAACGTGTCAGTAGGACGCGAAGAAGTTTTGAAGTTTCTTATGGAAGCTCCTGATACAACGTATTTGATGGATAAGGTATTACCATATACGCAGATATTGTTTATATGTATTGAATATTTTCAGGTTGCGTTTTAATGGGCATTTTTAGTGCATGCAGAAGAAACGAACTTGTAAAGTTGCGCTTCACTTATGTTCAGGATGTTGGCGCATATATGATCGTAAATATTCCTAAAACCAAAAATGATAAGGCTAGAAGCTTCATGGTCATTGAAGAAGATGACATGTCCGCACTGAAATTAATTCGCCAATTTATATCGCTGCGGCCTGAGGACGTGTCGGACAATATGTTTTTATGTGTCTGCGAGTAAATCGCTGCACACATGAGCCCGTAGCCAAAAATACTTTCGGAAGTATCCCATCTAAAATTGCAAAATATTTGGGGTTGGTTGATGCCACGTTGTATACGGGACATTGTTCGGAGGGTACATCAGCCACACTTCACTCAGATGCTGGAGGAAACATGACAGGTTTAATGTAGCTGGGGGGAGGGTATATAAGGGCTCATAGGTGGTGCAGGGATATATAACACGTCGTTGTCCATCCAGCAATTCACATCAACGACTGTCACGGCAAATGAAACGATTGATGTGCAGATTTTCCCCAATATTAGCATACTATTTTACTCATAATCGTTTTATATTTTTTATTGGGTAGTAATTGATTTTAGGGTGTTTGAAATGTTTTAGGACTCCTGGACGGTATCCTGGAGAAGTAAGTTTTATAGCTGTGTGTATTAATCCAATAATTACATTGTTTTTTTTGCGCATTGGTTTGATTAGAATTGTAATTTAGATATCGGCCGGACCATGTCTCTTTTTGATATAGTTTGGTTTTTATTTTATTGTTATCAGTTCAAAATAATGTTATGTCTAGAAAATTGATTGTATTGTTCTTTATTTCGTGATAATTGAAGTTTAATAGTTTACATCCAAAACTTCAATGCCATATACCAACCAACTTTCAAAAAAACTAAAAGACGTTTTATCCAAGCACAACATTAACGTATGTCACGAAACTCAAAATACTTCATCACCATTGTTCACTAAATTTAAAAGCCAAATTAGAACAAAAAAAATCTAATGATTTATTATTTATATTTATTTTACAACTATACCATCAATGTGATTTAATCAAGTAAGAATTTTATATATGATATTTATTATCAAATTGTGACCATAACTATCAATTTTTAATTTTAGTCCTTGACAATGAGGACATAAGTTATCGAAAGCTCGGAAAATAAATATTTAAAAGAGTACACCTTGGTATTCATTGCCACATACCCACAAAAATCTTATATTATATATATATATATATATATATATATATATATATATATATATATATATAAGAAAATTCCTAAATATTGGGGATGCAGTCAGGGGCCAGAAATCAAACTATTTTATTAAAGTCAAGCTTTCGAAACAGTTGAGTTGAATTCGACTTAGTTGTTGTATTTGTGGGTAATGAAATATTCCTGAAGTAAACGAGTGTAGGATTGTTTTTACGCTTGGACAAGGGCGTAACGTGTTAGGTTTTATAAAAGTAGTAAATTTGAGAAAAATTGAGTTTATCAAATCTTCATCTTTATCAACAAAGATCTTATGAATGTTAGTGACAATAGAAAAATTCTTTAAAAAATCAAAATAAATGGGTTGAAATTATGAACGTGAGAACGTATACAGCATTAAGTTTTGGAGGATGAATAAGTTATGCAAAAATTGGTTTGAACTAAGTGTAACTAATAAAACGTTAAAACTATACTAAGATATTGAAAGCATAAATTTATTGAGAATATAAAATTATTATTAAGAAAATGATTTTTTAAAAAGTATATAGATAAAAGGTGAAACTAAATGGGAGTTAACTTAATTGTTATTCGAAATTTTTAGAATGTAGGAGTATATGGAACTTGAGTCATCAATGTCACTTCTTTTATTCATACAGTTTTCACGTCTATTAATTTCAATCCTTTCCAAAAAAGTTCTTTTTTGTAGGTTCTTTTATACTCTAAGGACACTTGCTTTATTATAGTCAATAATGTGAACATTTAATATTACATGCTCTGCTAATGCACAAGATTTTTTAAAATTTTTGCAATCAGATTTGTGTGCAGTGATACGGCCTTTTAAGCAACGTGAAATATCACCAATCTAGATTTTATTACAAGAAGAACAACAACAACAAAGTCGAATTCAACTCACTATGAAATCTGTCAATATCCCTCAAATCTACGTTGAAGAGTCAAGTCGGCCTTTCCTGGTCATTGGAAAAAAATAAAAAATTGTAATAATATAGTTGAAACATTAAAATAGACTGCCTAGTATCTAAACGTTAAATATTTCTGATGTTTCTAATGCTGTTTTAAACAATCTCACTATTAGTAAGTAACCGATATTAATATAATATAATATATATATATATATATATATATATATATATGTACATATATATATATATATATATATACATATATATATATACAGTGTGTCCAATTAAGTCGGAACCATATGGAAAACGTTTTTATTCTTAGTTTTATGAAGAGAAGTTATTCTTCATAAAAAGTTGTGCATGGTTCAAAACCAGGAATGCACTCATCAGATAATAAAATTTGTTAGTCGTATACGAGGTATGGAAAAAATATGAATTTTTGCTCAAGAGTAAAGTACCTTCATTTTTGAGAATATTGATTATTGTTATCAAAAAAAGTTGATCATTATTGAAAATTATTGTCAGATATGCAATATTATCCATCTGCCATGAACAAATCATTTTTTTGGTGTTTATTAACTTCTCTGTATCAGCATTACCCTGACAAATTCAGGAGATTAGCAATTTGCGTATAGAACGATTTGCTATCTAGGATGCACTGACAGCAAACGTCAAATCGCTTGTTAGATTTTATAAAATACAAGAAATGGCGGTTCGGTTAAGTAATGAGGAAAAAATTGAAATAGTGTTGATTGTGGGAGATAATTATAAGACTCATCGATAAACAGCAGCTATATCTAACAACAGACATTCGAATAGAAATATTCAGCATTCGACAGTTTCAAAAATTATAAATAAATTTAAGACGTCTGGAAGTGTTCACAATAATATTAAGAAAAAATGCCAGAAGAGGGTGCCAGTGAGGACACGCAATAACAAGTGATGTTATCTGTAGTAGAACACCCTAAAACGTCATTGAGAAGAAGAATGTCTTTGATCCGAAATGAAGTAAGTAGAGGTACAATAGCAAATATAATAAAAAATAACAGTTATCATCCATATAAACCCCAGTTTGTGCATACATTGAAAGATAGAGATTATGATAGACGGTTTGAATTCTGCTCGTTGATACAAGGAGAGTTAGAAGAGTATCCCTTTTTATTGAGAAATATAATATTTACCGATTAGTCAACATTCACATCAAAAGGAACTATCAGTTCACAAAATTGTCGCTGGTGGTGTGACAGTAATGCTTACTTTACCATCAAAACACGAGACCAATATTCATTCAAGACCAACGTATGGTGTGGTATTTACAAAAATAAAATCATTGGACCATATTTTTTCGACAATCAATGGATGCTGAACGTTATCTAAGTTTTTTACAAAATGAATTATATAATGATTTTATTAGCGAACTATCCCTAATAAACCGTCAACGTGCATGGTTACAACAAGACGGTGCTACATGCCATACCACAGTAGCTGTGAGGGAATACCTTGAATCGACTTTCAATAACGAAGTAATACACAGACATTCACACATTTTTTGGCCGGCTAGATCTCCAGACTTAACCCCTCTGGATTATTTCTTATGGGGCTACTTAAAACATAGGATTTACTAGCAAAAGCCTTTTCAAAATATTGATCATTTGGAAAGGACAATTACAGAGGCATGTCAGGAAATTACTGCAGACATAATCAAGCATGTATTAAGGGAATTTAACAGATGAACCACTAAATGTTTAGAAAGAGACGGTGGATAAGTTGATGATTTATGTTTAAAAGAATTTATTATAAAAATTTACAACTAATCCAAAATTCGCTATAGATTTTATCCCTTGATAATGAATAAAAATTATTCGAAAGATTGGGAATAAATATCTGAGAGAATTTACTCTGGAGTCTTATTGCCACATCCAAAAAAGTTCTTTTTTGTAGGTTCTTTTATACTCTAAGGACACTTGCTTTATTATAGTCAATAATGTGAACATTTAATATTACATGCTCTGCTAATGCACAAGATTTTTTAAAATTTTTGCAATCAGATTTGTGTGCAGTGATACGGCCTTTTAAGCAACGTGAAATATCACCAATCTAGATTTTATTACAAGAAGAACAACAACAACAAAGTCGAATTCAACTCACTATGAAATCTGTCAATATCCCTCAAATCTACGTTGAAGAGTCAAGTCGGCCTTTCCTGGTCATTGGAAAAAAATAAAAAATTGTAATAATATAGTTGAAACATTAAAATAGACTGCCTAGTATCTAAACGTTAAATATTTCTGATGTTTCTAATGCTGTTTTAAACAATCTCACTATTAGTAAGTAACCGATATTAATATAATATAATATATATATATATATATATATATATATATATATATATATATATATATATGTACATATATATATATATATATATATATATATATATACATATATATATATACAGTGTGTCCAATTAAGTCGGAACCATATGGAAAACGTTTTTATTCTTAGTTTTATGAAGAGAAGTTATTCTTCATAAAAAGTTGTGCATGGTTCAAAACCAGGAATGCACTCATCAGATAATAAAATTTGTTAGTCGTATACGAGGTATGGAAAAAATATGAATTTTTGCTCAAGAGTAAAGTACCTTCATTTTTGAGAATATTGATTATTGTTATCAAAAAAAGTTGATCATTATTGAAAATTATTGTCAGATATGCAATATTATCCATCTGCCATGAACAAATCATTTTTTTGGTGTTTATTAACTTCTCTGTATCAGCATTACCCTGACAAATTCAGGAGATTAGCAATTTGCGTATAGAACGATTTGCTATCTAGGATGCACTGACAGCAAACGTCAAATCGCTTGTTAGATTTTATAAAATACAAGAAATGGCGGTTCGGTTAAGTAATGAGGAAAAAATTGAAATAGTGTTGATTGTGGGAGATAATTATAAGACTCATCGATAAACAGCAGCTATATCTAACAACAGACATTCGAATAGAAATATTCAGCATTCGACAGTTTCAAAAATTATAAATAAATTTAAGACGTCTGGAAGTGTTCACAATAATATTAAGAAAAAATGCCAGAAGAGGGTGCCAGTGAGGACACGCAATAACAAGTGATGTTATCTGTAGTAGAACACCCTAAAACGTCATTGAGAAGAAGAATGTCTTTGATCCGAAATGAAGTAAGTAGAGGTACAATAGCAAATATAATAAAAAATAACAGTTATCATCCATATAAACCCCAGTTTGTGCATACATTGAAAGATAGAGATTATGATAGACGGTTTGAATTCTGCTCGTTGATACAAGGAGAGTTAGAAGAGTATCCCTTTTTATTGAGAAATATAATATTTACCGATTAGTCAACATTCACATCAAAAGGAACTATCAGTTCACAAAATTGTCGCTGGTGGTGTGACAGTAATGCTTACTTTACCATCAAAACACGAGACCAATATTCATTCAAGACCAACGTATGGTGTGGTATTTACAAAAATAAAATCATTGGACCATATTTTTTCGACAATCAATGGATGCTGAACGTTATCTAAGTTTTTTACAAAATGAATTATATAATGATTTTATTAGCGAACTATCCCTAATAAACCGTCAACGTGCATGGTTACAACAAGACGGTGCTACATGCCATACCACAGTAGCTGTGAGGGAATACCTTGAATCGACTTTCAATAACGAAGTAATACACAGACATTCACACATTTTTTGGCCGGCTAGATCTCCAGACTTAACCCCTCTGGATTATTTCTTATGGGGCTACTTAAAACATAGGATTTACTAGCAAAAGCCTTTTCAAAATATTGATCATTTGGAAAGGACAATTACAGAGGCATGTCAGGAAATTACTGCAGACATAATCAAGCATGTATTAAGGGAATTTAACAGATGAACCACTAAATGTTTAGAAAGAGACGGTGGATAAGTTGATGATTTATGTTTAAAAGAATTTATTATAAAAATTTACAACTAATCCAAAATTCGCTATAGATTTTATCCCTTGATAATGAATAAAAATTATTCGAAAGATTGGGAATAAATATCTGAGAGAATTTACTCTGGAGTCTTATTGCCACATCCCCACAAAAATATCAATTATATATATATATATATATATATATATATATATATAAAAATTATGAGATGGATAAAATAAGAAATGTGCAGCTTAACAGCCATAGTATTCGTAGACGGTGACAAAACGCAATACAAGATAAGCATCATTTATACATACCTCTTGAACTACAAGGCCTGGGTGGCATTTATCCTGCCTTACTACAATTGGCCTTGTCTATTTCACTGTCACAACTAGTGTCTTAGACCTCCTTCAGCTCTTGAATGTTCACATTGTCTATCACTCCGAAGTGTTATCCACACTCATCCAATATGAATAATTTTTTCCACCTTAGTCTGCAGTAAAATAATTTGAATAGTTTTTGCGGAATCAATTTAATGTAGGCAAGAAATTAGAATAGAGTTTATAAATTATTGGAGTTTACATGTAAAATCATCTCATCTGTTTTTATGGTATACTTTCATACCGTCGGCTAATAGACCTTTCAAAAGCAGGAATTATTATAAATCGTTTCCGATATTCAGTAATCATTTTTAAGATTATGGTCTAAGATTACTGTTTCGATTGCTACCAGAGGCATCCTCATTCTTTGTTTTAAGGCGAAATTATAAAAAATTCAACTCGAGTCAATTTGATTTCAATATTTTTGATTCTCTTGGAATTCATCATATGTCAAAGCAAGAACTCCACGTTTGAAAAAATGTTGAGTCTCTTCCTTTATAAGAGAACTATTGCATTAAGGCAAAAAATCGTAGATTTGCGATATGTTTTTGTTCTTGTTGGTATTGTAATAAATCATGGCCGTCACTGTTGGAATTGCCTAGAAGGACCGGACTCTTATTAAAATAAATTCGTGACAGCATAAAGATTCTGAAGAAACGGACAACGAGAGGGTAATAACGGCAGCTAATACAGAAATAAATGTTTAAACTGATTAGAGAACATAACCTTCACTAGGTACGTATATATTATTCAGCAGGTACCTGGTGGGCAATTAAAAATACCACTAGTGATTGAATTTTCGCGATGAGTGTGTAGACTTATTTCATAACGAAACTGAGTGGCTTGAAAACACCATGAGTGCGAAGGACGATTTTGTTATTCCAAGCAACTCAATTGAGTTATGAAATAAGATAGACTTATGAGATAAATTCAATCACAAGTGGTATTTTATTAGACTATTTCAGAAACAAAGTGAAATGTCAAAAACTTTATATTCGAGAGGATTAGTGGGAGACATTTAGTAATAATATATTTAATCCAGGAATGTACCCCAAATTTGTTTGTTTACTATACTTAACTCAAAATAATGTGTTACAATTATTGTTTGTTGTTATTCGGTGGATATTATTGCTTGGTGTACTTGAAATAGAAGTATTAACTATGTTTTGATGATGTTCGGTAGTAAGATGTAAATGCGGTTTCATCGAGCGCGAACTTCCATTCCAGTAATTTTTATGGATTGTTCACTAACCTTATGTTTTACTAACTGACTAACTGTTTCTGTTTTATTTTTTAATTTAACATGAAAATATTAAATTTACTGCATTTAAGAAACTTTTAGTGCGTATGCGTAACTTGAGTGTATTTTGAAATTTTCACTGTCTAATTACAGTTACGTCAAAGAATACACCAACCAACAAGAAGCGAAACTTGTGCTATTTTAGAATTCATTTTCTAAGTGCGCATGTCTGAGTGAGAGTCAGTTATCTGTCAATGTCATGTGATTTTATTCATTTATTGTTTACATGTTTACATTGTTTAGCAAAGAATATTCTTTGTTGTACGGTTTTCCCTTATTTACAATATAATAATATATATTTTGTTTGTGTTTTTAATTGTTTAAAAAACTATTATATTAGTTATGGCGCCAAGAACTTGTGCAGTTCGTGGGTGTCATTCAAGAGATGGAGACGGAACAACTATGTTTAGATTTCCTAAAGATCCTGTAAGGTAAGAGGAATTGTTTCTATATGCAATAAATTATAAATATATATTTCTTTTTTTAAATATGTTATTCTTCCATTGCACCTATACATTGTAAGTTGCGCGAATCTATGTTTTGAGTGTTAACATTCCTCTTTCTCTGTGTCTTTGATAACATAAATAATAATAACACAATCAAGGAATACACTACAATAAGCGTCACTGCTGATGAGTTCAGCTTGAATATGTTGAATAATAATACACAATAATCAATATAAATTGGTAGTAGTTTATTTCTTTTATACACCTATGATAAATAAAAATATAAATATACTTACTTAGCTTTATTTACATTTTAGAGCACAGTTATGGTTGGATGCATGTAACCGTGGAGATTTGTTTGAAAAAACCCTAGACTCTTTACATAACAATTATAAGTTATGTCAACTCCACTTTGAGGATAAATTTATTTCCAAAAGGGGACGTAAAAAGTACCTATGTCTTCAAGCTGTGCCTACAATATTTCCATGGTTAAAACGCAAGGGCCATGTTTTATTGAGCGATCCACCAACAAAAATAGCTATTCAGTCTGGTAAATATTAAATTTAAGTAAATATTACAATCAGTTGTTATTGATACTTATTTTTGCCACCTTAGTGCAGAATTAATTATAACTTTTCAACAGGATTCATTAATACCTTATTGGCATTTTGTTTATTTGTTTATTACAATTATTTTAATAATTACAGATACCATGCCGTTTGAGCAAGTGGGACATTCATCTCAAGCCGCCAAAAGACATATTGGTGATGCTTCTCCATCTCTTGGTAAGTATAATCATCATTTAGATACAACTCTTGTAGATAATATGCATCAAAATAGATGGCTTTCTTATAATTAGATTGCGTTTAGCCTATCGGTGAATCGCCATATGCTTTGTATTTAAACAGCTGTATAGAATTGCAATGTTATGTATTCTTTAGAGTGTAGAGTGACAAATCTAAGAATGCTTGACATTTTTTGAACTGGTTATTTGAAATTGATGTTTATTACAATTATTTTTATAATTACAGATACCATGTCGTTTGAGCAAGTGGGACATTCGTCTCAAGCCACAACAAGACATATTGGTGATGCTTCTATATCTCTTGGTAAATATAATCATCGTTTAGATACAACTCTTGTAGATAATATGCATCAAAATAGATGGCTTTCTTATAATTAGATTGCGTTTAGCCTATCGGTGAATCGCCATATGCTTTGTATTTAAACAGCTGTATAGAATTGCAATGTTATGTATTCTTTAGAGTGTAGAGTGACAAATCTAAGAATGCTTGACATTTTTTGAACTGGTTATTTGAAATTGATGTTTATTACAATTATTTTTATAATTACAGATACCATGTCGTTTGAGCAAGTGGGACATTCGTCTCAAGCCACAACAAGACATATTGGTGATGCTTCTATATCTCTTGGTAAATATAATCATCGTTTAGATACAACTCTTGTAGATAATATGCATCAAAATAGATGGCTTTCTTATAATTAGATTGCGTTTAGCCTATCGGTGAATCGCCATATGCTTTGTATTTAAACAGCTGTATAGAATTGCAATGTTATGTATTCTTTAGAGTGTAGAGTGACAAATCTAAGAATGCTTGACATTTTTTGAACTGGTTATTTGAAATTGATGTTTATTACAATTATTTTTATAATTACAGATACCATGTCGTTTGAGCAAGTGGGACATTCGTCTCAAGCCACAACAAGACATATTGGTGATGCTTCTTTATCTCTTGGTAAATATAATCACCGTTTAGATACAACTCTTGTAGATAATATGCATCAAAATAGATGACTTTCTTATAATTAGATTGCATTTAGCCTAACTGTTTTGTTTTTCTTATACAATAGTCTTTTTTATGGTTTTGCTAAAATGGAAAAATATTCGGTTATTCATTCAAAGTTCACTTGCTATCAATGTAAGAAAATGTTCCTGCTGGTCTTCAGAAAATAGATACTGGAAAATGTGATGGATGAATAAAACAACACATAGTCTATAATAAAGCCTTCCTCTATTTTACTTTTTTGTTTCAGATAATAGTTCTTCCAAAATTCTTACTGAGATGGAGGAACCCATACATTTACAATATCCTTCAGCTTCAACTCAAACACCACAAAGCATGACCTTTGGCACACCACGAAAGGAAAAGTTAAGGTTTAAATTGAAAACAATAAAGAAGAAGTTATTCAAGAAAACATGTAATGTGGAGGCAACAACAAAATATAGCCCTAAACTCTTTAGAGATATGTGTGATCATTTTTTGACCAAACCATTGGCAGACATTGTCAAAACCCAAATTAATTTGAAAAACAGAAAATCACTTGGTAGACGTTATTCTGATGAATTAAAGAAGATTGCCCTCACTTTGTATTTTTTAGGACCTAGAGCATACAAATTTCTTAGAAAAATAATAAGTCTACCAACTCCAAGAACTTTGCAAAACATGACCAAGGGTTTAGTTTCTCAAGCAGGTTTAAGTAATAAAGAAGTTTTTCAAGCAATAAAAATAAAAACAAACACAATGTTACCACAAGACAAACATTGTAGTATAATTATTGATGAGATGTCTTTAAAATCTTTTTTGTACTTTGATACTGGAAAAGATGAGATAATTGGTTTATGTGATTTTGGAACCGGAACAAAGGAAAGCTTGGTGGCAAAACATGCTTTGGTCATTATGGTAAGAGGACTGTATACTAATTGGAAATTACCAATTTCGTACTTTTTTGTTGATTCTGAATTTGAGGCCGAAAAGTTACTACCTGTCGTAACAAAATGCATATGCAAATTGTTTGACTGTGGTTTGATTGTGGATTGTTTAGTAAGTGACATGGGATCTAATTTTGTTAAACTAAGCAAACTTCTTGGAGTTTCTAAAAATAATCCAGAATTTCAAATAAATAATAAAAATATTGTATACATATTTGATCCTTGTCACTTGATTAAAGCATTTAGAAATAATTTAATAAACAATGTTTTTTCTTTTGATGATAAGAAAACGTCCTGGACATTTGTAAAATCTTTTTATGAATATGACAAAAAACAGTTTTTCAGATGTGCACCAAAACTTACAAACTCTCATATATATCCAACAAGTTTTGAAAAAATGCGTGTTAAACTTGCAACTCAGGTATTAAGCAATACCGTGGCAAGTTCAATGAATACATATATAAGTTTAGGAATACTTCCTACAAGTGCCATAGGGACCATAGAATTTATTGAAAAGTTTGATAAGCTTTTTGACATGCTCAATTCTGTGGACATAAGAAATTCCAATCCTTACAAAAATGTTTTTGAAGGCACAGATTTTCAATTAAAATATTTGGATGAAATGGTGGAATTTATTACAAAATTTAAGATATTTGATAAAAAAGATGTGGATGTTACCGCCAGATCGAAGTGCAGAAATTGTTGTATTATAACAATAAATTCTTTAAAGATTCTTTGGAGTCGACTTTCCTCGAACGATTTTAAATATCTACGCTGTAGAAGAATCAATCAGGATTGTCTTGAAAGTTTCTTTGGTTCTATCAGGCAACAAGGTGGTAATTCTATAAATCCAACTCCCATACAATTTCAAAGAGCTTTTAAAAAATTATTTTGCCAAGCATACCTTCATTCAAATAATATGAATTGCATTAATGACATGGATCAATTATTATTAAATCTAAGATCTATTCAATCAAGTAGGAAACAATCACAAAAACCAATACCTGAAATTTCATTAAAAGCAATATCTCTTCCAGATACAGATTACCGCCAACAACCAGCAATTATACAGAATTCTTTTAATTATGTATGTGGCTATTTGATTAAAAAATGTATTAATGTTCATAGTTGCAATACCTGCATTCAGTATTCTCGTGAAGTAAGAGATTTAGACATTGGTCATTTGTTAACATATTTTAAGGCATACAACAATGATTTTGGTACTTTTGGAAGTTTGAGAGCTCCAAGTGAAACATTTGTGGAATATATATATAAGTTAGAAAAATTGTTTACTTCATCTTTCGAAAATATTTTGACAGGTCAACATATTTCACAAAATATATATTCAAATATGAAAAAAATTGAATTTCATCATCCATGTGGTTCATTCCCCCTGGAATATGTTATTAAATTATTCATTAGGTTGAAAATATTTTATTCTCTGAAATATTGCAACAACAATTTTAAAATAAAAAAAAATAATAAACAGAAAGAACATCCGAAAATAATGATTTTATCCCATCTGTAGGATGGGATAAAAGATAAAATCATTATTATTATATCATAGCTCTGTCTTTGCAGCAGCAAGTGAGCTCGTTTAACAACACTCTTCTATCTTTGGCACTCTCTGTAAAGTTAGTAAACCTTGGCGTTAGTATCACTGTAAACTTGTAAAGTAACTAGTATGATTTTACTGAATTATAAATGTTTTTTTAATATTGTATATGTATATACCAAAGAGTTATAACTCTTTAATTGAAACGTTTCCTTTTTTATTATATCCCTACTCTCATATTTCATGCAGTTATATATGTTCAATCTAATGAATAGTTTTAAAATATCTGAACCACATGTGAAATACTTTGGCAAACAAACACTTCACTAAAAATTAAAGTAAATGCTTCTTCCAATTGATAAATACTATTTATAAAGTGTTCACTTGGAACCCTAAAGCCTCCATTAATACTTTTGTCCTTATCATACTTTTCAAAATATGTCAATAGCTACTTTGTATCCAGATCTCCACATTCTTTTGAGAATTCTATGCACGTTTCACACCTGTGACATAATGCTTTCTTCATAAAATAGCCACAAACAAAATTGAACGCATGTAAAATTGTCAGTTCTTCGTTACTGTAATCTTAATCTGATAATGATATTGCTACATTCTGAACTGCTGCTTGGTGAGTTTCAGGAATAATGCAAACATTTGTTGAATTCAACTTAATTAATAAATTGTGAAGGTCATCAGTACAGTACATTTAATTTGAAATGGTAAATTTTTGGCAAAACACTTTTCTAAAGGCATGTTCAAATTGGATAGAAGTGAGTTTAATACAATTGCCCCCTTGCTTCTTCACACTACTGAAGAAACTTTCAAGAGAATCTGTATTAGTTCTGTGCAGTGTAAATATTTAAAATCATTGGATTACAATTTATTACAATTTTTTTTAACTACTTATTGTGTTTGTTCTGCTTTTCTTCATCCTTGATCTGGAAGTAACACTTCCTCCCTTTTTATTGAATCTTAAATGTTTTAAAAAAGCAACATTTTACCCAAAAATTGTATTTGGTAGTCTGCTGATACAAACTCATTTTTGTATTTGTTAATGTTTCTTGGTTTTGTGGAATGAAATAAGTTTGTCAAATGTCTCAATGACTTTAATGGTTCCAATACTAGGAACTGCCCCCAAGCTCATATACATATTCATACCACTTCCTACGTTATTATTTGGAGTTTGAGTTGGTAGACGTACTTTCATTTTGTCGAAATTCGATGGATAAGTTTGCCTGTTTGTTAATTTTTGTGTACTATCTAATATAATACGCCTGTTTGTCTTGACCGCAAAACTACTTTAAAAATGACCAGGATGTTTGTTTGCCATCAAAACAAAATGTATCTCTTTTCAAATTATTTCTTGTAGCTTCAATTAAGTGACTAGAATCAAAAAAGTAAATAATCTACTGTGAATATTGGATTATCAGAAGTTACTAAAAAGGAATTGGTTAGTTTAATGAAATAACACCCCATATCACCATCAACATGCAAACTTCGGCTCTCCTACTTTAGTATGCATGTTTCAATGATAGGAAGAAACTCTTTCACTGCTAATTTGGTACCCACAAAAAAATACGATTGCCTCCAGTTCGCTTACAGTCCTTTTGCATAATTACGAGTTCATTGTTTGCGGGACAAAAGACTTTTGATCCAGTCCCAATATCAATCAGTCCAGTATCTTCATCTCATGCAGTACTATAGAAGACATGACTTTTCAGTGACATCCCATCAATACATATGGTATACTGTTTGTTACCATTGGACATTGTCTGAAGCTTTATTTCTACAGCTTTAAATATTGAATCGTAACCTAAACCAGGCTTGCAAACAAGTTTTTTGGTGATTCTTTGCAGGTTTCGTTTTGTTGGAAGACTAATAATTTAATCATAAAGTTGTATGTCTGTGATCCCAAAAAATATTGTGTCAAGGCAAATCGTTTGTGTTCTACAAAATACCTTCTACCTAGAGGTTCTCTGACTTTCAGTAGTACTTGCGCTTTTACAAATGATGCCAGAAGTTATTCAAGAGATTTCTCACACATTTCTTAGAAGTCCTCCAGGTTGCATATTTCTTTGTTTTCTCTGGTTTCCTTTGCAAAATTTCGTTTCCCTAGAGCCAGCCATAACCACTAATTTCACCTTGCTTTTCTGTGGTGTCCAGAACTTGAGAAAGCAGGAGTTTGAGTGGAAGTTGTTGGAGAATTTTCAAGAGTAAGCTGTTTCTAATGGGTGCCTACAACAGAAGTTTCCTATGGATCTATAAAAGTATATTAAATATAATATATTTTGGAAATGTACATGTACATGATTCAGAACCCTAACAACAATACATATATATGTTTTACTTTTGTTTGACAAGAAAAATGACTTTTTATATTTCTTTTCACTTATTGTAGACATACTAAACATAAAATGTTACTGAAAAGCAGACATTTTTTATATATTTAGGCTCTAAAAATTAACAGTACTTTGATTATGGTTTTGGCAAGCATAATATAATGCTTTGGTTTGACTAAATAACATTATAAATTACACATACCTAACATCGTCCTTGGGGATAGTAACAAAGTTCCCTTCTCAAGTATTGGAGGATCATCCACGAAATAAGCATACAAATTATCCTTTACAAGCGATCACAAAAAATAAGCTAGTGCCACAAGAAGTACTATATTATGTGTGTCTAAGTTATATCGTAATATTAATTGGAGGGATTACCAGAAAAACAGTATAAACTGTTCAACCAGAAAAAAGCTCAAAATATGATAATAACGAAAAACGCAACAAAACTTCGATAACTATGCAGAAAAGCTTACTGTCGCTACTTTTTTATAACTTCTTTGTCACATACATCAGTAGATTTTCTCTTGTAAAATATTTAATTCAGAATCTGGTGAGGTGTAACTTTTAAATATATCAATTATAAAAATTTTGTATTCAAGTACCATACTTATTGTAATTTTATATCATCATTTACTGAAATTGTTTCTATTGTAAACTGGTATTCTAAATATATAATCTATATTATTGTATTGGTTTTTATACTCACCCTATCCTACATACTACTACCTACCTACCTACTTACATACTTACACATATAATTTCGATAACAATATAGAAAATGAAAATCATTTGGTTAAACAATAGCTCGTTATTTTTAATAATGGATGGAACTCCAAAAACAGAAGCTAAAACTGTATGTATGAAGAATTGTTAAAGTATATTTTTCACATTGTTTGTTTAGCTGTTAAATTAACTTTAACAATTCATAAATTAAGTTCAACACACCTATTGTGAAAATTAAACTTTGGTATTTCTTCATATTAAATGAGTTTTCACTAATTATCAACCAACATTCAAAATATTACACGGTTGGATGCTTAAATATTTCTTTGAAAATTAAAAAATTTTCGAAGCAAGCCATAAAAATAAACAATAATTATTTGAGATTCTTTGGTTTCACTTTTTTGCGTGTAGGTAAGATTTAATTTACATTTTTTGAACACTTTTCTTAGTGTAAAATCAAGTAACGATGGTCAGTTATCTGTCAACGTCAGTTTGAAGGTCACGAAATTTTGCCCCCAAAACATCAAAGGATTTACGCCGGGTTTCGCTTCTTGTTGGTTGGTGTATTCTTTGGTTACGTAGTACAAAATTGTCAAGTCAAATGTCAAATTACAAATCGTTCACCGATCACCGATTTATATGACAATGTGCTCTAGTTCTATCTTTATTTAACGAATGGATTCATCTTTCGATTTTCATTGTCTATTTGAATAGACACGACCCAGTTTTTGTCTTTATCTAACATTCATATAAAGGCTTTCTCCATCCGTGTCTGTAAAATAGGCAGTCAACTGCTGTTGGGTCTCTTTATTGAATACGAATGTCTAATCTTAGTAAGTTAGTAGTTAATGTCTTTATGTTAATCTCAGGTTACTTAAGTGACGTCACGATTACAATCGCGGAATATTCAAGTAATGATAAAGTTGACTTTTTAATTTGATATATGTGTAAATATAGCACAAATTATCGTAAACTATATAATGCAATGGTTTTTATTTGATTGAATCGAACTGTTACTAATGAAGAAACAAGAGCTTATATTTAATCGGAGCACCGGATTCTGATTGTTAAACGGCCTTGGTTGAGAAATACTTCCTTGATAAAATGTAACATCGAAAAAGCTGCTTCATCGTTACCTCTCCAAGCTAGTTCTACTGCAGCTATACGAACAAATTCCTTTTGGAATCCCTCTGGCGTATATTGATCCCATTGTAAACACATGTTTCTATATTCGTCTGAAGTTATAACAACACAGAATGTCATAAGTTGTCTCCATATATATTATTTCGATTATTTGTATTACTTGGTATATATTCATAAATATTTAGCCTTTTTATTTGAAATCCCGATAAATTCCAATTCAGCCAAACAAGGAGTTTACATTCCTCAAATTTTGCCACAATTACTTGTTCCATTCGGCAACAATCAATATTTTGGTTAATGTATATTGAATAATAACACGGTCAACGTGGTTTCAGTGCGCTTGATATAAGAGTGGTTTCAAATAATGCTATGCCAATAATTTACGAAAATATGAATAGCTCCGGAATATTGGCTCTTGTTTATTTTTCATCTTCATTTTTATATTACACTAAAAAAGCAGTAAGTATGGGAAAAGAATAACATGTTTATTCTAAAAATCGTATTGTTATGGAAAAATCTTACTGATTGTTACGTTTTAGTATTTCATTAATGTACAGTGTATCCCATTTTGGGCACTTTTGCGAGGTATCTCCCTTATCTTTAAAGATTGTGGTTTTCACGATAGTTTTCAACTCTTTTATCAAATCAAAAATGGCACAAGCAGAATTTTCATAGCCCTTTTGGTGTTTGAAACACAATTGAAAAGTATTACTTTTCAGGTACCCCTCGTATCTCGGTTATATTTAAACTTATCGAAGCAGTTGTTAAAACTTGTTCTGATAGAATTTTTTTGGTAGATTCCGTTGACGTGTTTAGTTTTTTCCTAACACCCCTTATTTTTTAGTTATTAAATAAACATATGTTTTTTTAAATGGAACACCCTGTATATTATTTTCTATATTCATTAGGCATGAAGTGGGCTTTCCAAAATTACATAATTGCATCCAATTATTTCCATAAACAAGCTCAGAAATTAAGATTTTCTATAATTTTCTTTTGTGTCTAATTATAACAGGTTGGCTATGGCTAATTTGCGTCGTGCAAAAAGCAAAATGTCAAAAACTTTTACGCGTTCTTGTCAGTTTCTGATCATTAGTGATATATTTATGCTGTTTTTGTATTTCTAATTCACAATATAAAATAGTTAATTTATTTTATAACAATGGTGGTTTACAAAAATAATGCAAAGTATGGTATGATGGTTTGTTTTATATAATCTAATAAACATCCGCAAGAAGCTTCGGAATTTTATTTACAAAGGTAACACATTTTGAGCGCTATGTTTACGATAATTTCTAAGGAGATTTGATTTGTTCATATTAGATGTCCAGAAAGAAGGCATCCTTTCCCAGACATATTTACTTACCACTAATCAAATTAAGTATCCAGCCCCGTCTTATAACTTATACCAAACCAGATAGAGAGAGAAAAGAAATAAACGGTTATGTAGAAGCGACGCCTTCATCTTCTTGCAAAATAGAGGAAGCAGCTGGTGTCTCCAAGTCTGTTTCTCAAAGAATTTTTCGGAAATATAATAGTATCATACATATAAATTCCAAATAGATCAACATTTACACCCTGGCGATGCCGAGAGCCGAAGGCTATTTTGTCAATGGTATTTACAACAGATCCATATCGATGAATCTTTTGGAAGACTTGTTACACTTCGGAGTTGGGGTCTCATGTATTATTTTTCGAAGACGCATAGTCTACAGAATTAATGAAGGATGTCGGTACCGAGAAATCATCGAGGAAGTTATTCAAGAATTTATGGTAAATGTTCCATTGGCCCTCTATAATTCCGTTTATTTTCAACAAGGCGGTGCCCCCAGTCACAACGCTGGCCTTTTGAGGCCATTTTTAGATGATGGATTGGTAGCTACTGACCTGTAAGATGGCCTTTCGATCTCCGGATCTTTCAGTTTTGGATTTTTTATGAAGTTTCATGCAAGATAAACTCTATAAAACATGATATCATGCTGTAGCGGAGCTTCGTGCAGCAATTGATTTAACTTTCCAAACTTTGTTAAAAAGTCCTAAGATTTTTTTAAACGCTATTAGATGGATAACAAAAATGTGCCAATTTTACATACGGGAAAATGGCAGTCATTTTCAAAACCACCTATAAAATATCTTTGCTTTTCCAAAATTTTGCGTATCTTTGTTTTTTTCCTACCTTTTGTTCTAAGTAAAATAAGTTTGCTGTTTTCTTTGTTTGCTATTATTTCTGTTGAGTAAGATTCAGTTTATTCATCTTAACAATTCAGTTTAAATGCTGCAAGAAATGATTAAGGATTGAGAATTGAGAACAAATTTTTAGAATTGAGTTTGAAAGTATAATTAGTATAATAATCACTCACATAGATATTGTTTTCAATAAATTTTAGCCCTATCCTACTACCTTTTAATAGAGACACTACTTATTATAATTAGACACAAAAGAAAATTACAGAATATCTTGAATTCTGCGCTTACTTTTAAAAATAATTGAGTATAATTATATATTTTTGGAAAACCCATTTCATGTCTAATGAACATAGAAAATTATATACAGGGTATTCCATTTAAAAAACAGATGTTTGCTTTATAACTAAAAACCAAAACGCGCTAGGAAAAAGTTACAACGTCACTGGATTCTACAAAAAAAAATTCTATCTGAACAAGTTTCAACTTCTTCGGTAAGTTCAAAGATAACTGAGATACAAGGGTTGCCTGAAAAGTAATACTTTTCAATTCCACCCTGTATCTCAAAAACCAAAAGAGCTATCAAAATTCTGCTAACGCCATTTTCAATTTCATTAAAAAGTAGCTAATTACCGCCAAAAGCTGTACATAGAAGTTACAAAGAGCAATTTTTTTTAAATTATATCGTACTTCAAAGAAACTCTTTTTATGAGCTTTTTATCCATAGTTTTTTTGAAAACACTCTTTTTAATGACTAGCAGTAATCTGCGTAAGGGTTCCATCTACGTTTATACGTTTTATCACTTTTACGTCCTGGTGGAAGCGCTCTCCCTGTTCCTCGCTATAATTTCTCCAATTATCAGGAAACCTATCCAATTGACTGTGGAGAAAGTGTAATTTTTTGCTAATATTCGATCCGAAAGTTTTGATGCTTTTTAACATCTCTTCTACAATTTCAATAATTTGGTTTTTTTAGTTATCTAAAAAATTTTCTACAACCATCACAAAACCCCCTAGAAGTTTCACATTCAAAATCAGTCATTCCCGAATGCACATCATGTGTCCTACAATCTTGTAAAATCACGGGGAGTTATACTCGTACGTTCTGAAATCTCACTTCATGTATATATGCGCGGAATTGCGTGAGAGAAAAAGCCGATTTGAACTTCCATTATTTTTAATATAAAATACACCAAAATTTGGTTGAGCTGTGTAACCTTTTACAAATATTACTCATCGCCAACCCTGGCTTTCGCCATGGACAATTTCCCGAATATCGATCAGGTGATTTGAATGAATAATTATACATTGGAAGTGATGTGAAAAAGCAATTTAAGTTTCACATTGGAATAATTACCTGCCAATCATTTGGTTTTCTGGATCATTAGTCTTGTATTTGTTTTTGTGATAGAAAATGCTTCTCGATTCAAATCTATAACGAGATCTCGCGAATCTGCGATCGGTGATTGATTTTATTTTTCCTTCATTTACTTCAATAGAGAGTTACTTTATTCATATTAACTTTGGTAAATCTTATAATACTCTCTACAAGATGTGATTTAAAGCATGAAATATTACTACGGTAACCATATGCACAATATGATTTAGTTATGTTTGGGGAGACATGAAAATATTTTACGGGGTGAGTAATGATCCATTAGTGAACTGATATTTTTCGTTTTATAATGTTATAAAGTGGTTTTAACGCTTTCAAGATAGTCTTTAAGATCATCCGTTATTTGATCAAATCCATTTAAAAAAGTTGTAATTTCTTTATACAAAAAACTACTGTCAAAAATTAATTTTGCATTTTTCGTCTATCATAAGATTATTTTTTTATCCTTTTGTACAGCTCAATTTTTAACCAGAATTAATTTCGACAAATTTCTCATACGTCGACATTTGAGGACGAAAATAACTTAATTTTTCAAATTTTAAAATATCCCTATACAAGTTAATACATCTTCGTTCATTGCTTCTTACATGTGTCAGTGAACGCCGAAAATATACACCATCGAAGTGACATTTTCGACACGATACAGGCACGACTGGTAAATCTAAACAAATATCAGGGAAACAGCAAGAAAACGGGATGGTATTCACATATATCTTTGGAACTATATACAGTATTCGGAATATTCTGAGTTCACATATGTTTAAGCGACAATGTGTTAGAAAGAAACAAATATAGTGTATTACTCGTTTTCTCTAACAGGATATCATAAAGTGGAAAACGTGCCAAACATGTCCATAAGCGTCGACAATGTGTTACAAAACCAGTATACATTCATTGTATTAACAGGATATCAGAAACAGTGAATGTTCTGAAGAAAACTTTTCAGTACATTGCCATGTTGCTAACTTTCATTGTATGGTTATATTAATTGTAAAATGCATTGTTCTAACACGAGAACAAGTCATTTGAAGCTTTTAATAATGATAATTCGAGAGGTTGTATCAGATCAAGATAATTAATTATTTGTTGAAAATTTTATTGTAATGCTGGAAATTGTTCTAGTTTTCAGTTTAAAAGCGGTTAGAACCTTTACTTTTTTCAGATTTGGCAACGTTGAATATGTCGTTGAACACTTGGATTGTTTTTTGTGAGTATAAATAATAATGGTTTTACTGTTTCTACGTTTGCTTCCAAATGAGAAACAAACTCTATGTGTACACACAGTACAAATTGAAAAACGCTTTCGATAAAAACATAAAAATAGAGAATTCTAATGAAACTACAAATTATTTTTAAATGAACGTAATAAATTAAAAAATAAAAAAACTTCTTAATTCTTCAATGAATTTGACTCAAATGTTCGAATAAACCCCCATTTTGAGCAAAACAGTAGCCGGGCCGGTTATAAAATTCTTGACGAACATGTGTGAGCATTTGAGGTGTTATTTTCATACAGGCTTGTAGAATTTGTTCATTAAGTGCATTCAGAGAACTGGACATCTTCTCTCTATATATATACGGAATGGGCCACAGAAAACATGATTTTTGGCATTATTCATAGAAGCACGTCAATTTTTGTTCTAAAGGTGACACATTTTTACGATACAGACATCTGTCATTTTTCAACACCTTCCCTTTCACTTCACCAACCCCTTATTTTGAAATAGAGAATATAGCATGTGTAGCACATCATTAGAAAGGCATTTAAATTGAGTTTTCAGAAATAATGACTGTTATCGATTTTTTCGATATCGTCTTTGCAAAAAAAGTTTTAATTTTCAAGTGCAACACTTCTTAAGCCTATAGATTGCTGATGTATCATTTTACTGTCACATTCCAAGTAAATTGAAACACATTTTGAAAAAATTCGTAATTTGATATAAAGAGAGTTGGTTTAACATTATTATTAGTTGATAAATTTAGTTATTTTTATAATTCTTCCAAAACGGTATATTCTAAATATCGAAAAAGTCGTTGACGATCATTATGTCTGAATACTCCATCTAAATGCTTTCTCGTAATGTACTACACATGGTATATTCCCTATTTAAAAATGAGGGGTTGGGGAAGTGGAAGGGAGGGGTTGACAAATGACAGATGTCTGTATCGTAGAAATGTGTCCCCCTTAGATTAAAAATCGACGTGACGTGACGTGACGAAGACAGATGTGACCAGTTCGTCAGTTTAATAAAAAGTATGATGGACAAGAAGCCGAGAAAGATCAGATGCTGGAATTGTGCCGAGCTAGGGCATTTACGTAGTTCGTGTAAGCACCCCAAGACTCCTGCAAACCAAGAACCCCAGTCGCAGGAAAACTAAAACGGGTCGGCTACGAGGGGGCAGCACCGACCCATGATCTTTCCAAAGACCCTCACATACTGATAGCTTCGCTCAGATGTCGCAACGACAGTGTTTATGTGGATGGTGAAGTACATGGCAATAAATATGCTCTGCTGGTTGACACTGGAGCAACAAGAACCATTATACGACCAGAGATAATAAACCCCAAGAAGACGCTTCTACCAACGAGACTGCGACTGCGGACCGCCACAGGCGAGAGTGCCAACGTTCACGGGGAAACACAAATCCAATTGGGAATTGGCGCAGAAAAGTTCACGCATACGGTAATCGTAGCTGACATTGAAGAAGACGTGATTCTGGGAATGGACGTAATGAATGTACATGGTTTCCAATTAGACTTTAGAAACAGAACCATTAAAGTGGGATCCGAGGAGGTATTCCTTCATACACATGAAGGCAGCGCGGTGTTGGCAGCTGTACAGGAAGATACCGTTCTACCTGCACAAAGCGAAACCATGATAGTAGCACGGCTACAGGGAATCATGGAGGAAGGTACACCGGTTATGATGGAACCAAGGAACCACGACGAAGAGGTTGGCAAAGGAGTACTAATTGGAAAAGGATTGGTTACGTCGGCGAAGGAGATCCCTGTACGATTGATAAACGTGAACGGTTACCCAATTACCATTAAGAAGGAATCCAAGATTGGATCCTGCGTACCAGTGACATCTATAGTTCGTCAAACAACGACCACTGACAATTCTAATACCAGATTCGAACAGATGTTATCAATAGCTGGATAATCTTTGGATCGACCTGAAAAAAAGAGAATGAGAGAATTTCTCTTGCAGTATCGAGATTAAGATTAAGATTAAGATGGTTAAGATTGAGATGGCTGGGACATGTCCAGAGGACTCAAGGCTAATTAAAATGGTCTGGGAAGAAGCCCCTAACAACAAAAGACCACTTGGGCGCCCAAAACTTCGATGGCGTGATAATATACACAAGGACCTGCAAGCTTTGGGAGTCCTTAATTGGGAAGAAAGTACTCAGGATCGACATGAATGGAGGAGAATTGTTGAGGCGGCCAAGACCCACCCCGGGTTGTAGAGCCATGGATGGATGGATGGAGTATCGAGACCTATTCGTACCAAAAGGAGGAAAGACTGGTAGAACATCAGCCGTCAAACACAAAATCGATACTGGTAATGCTAAACCAAAAGGCGATCAGCTCGAAGACTTCCACGAGCGAAGAGAGAAGAAGCTGAAAGAATAATTCGAGAGATGGCAGAAGAAAAAGTAATAGAACCATCTACTAGTCCATGGGTGTCTCCAGTAGTGCTCGTCAAGAAAAAGGATGGAACTACGAGATTCTGCGTGGATTATCGCCAGCTTAACAACGTGATGAAGAAAGACAGCTATCCTCTGCCTCGAATTGACGATACGCTAGACACTTTGGCCGGCAGCAAACTGTTTTCCACCTTGGACCTGAAGTCTGGTTATTGGCAAGTGGAAATGGACCCAGAAGACAAAGAGAAGATTTGGATTATGGCAATTCAACGTCATGCCATTCGGGCTGTGTAATGCGCCTGCGACATTTGAAAGACTCATGGAAAATGTCTTGAGAGGGTTGTCTTGGAAGACATGCCTGGTCTATTTGGACGACATCGTAGTACTGGGGAAGACATTTGACGAACACCTGAAGAATTTGGAAGACGTATTCAAACGACTCCAAGCTGCCCAGCTCATGTTAAACCCGAAGAAATGTCAGCTGTTCCAAAACCGTGTCAACTATCTAGGTCATATAGTGAGCAATGAAGGAGTGGCGGTGGATCCAGAGAAAATTGCTTCCATTCAGCAATGGCCGCAACCAACCGACAAACATCAAATTAGGAGTTTCCTTGGACTTTGCACATATTATAGAAGATTTATCAGGAAGTTTGGAGATATTGCTAAGCCTCTAACTGGACTAACAGAAGAAGCAAGAGCTTTCCAATGGGACGAAGATTGTCAAACGGCTTTGGATACCTTGAAGAGGCATTTAACCTCGGCGCCGATATTAGGATATCCATTACCAGAGGGAGACTTTATTCTTGACACTGACGCAAGCAACGTAGGAATTGGTGGAGTGCTCTCACAGATCCAAGGAGGGCAAGAAAGAGTGCTGGGATATTTCAGTAAAGTCCTCTCCAAACCAGAACGAAACTAATGCATCACAAGAAGAGAACTTTTGGCAGTAGTGAAGTCCGTGGAACACTTTTACCAGTATCTCTATGGTAGGAAGTTTTTAATCCGGACTGATCATGCAGCACTTAAGTGGTTGATGCAGTTCAAGAATCCCGAGGGCCAGATCGCTAGATGGATTGAACAACTTCAACAGTATGATTTCAACATCGAACATTGAGCTTTTAATAAATTCTATACCGGAAAAATCCAATATTAGGCACTGAAATGTGTATTGTGAAAGAGTGAGTTCATATTTATTCATTCGTAAATTTGCTGAATAGAATCTATTTATCAAAAATCAAAGAGAATTGAAATTTCTGATTCAAATGATAATCGATTCGGAAATAATCAATACAATTCGACAAAATAATAGAAGTTTCAAAAAAAGCTACTTTTAAGATGAAGATATTGATTTTACGACTCAAAGACTTGAGTACTCCTTACTGAATTTCATCTGAATCTGTAATTACATAGAGTGACGTGATTTTACGTAATATCTACACATATGTTGCTATTTTCAAAGAGTTCAGTTGAAGAAGTAGTATACAAAGTTAATGGCTCAATTTGCAGATTCACTACCTTCAACCCAATCAAATGTTACATGTTTTTGTAGAAGTAAACAGAAAGCCTGCCTCTTATTAAGAAATATTAAATAAGTTGGTTTTTCAAATACTACGATTTTTATACCGTACAAAGTTTTCTGTATATCATTGACCTACTGTAAAATATATTATTCAACAAACTTAGGTAAATGTTTTTCTTCACAAACTATATAATATAGTGCACAATGCTCTCTATCGAATTCAGTTGATGTGTAATAATAGCATAGAAGATTGGCAGCGGCGTATATTATCCTTCAGCACCGTCACCGTCAGAAACATTGTTCACAAGAGCTAATACAATTATCAGGTTATTGGAGTGTGTTCCTGATTCTGATGTTCGATATTTTTACTCAGGTGGGTTGCTGGATAGATGATGTAGCTACAAAATAAATGGTGAAATGTTTTTATATTAAATAAAAAACGTTTACATTCCGATTATTCACAATTTATTTTAAATCACAGAATAACATTACTTGACTATTGTAAATGTGTGAAGAAAATGTTGGGTATAGGCAAAAATTTACCTCATTGTGGTGTAATTTAGTGTAAATAATTTCAAGAGAGATACGACTAAAAAGATGTAAGAGCTATAAACTCATGAATAACGTTTGTATGTTATTACTTTTCCGCCCAACTTCTCTAATATGCGAGAAAAGTATTGATTTACCCCAGAAAATGGAGTTAATTTTTACGTTTTTCATCAAGAACAACAAGAAAAAACGGTTTTTAGAAAAAAAATCCAGTGTGTATGTCGTCGGCCACTTTTCGTTACATGCCTTGTTAGCACGATACAGCCTTCGGAGTGCAACAAGTCACCAACTTTATGATCGAATATTGTTCAAGACATCACACAAATGAACCTTATTGATTTTCAGCTCACCCGAGCCAGTACAACGGGTGCTATGGTACTTGAAGTACAACTTTTTTGTAATTTTTGGAGAAATTTCAGTTTGTTAGCACGATACAGCCTTTGGAGTATATACAAGTGACCAATTTTATGATTGGATATTATTCAGAGCATCTCAAAGATAAACTCTATTGATATTCAGCTCACTAAAGCCAGTACAACGAGTGGTATGGTACTTGAAGTACCAAGTTTTTGTCATTTTTGTAGAATTTTCAGTCTGTTAGCTCGATAAAGCCTCCAGAGTGTATACAAGTGACCAATTTTATGATTGAATATTGTTCAGGGCATCTTATAGATAACACTTGTTGATTTTTAGCTCACTGGAGCTAGTACAACGGGTGCCATGCTACCTGAAGTGCCACATTTTTGGTCCTTTTTGGAGAAATTTCGAGTTTTTAGTAGTGTATACAAGTGACCAACTTTATAATTGGATATTTTTCAAGCTGTCTCACAGATGTACCCTATTGATTTTCAGCTGACTAGGCGAGTACAGCGGGTCTTATAAATCCAAATATACTACATTTTTGGTTATTTTTTTTAGATATTTCGGTTTGTTAGCACGATACATCCCCCGAAGTGTATACAAGTAACAATTTTATGATGGAATATTGTTCAGGGCATCTCACAGACTCGGAAAAGTTAGTTTTAATCTTTAAAACCGTTTATTTATATATGTTTTGTTGCAAACTACATTACAACATAATATTGTAAGGAATATATATGTATATAAAAAACCCTCAAACTCGTGGGGATATCAGCCAAACAAACTCTACAGGTTAGAGATAAAGTGAATCAATTAGTACATTACGTAAGCTTTCGAAGAGCATTGTCTCCATTTTCAAAGGCTATAATAAACCAGAAAGAAAAAACCGGTTAATTTAATAATTAAAATAATTTTTGAAATCATTACGACTTACTTGTTGTGTTGATTTGAAATTAAACTCACATGTAACAAAATGCAGGAAAACATTCATCCGCTAAAGACAAAAATGTCGACTAAATCTAGTTTCTCGCTTACATATAATAATGTGAGCCAGGATTTTTTTCCTGTTTTTTGAAACCAAAAGACGTACAACAAGAAATGAACTGATTTTGTTGAATATATATTTCAACGTGAAATCGACTGCTGTCGAAAGGTAGTGTTAAGGGGGGCAATTGAAAGGTTGAAGTAAAAATGTTTAATAAAAATCTAAATTTCTAAGAAATACTGTTATGTTTTTTTGGTTGCTTGGTGAAAACTTCAAAGAAAAACAATAATAGATCAATGTCCACACCTGCGATCACGATAATATTGAAAAATTACACTTATTAAATTTAACCATACTATTGTCAAGCAGCTGCAACCTGTCTTTTGCAAAATGTAAAAAATTGAGATGACGAAATAAGTCAACAGTCAGTGAACACTCAAACGTCTCACATTCGGCATTACCAAACCGTGAAACCCATTCCAGCATTAACTATTGTTAGATAAAAAATACAAACAAAACCCACCCGGAAATACTGACGATCTCCACTTTCGTCTGATGTTAATTTCCATAAAAAGCAATACTAATTATATAACATTACCCTAACAATAATAATGTCGGGTAGGAGAAGTGATGTAAGATCTGATCTGATCTTCTATTTCTTCTTATGCACATATATATTCACCATTCTCATTTCTTTTTCAATCAATCCTTCATATTTCATTACCAAATTCTTCTCTTTCTCTTCATACTTCTTATTTCCACACACTAATTCCAATTCTTCCATAATTCCACTCCTTTTTATATTCCATAACTTCTTATTATTCTCTTCAATTGCCAATACTTCCATATTTTCCTCCTCGAATTCAATTCTTTTACCATTTAATTCTATCTATCTTTTCAAAATCAATTATTTCCTTATATTTCATTAATTCATCTATAACTATGTCTGTTTCTAAATTATTTACCAACAATACTTCCATATCAACTTTTTTTTACATCCTTTAATTCAATCTTTCATATCATAGATCTGCTTACTTCACATAACTTCTTTCCATTTGCTCCTATGAATGTAATTATTTCCTCCTGTCCATCTATTTTGTCGCTTATTTTCATTTCTCTTTTCATTATCATTTCTTCTATCAAAGTTTCTAAAATCTCTTCTATTCTCAAAATACTTATTATCATCAATTTTATCTCCATTTCCATATATTCGTTCTTCATTTCTGCAATTTCTATTTCTTCTATTATCACAATATTAATTTGTTAATCATAAACTTTTTATTTACACATCGTTTTTATATCCCTTCCTCACCATGTACAATTCCTTTTTCATTTTCTAGATTCATTTCTGATACTCCTGTCTTATTATTCAATTTTCTTTTCCTCAACTTCGTCTTATTCTCTCCTCTTATTGTTTGATTCTCTTTCCGTTTCCTAAATTTGTTTAAATTTTCCACAATGTCCTTTTTAAAATCATTGTGCCATATATCATTATCTTCATCATATATTCTGGTTTTTGTACTTTTTTCCCAGAAGTGCATTAAAATTTGTGTTTCAAAATATTCCATATCATTGGTTCTGCTTTTTATTAATTTCTTCTCCATAATACTCTCACTTCTTTTCATTTCATTTTTAATTATCTCATTAAATATTCTTGGTTCATTTATCTTCATATTTCTGTCAAGTTTTACTCTTATTTGGACATTTTCTTTATAAATTATTCGTCCTCCATTTTGTCTTGTGGTTTCTTCTATAGTTTCTTGTAATATTTTGTTCATTTCCTCTAATTCACAAATAAATTGTTTCCCCCTATTATTATCATTATTATTTCTTTTACCATATGTCTTTCATTTTCCAATAAATATTTTTTTCATAAATTTGCATAACTTCTTCGCTTCCTAATTTCTTTAAATTAATATCTACCATTTCCTCATTTGTTTGTCCTTGTATTTTTATAACTCGTATTTCTTCAGTTTTATTCTTATTTTATTTATCTAGTTCTGTTTAAATAGCTCTAGATAAATTTTTTTCTAAGCATCTATGGAATTCTTGAACTTCTACTATCTGTTTTTCAAATTCTTTCATTTTAACTCCATTTTCTTGAATATCTATTTTCAAGTTCTTATTTTGTTCTTCCATATCTACTTTCTTCTCGGCAATTTGTTTTCTAAATTGACCATTTTCAGCTCTAATTTTCTTAATTTCATTTAAGGTTTCCATGTTTACTTCTTCTATTTTCTTTTCCAGCTTGTTCATGTTTCCAGCGATATTATTCATATCTCCCTTAATCTCTCCCCTCATTGTATTCATATCTCTCCTCATTTTTTTCCACATGTTGGCCATTTTTCCATTTAAATCTCCACTCATGTTATTCATATTTCCTTCTATTCTATTCATATCTCCCCTCATGTTGTCTATTTTTCCATTCATACTATTCATATTCTCATTTTGTTTGTCCATTTTTTTATTTAAATTCTTTCCGATACTATTCATATTCTCATTTTGTTTGGCAAATAAATGTTGCATCATTTCCATCAATGCCTCATGTCCACTTGTTCTTCTTTGTGTCTCTTGTCTAATATCCTCTTGTTGTTGGGCTTCCGCTCTCAGATTATCCGTCATAAGATTCTGTTCCTGTTCATGTTGATCTCCCTCTGATTGTTCTGTTCTTTGTTCCAAGTAGTGCACCTCAAAATCACCTCTTCCATGACTCCTTTCTTCCCTTTCTTCATCAGATCCACTTTCTCTTCCTACTTGTTCACCATCTCTTAATGTCATTCTTCTCTCCATTTTACTTTTATTTGAAATATTACTAAAATGTTCCAAATCTCTTAATTATTCGCGCCTTCTTATCATTCGTGCCCCGAGCACGTTGAGCGCCAATATTGTACACACGGCTTTAGCAGCGTATGATATTTATTTCAATCTGACAGTTGTTGTCAAAAATTCCCGGCTATCAAAATTGTAATTTATTGAAAGATAAATCTAATGTAAAATATTCGAATCACTCTTTTCTCAGGGTGGGTTCAATGCGCCATAAAAATAAAATTTTTTATAAGATTTCAAAGTATTGTCCAAATTAAATATTGATTATGTTCTATTTGATCTATCTAGTAATATAATGTGACTGTTTGTTCAAGATTATAAAGGCTATTCAATTTCTTTCTGACATTGAATATATTTCAATAAACATTCTGTCACCAATAATCCATAAATGTCACTGTCACAAATAAATTTTTTTTTATCAAATTAAGTATATTTAATTTCTATAAACTGTTCAAATCTATTACAAAACTATATCCAAAGTAAGTCGAATTCAAAAGTTATATACAATTACTAAATCAAAGAAAATAAACAAATTCTAGTTTTCCTTTTTTCAACTAATAACAAAAATCTTATCTACAATGAACAAAATTTAAGTGAAGTACGAATGAGGTTTATAAATTATCAAATAGCAAAATTTCATCTATAATGAACACACATCAAATTCATTACGAACTAAATTGATAAATTTCTCGAATTGTCCAAATGATTTTCGAATTGTCACTTTTAATTCGCGAATGTCAAATACCCATTCACAGTCCCAACTTCTTTCAATATACTTTTCCAATATAATTATTCAATATTAAATTTCTGTATTTATTCTGACTTAAAATTTTTATAATCTATTATTTATTCTATCTATCTATTGTTAATTTTGATTAAGGCCTGATATTTTTCATCGAAATAATGTATTATTTTAAATTATCAATAATCTGGAACAGACTCATCAAATCTGGACTCCTCCAAACTCGTACACTTCTAAATCTAATTTAGAATTCAGGATCATTCACATTTTCGAATTGATGACTAAAATTTCCAATAAAAAAAAACACGCACAGAATTTACAATTATGGGCACCGAATAACAATTTCTATTATTAATCATTATACTATTCAACTAACTATCTATTACTTGGAGAAATTTTGGAGAACTATCAAATTATATGTTCTCCGTTCGGTATCTCAAATTCAACTAACTATTTTTTATCAAATAAATAACCACATTATACTGTGGTTACACACTTTCTTCTTTTTAAAAAAAACTCCATTTGTTATTTCCCTGCAACAAAGATTTGGAATTGTTTTATTATCTAAATACCTTATAATGAATTCTGTTTTCTTTAACCTTCATTATCTTTTTCAACTGTGACATGTAAATGTCATCAGAAATTAAATAATCTGCCAAATCTTACATATACAGGGTTTATCAACCATATTGATTTTATAGACAATACAGGGTTTGCCAAAAGTATTCCAAAAAAATTGACTGAAATTCTTTAAAATTTTAAATAATAGAACTGTATTAATATATATATATATATATATATATATATATATATATATATATATATATATATATATATAATATATATCAAATCCATAATAATTTTTCATTGAACTCAACTAGTAGCAAGTTTGCTTAAATATTTAAGAAACTAAAGAATTTCAAAATATTGGCATATTGGCATAGTAAAAAAAAGAGTTGTTCGCCATTCAAATTTCCGTCAATAAAATATGGTCCAAACATATGATAACATATAAGAAGCCACACTAGACGTTCAATTTTTTTGATGTTCGTCTATGAATCTCCCGCATGTTGGACAGTCTCTGCCCAGTACAATTGCGTCTGTTTACTACACCACTTAGTCCAAATGAACATTCGTCGCTGAAACAGATATTGTGTATTGTCGTTGAGTCGCTCACTCATCAATTCACAAACCTGTAGATGCCACGCAGTTGGAAATCGTCTTGTACTAGTTGCCTTTTGTAATGATGAAATTTGTGCTTTTATAAAACACTGCTGCAAGAAATGCTCTCTGCACTAAAAACTTGTCATATTGACTGTTGTTTTTGTAACGTAAGTTGCCCTCAATCAGCAACTTCCGTAGCCCTGCTGTTAAGTACTTGTGGTTGATATTTTTTATTGTTAAAAACTTATGTAGTTATTTGTGACACTTCTTTCTGTATGAGCAGCATTAAACAGTCCAGATGTGGCTCTCATTATTCTCGTATAGTAAACCTAGAATTTCAATTCTATCTTGAGAAGTATACACTATTTTCACAGTGGATTGTGAATGTTAAGATTCTAACGAAAACTAAGTTACCTTTTTGGCACTTTGCTCAAAAAATGTCGCTATGTTTCTATCTCAATCGAAACATCGGTAATTTGATTTTTGGTCTATTTTTTTCTTTCATTGTGACAACCTAAATATGACTGACAATTCACGGAAATACTGATTACGATTATGGTTGGTAACAAATTAGCTTGTTACCAATTGTGTAGTAAACAATCTAATATAAATTATGCTCATATCTCGCTCATTCGTACATTTTTGACATTTCAATTAAATGTTGATAATTGAGAGCTGAATCACCATTGGGTTCTCACCTAAGGATTACCAAAAATCCCTTCTAAAATATTGTTATCGATTCTCCATATCAACTCTGACAGTTTTTTGATATGAGATTTCCCTTAAATATATTTGAAATATGTATCTTTCCATTTGCCATATTCACCCTAGAATTTATTTTGAAAGAGAAAAAGAAAAACCCAAGGTGTGAGACGAATGGTCAGCTAATTGGAGTCATTTGTTTCACTATCTCGACATTCGAAATGGCGTCATTTCTCCACCACCGGGAGGAATTCTTGTTTTTTCCAACTCCACATTTCTTGTTATACAGAAGTTCACCGGTTTGAACGAAGGGGAAAACGAAAGTATTAACCTTCATTGTGAAAACCGGAGTTATAAGAGAAATATAATAAGTAGGTAGTATTTAGCTAGAGCAAGAATCAATCCGTATTTAAGAAGTACTTATACAAATTCAGATTCATTATCACAGAATTACGTTATTTTTTAGTTAGATCTGTAAAATTTAATAGTTTTGAAGCAATGTTGTAGCCGTTGACAATTGATATTTTGTATATATAATGAAATAATAGGAACAAATTAGGTTATGATATACAGTAAGGTAATAAAGTACGGAGAAATTCATTTCATTTCATTATGATCGTAAATGAAAAGTCCTGAAATAGGTCAATTTATTTTCATTTATGAAACTACACTTTCTGAAAAAAATTATTCACCTGCCCCCTACAAAAATTTTAATTGGAAACAGGTAGGGTGTGATACCGCGTTTAAAAGGGGTTTCAATTCTCAATACAACAATATAGCACTTTTTGATTTTTGGATGTTGCTAACAATTTTTTAACTTTCACAATAATTATGCCATAGAACGAAATAAAGGCTTATTTTAAAAAACATTAAATAATTGTTTAGGAATACCTAAATAAACGATAAATAACTGAAAATTATATTAACGAAGTCTAATTTTAAATAAGTCTGATCTTTTTGTGACATTTGAATTTCACAAACAGATCCGTTTTCACATTTTTCGCAAAAAGATAACCAATAGACTAGTAAATTGTTACAGATATTTGATTCGAGGGCTATTTGTTGCTATAAAATAAAACTACTTTTTTCTTGAGTATCCACGTCCAAAAATCAAAAAGTGCTATATTGTTGAATAGACAATTGAAAACCATTTTCAACGCGGTATCAAATGCTACTACCCCTTTTCATTTAAAATTTTGATAGTGGTAATTATTACCCCTAGGGGGTTGAAGGAGCAGGTGAATAATTGTGTTTAGAAACTGTAGTTTCATATACAAAAATTGACCTGTTTCAGGATTTTTCATTTACATTCATAATGAAGTAGACAATTGATTTATCCGTTACTTTAGGATCTCACTGTATATTGAAATAATCAATTCAGATAATTAATAATGGAAAAGAAACATATGGTTGGAAAAGCTTTTCTTCCAAACCGACTACAATAATGGTGGATTTCTCAAACATTGAAACAGAAAAAAAAATTCCCCTCGTACACACTTGGTCAATTTTCTGAACACTTTCCAACGAGGGGAAAAAGAACAACATACCCTCTGCACTCTGAAAATCTATTAGTTCTGGTCGTTTGCGTCGCACGTTTTCTGCAAGACAAGAATCAAATTGCCTGAGGTACTTTTGTCGGTTGGCTTTATCCTTAAGAAGTGTATTTCCATGAGAATTGTGAATTCGTTAATTAAATAGAAAGTAACTTCAATGCATTAACGATATATGAGTTTATCATTAACTTCTGTCAATTACTGTAAATAACAGCAAGTATAAATTTAATCAATGTTATTTATGACAGCCAATTTGGATCAAAATTGCTAATAAAATACCGAGAGGGTTCATAAGAAAAAAGCAATCAGTTATGAACACACACACACACACACAACAGTCATGTCTAATTATAATAGCTAATTATACTAGCTGCTCCTAATTTGACTAATAATTCAATCGCAATAATAAGTATTACGAATATATATACTTCAGGTATCAATAAGAAGAAGCCCCTCCAGAGAAACTAGAAAATATCCTTGTTAGTTCAATTAAAATATGGAAATATAAATGTTTTTGCCAGCTTCGTAAAAAATATCAAGTATAGTACGCACAAAACATATATAAAACGAAATGTAATGGTATATCCCCTATAAGTTATGAGGCGGAGCGAGACTCTGAAAGGTATTAATATTTTGTTTACTTTTACCCACCACACTCTATCTTGATGCTAGCTTACCAACTAAATAGTGAGCGTTGCTTATCGCTGGTGGTCACCTGCGTGTTCGAAAAATTCTTATCTCAAAATATACTTATAGTTCAGTAAAATATGTGAAATATGATAAGTTATTTGGAAACTATATCACTAATTCTTGTTAATAAAACGAGATATAAGGTAGTGTTAATTGTCTGGTGTTAGGTTTAAGATGTATTTAATAATTATGAAATAATTAAATACATTTTAACGATTGTTAGTTGAAATTTTAATGTTAAATGAATATATCGTCTAATAAGCATTTTAAATTATAATATTACTGGACTATGATAAATATTGTAGAAATATTCCACTACTTGTCCGACAAAATATTTCTATTCGTATTCGACCCACTGGAGAATGCAGCAATGATAATTCGTGTTGAATATCTTACTGAGTCAACCCAGCTAGACATTATCTTTTATACGTGCGCTATTTATTCTGATTTCTACTATGTATAAATAATTACATTGAGACAAAATACAGCTTCAACTACAAAAGACACCACGTCATTTTAAATTATAAACTCCCCGTCTAACAGCTATTATAACCGGTTCCCTCAGGAGCCTAAAACTAAACAATAGTTTGAAATGATAACAATTAATTGGTTAGATACAGATACAGATATTCCAGTAAATTCCGAATTTAAACAAAGACTTTCAGTTAATATTTCCGTTACTTTAGTAATATCAAATTCATTTGATATCCGGCCAGTGTTGTATAATACAGATATTATCGGAGTACTTATAACTGACCGTTAGAAAATAATGTCAAATGTAATTTTATAAACGTCAAATTTGAGCCGAGCGTCAGAAATGTTCGTATAAAAAACAAGATATTGGTTCAAATTGATCAGAAATCAAAAAAAGTTTATTTAATAGATATATATATATATATATATATATATATATATATATATATATATATATATATATATGAAATTAACTGTCTCGACCCTTACTTCGTGGAATATGCTCATATTAGTGTTTTTAAATGAAACTCACGGTCTCTAGTTAATTCCACAATATAATAAAAGTTATTGAAAATTCTAAAAAATTGACAATTGTCAACATATGTATATATGTACGTATATGAACATATACAGGGTGTTTCCTAAACAATCTAACATATTGCAATGGGCGCTTCGTCACTCTATTTTAAGACGAAAAGTTCTTATGAACATGTGTGATAAGTCTTGTCGTTAATGAGATACAGGGTGTTGAATTGTTTTATTATTTCAACTTTGATGTTTTATAAGTCGGTTTGTAATGCCGGTGGAAAAGTACCGTATTTTCTTCGGTTGGAATCTTGCAACTCACTTTTGAAGCAGATGTATTCACCGATTGAGCTGAAATTTTGTATACACGTTTAGTATTGATGACAATGCATGGTTAGCTGCCTGATGTCATTCTAAATTCAACATGGCGAAACACCCAATATGGCGCGGACTAGTTATTTTTAATGCACTCCTACAGTATGGATATAAAATGATATCCATATATAAATCCAATATGACGGACTTCTAAAGATGGCGGACTTTAAAGTTTTTTTTATCTTGCAACTCAATTTTGGAACAGATATCTTCAACCGATTACCTAAATGTTGAATACAGGTTCAGTTTGGATGATAATGCATTGTAAGCTATGTTACTTCTAAATCCAACATGGCGGAACACCTAAGATGGCGAATTAGTTATTTTTAATGCACTCCTACAATATTAGTATCAAATGAAAGGACTTGCCGAGAATACGAATGCGAGTTAAGCTCCGTTGCTCCAATCCGCTGAAATTTTGGTGTACTGCTGTTTTTGGAGCCCTCGATTATGATATTGAAGGTCGAATTCTTCGAGACTGTAGTATCGGTTGGTTAACTTTGACTTGTGTAGTTTAACGAGATAGGCGCCAACAACATTGGTTTGCAACCCGTTTAGGAGAAGGATAACTCTCAGATCAAACCCGGAACCGTGTTTCGTAACGCACAATAGATGGTATCCTTGTCGAAGAGCTAGTCTGTTCGAAATTAACCGGCAAACGACCTGGTAATAATGATCCGTTGAATAAGATAAACAGACTGGAGAAATCTGTCCAGCGAAAACTAAAAATAAAAAAATAAATTAAAAGTAAAAAAAATTTAGAAACAACCTTTTATTTAAATGCACTGAAAAGAATATTTTTTCTTTTAAAACTATTAGGTACTATCAACTTATACCGTCATTAATTAATTTAACTGGTAAATGTCAGTTTTCGTAGTTTTACAATATTATGCGGTACGTCTATGACCATAGACATTTCAAAGATTTTTCTGCCTTCTCTTTAATTTCCTCTTACCCTCTTAGTAGTTGAAAAATGTTGGAATGTAAGCAAATAATTTATTTTCGATCATTAACTTATTCCTGACGTCTCACCATACAGTTTGCTATTTTAAATATTTAGAAAATAATGTTTACTTCATTCATTTCCCCCATCTGAGCAACGGTTCATTTTTGCTATCCTAACCTACCAGAGTTTATATTGGCTTAGATAACGAACAAGATAAATAATAAATTTGCTTAGAATCGCATGGTCACGAACTACGATAGTACCTAAACGTCATTATTTTTGTTTCTTTACACCAATTCTTAGATAAAACTGCATATGCGAGTAGAAAGAACATTAAATCTATTTTGGAATTTATAACTTCAAGAATATATTTATTTCCTTGATCTTTCTCATGGTTTTGCGATTAAATATGTTTAACTAGCTTATACATATATTTTGTTTTATCATCTTTATTAAGTTCAAACTTCCAACTTGCATGTTATCTAGAATAATAATTTATGATGCCTTCCAACCTGTATTTTCATGTATGTAAATTTGCCAATCAGAATTGCGAAGTTGTTGGTTGTTGACCATTTGAATTATGTCTAAACAAAAAAATATCACAAATAACCTAGCATTTAAAACAAAATAATGACTTTTTAAAATGCAATGCTTGTCTCAAGTTGTCGTTATAATCGTAAAACATCCTTCTTATATCTTGAAACTTCATTTAAAGCTTGTTAATTTTTCCATCTGATTTGTCCATAAAAGTCATATATTAACAAACTCCGTTTCGAGATAGCAATTATAACAAAAACTAGTTTGGAATTTATTATAGGGTATTTCTGAAGATCGTTATCTGGTCGAATGAAAACCGTATAAAATGAGACACGTGTGTTCACTTGTTGATCTTTTTTATGGGACTTCATACGGGTTAAGTGTTATTAAAATATCATTTGTGTACTAGTTAACATTCTCATTTTCATAAATAATTCCATGGATGCAAATAAAATGATACAGAATAAGGAACATATCTCAACAATAAAATGAACGGTTTTAAAGATTAAAACTAACTTTTCCGCATCTGTGGCCCTGAACAATATTCTATCATAAAATTGTTACTTGTATACACTTCGGGGATGTATCGTGCTAACAAACCGAAATTTCTCCAAAAATAACCAAAACTGTAGTATATCTGGATTTATAGGACCCGCTGTACTCGCTCTAGTCAACTCAAAATCAATAGGGTACACCTGTGAGACACCTTGAACAATATTGAATAATAAAATCATATACTCTCTGGAGGCTGTATCGTGCTAACAAACTGAAAATTCTCCTAAAATGACAAAAATTTGGTACTTGAAGTACCAAAGCACTCGTTGTACTGGCTTTAGTGAGCTGAATATCGATGACACACCCTGAATAATATACAATCATAAAGTTAGTCACTTGTACTCTCCGGAGGCTGTATCGTGCTAACAAACTAAAACTTCTCCAAAAATGACAAAAATATCGTACTTAAAGTACTGTAGCACCAGTTGTATTAGCTCTGATAAGCTGAAAATCAATAGGGTTCATCTGTGACATGTCCTGAATACTATTCAATCATAAAATTGGTGACTTGTTGAACTCCGGAGGCTGTATCGTGCTAACAAACTGAAATTTCTCAAAAAATGACAAAATGTCGTACTTCCAGTACCATAGCACCCGTTGTACTGGCTCTGGTGAGCTGAACATCAATAGGGTTCATCTGTGACATGTCCTTAACAAGATTCAATCTTAAAATTGGAGACTTATTGTACTCCGGAGGCTGTATCGTGCTAACAAGACATGTAAGAAAAAGTGGCCGACGACAACGACGACGACGACATACTCACAGGATGTTTTTTCGTGTTGTTGTTGATGGGAAACGTGAAAATAACTCAAAAAAATTTTCAAAATTCCAACTTTTTTTGGGGTAAACCAATACTTTTCTCGCATATTAGATAGGTTGGGCGGAAAAGTAATATCATAATTTCGACAAACATATTTTATTGTAATTTATTGTTTCAACCCTTACTTTGTGGAATCAACACATATTTCTTCTAACATATGAAACTGTTTCTAAATAATTCCATAATATAATGAAAAAGTTGTAAAAATTCTATAAAAATTGACAATTGTTTCTATATTACCATGTCCATGAAGTGACCTACCTTATTATTGACTTATTATATATGAATAGAGAAATTAAGAAGATATGATATTACAAATATTAAAATTTAGATATTATTAGCTCTATGGGGATATCCTGAATATATTTTTCCAATTTAACATCAGTATAACTGTGCAATGATATAGAAAACCAGGAAAAATATATCTGCTGATCTTTACAATTATTACATAAGAAGAGGAGAAAAGTGGAGAACAGATAAATCTAGGTAGCTCATTCTTCGAGTTATTTAATCTACGTTATACTCTGGCTACTATATAACACATAACGCTCAGTTTTATATTTATTCGTGAAAAGTCATCATTGAATGAAAGCAATAATTTATTCCAGAAAATCATACGCTATTAACGATATCGCAATCATGCATATACGCAGAACATACTATTTAATACTAATTTGATGAATCTAGTATTTTCATAATTTTCTAGAGTTTCAGTAAGAATACTGTACCTTCAATTATTTCGTTAATTAGTAGCTTCGTCTTGAGATATTCTAAAAAAAAACAAATCTAATAAATGTTTGAAAATATAATAAAAACACGGGGCAAGTTTCGTTTAGCCGAAATCTGTTAAAAAAGAAAAAAAAACTATTTTTGTCATTTAGATACCTCAGGAAGTATATTACTGAACAAATTTGCAGCGGAAAATGTGCTGTTGCCATTTTTTGAATGCGGTTTATACATGAAAAATTAGTGTTATTTTATATTGTAGACTTATTTTTAAGCACCGATACGAAAATGAAAATCAGCGGAAATGCGTTGTTTCGCCACTATACAGTGATCCTCTTCCCGACCTTTAACACAGATCAATGAATAATATCTATTCTTATCAACTTAATATCGCTATGGTCAATAAATGCGAAAATTTAAAAAAAACTGTCAATAAAGCATAAAAACGACAATCCTGATAAAGCATAAAAGGTAGGTATGTATACATTGTACATATATGTGAATTTAATATTCTATATTCAGTTGAGTTAAATCATTTCGTTCATATTTACGTTCATATTATTTACAAAAATGTCGACTCAAGTTGTAGAAATGGCTCTTCTTCGTTCGCGACAAGAAGGTTATGAATTCGGTCTTTTACATGGTTTGTTGCATAAACGCCCCTTATGTAAAACCAAATGTAAAGGGCATGGTAACAAACCTGATATTTTTTCTCATTATTACCATGGGGAAATATATCTGGGCATATACAGTTGTTCAAAATCAGCGTGTCGTCCAGATGAAACAGTCGCAAAAAACACGTGGTTTGAACACATCCATTTGCCTCCCGAAATCGAAATAAGGTACGTTTTTTTCTTCTTTAAAAAACTCATAACAATATTATTAGTTATTTGTAAAACAAGTGTCACAATAACTAGTTTTGTAGTACGAGTGAAGTTTGCACAACGAACCGCGAAACGGTGAATTGTGCAAATCACGAGTACTACAGAAAGTCATTGTGGCACAAGTTTTACACAATATTTTTTATAATTCGCATTTATCTAATTATTTAAATAAAATAGAATTTCATATAATCCCTGTTTTTAAACTAGGAGGAGTGGTTTGAATTTAAGTTGGCAATTCTGTAGATTCCTAATTGGTCAGATCACAGATGGTTTTATTCAGCACTTCTGACTTCTGACATATTATAACCGAATAATTGTGTAAACTGTAAACAAACTTTTATTTAAGCAAAAAGAGGATGATTTGTTCAAAAAAGAGCTCCTTCGTATATGCTCTTGCGATCTATTTATATTATATCATAAACAGAATTATTCCTGTAATACATCTTCACATAGATATCTGGTAATTTATCCCAAAAATCGAACGTTTTGTATACCTATATATTGATCCTATACAATATAAAAATAAACAATTGACAAATCATTGATAAATAAACGTTAGCTTACTTTATTCATTAATATTTTTAATGTATAAATCATTCTAATTTACCTTTAATATAATAATTTGCTAGCTAGAACAACGCTAGACCATTTTATTTATAATTTGTGTCAAGTTTAAAGTCAAATAAAAATATAACTAAATACAATAACCAACTGTATACTAAAAATTACTATAACAGTGTTCAAAGAGCTTCATTGTGACACTGTAAACAATGTTATAATTAAGTCTCTTTTATACGCGAATTATGAAAAATATAGTCTTGTTTGGTTTTGCGCACAACGAGTCGTTCTAACGAAATCTGTTTTTCTGTGAATTATAAGGCGCAGTAAGAAGGTCAAAATCTCCAATAAATGCAAAAAAGCCGCACATATATAATATTCCCCACCCAGCACCCAACTGCACTCCACCATCCCGAAAGTATGTAAAAAAGTTGAGTATATTATAGAAAACTTCGAAATATTGAAGATTTTCTATTACACCGCCCTTATGATAAATTTCCGCGGAAAACGTTATATAGAAAAGTTATTGCAAATTATTAATCAAACAAAAATATGTAGTTTTCATCTTCCTAAATTATTGTGATAAAAAATCATTTTCTAATAAAAATTAGTTCACATCGTTATATTGAATGTTTTTACTCCATTCTATAACAAAAAAACTATTAAAAACACCGTAAAGTTTCGAATTTTAGTTAATAGTAGAAAAATTAAAAATTCGAGATTTCTCAGAAACGAAGAATTTCCGCGGCAAAAATCAAATTATGTAGTGCTAGTTTTCTTGTATAGAATCATCCTATAAACCGATATTCCATGTAACTGATTCCGGATAAACGAAACTTGAGCCAAAAACATTCTCACCGTTTTTCGAAACAAGAAATAACTACTATCTGTCGATATGACGCGATGAATATTGAATTACATCTGCTTCGATAAACGTGACGGTGATCGGCTTTATTATTAATACACGTATCTGTGATGACTCGCAGTTACAAGAAGAAATGCATAATTTGTGTGTACAGTTTTATATGGATTCGACGGAAAACCTAAGCTGATGGTCGCAATTAGAAATGGAGATGGCGTGGTTACTGACTGCTTGGTACTTATACGAACCAAAAGCAGCCGTCTTCAGTTCAGACTAGAGACTCTGGACGAGAGAGCAGGCCTATGTGCTGACGAGACCCATAGGTCGAAGCCATGGTCCACATATTTCTCCTTATAACTAAGAGCCATCTGAGATGTGTTTATCGACAATAAAGCCTATCACCGTCTCGTTTTTCGAAGGAGATGTAATTCATATTTGTCGCATTATATAGCCAGGAGAGTAGTTGGTTTTTCTTAAAAAAACTATCGGAATTTATTTGTTTGGTAATATTTTCAGATAGAGGTGTAGTAGAATTCACTTATCTACAGTTGTATAGAATCACCTCTTACAAATCTGACAATGTTGGTTACGGAAAACCTAAGCTGACTATGTGAGTTACTCAGAGATAAAAATGATTGAAGAATGAAAAAAAAATGTATTTCGCGTAAAATACCTTAATTTTAAAAATTGTAGCAGAGCGCTTTCGACTGTTAAGTCATCGTCAGTGCTTACCTGTAAGCGAGTAAACCAATAGGTTAATATGAAATTTAAAATAAAAAAGTGAAAAAAGTTAAAAAGGTTAATAAGAAAGTTATGAGAGGCTACTTACTCGTCAGGAATTACACAAATATGGACACAAGACATTATGAAAAATAAAGTTAAAATACATCTCGACTAATTAAGGTTGGTCTAATGAGAACCGAACCCAAACAACAAGTCCTTCACTTGTAAGTATGCTTATCGTCAATCAGAAATATAAAAAAAAATGTTCCCAAGCATAGATTTCAATTATCAGAAACAAAATACACAAAAGATAGAAGTGCATTTATTTATCAATGAAAAGAACATAAGCATTCAGACATTTGTCTATGATCTATATAAAATACGGTATTAAATAGTTTTGACAATATTAAGACATAACTCAGTGCAAAGAAAGAACGGCAATGAACAGATGACGGTCGACAAGGGACAATCTATTCTAAACGACAAGACCCCAATTCCGGGGACAATGATACATAAACTCCACTGAATCAAGAACAGAGACGAAAGAGAAGTGAGGAGTAACAGATATAAAGTGTAACTCGAACGAGAAGTCAGACTTAAAGACAATATTAAGCCCCGTCTAATGGGAACCGAACCAATAAGTAAAACAACTCGTCAAGAAATGAGGGACAAAACCCTTCAGACCAAAGCGTGTTAAAAAGTTAAATGGTTTAAAATGAACAAGAAACAAAAAGAGTCCAGAAAATTTAAATCAATTTTCTGGACTCTTCTTTGCACTAAGTTCTCTTATTAGTGTTTTCAAAACTATTTAATACCATATGTTATATGGATCATAGACAAACAAATATCTGAATGTTTGTGTTCTTTTCATTCATAAATAAATTCAATTGTATCTTTTGCGTACATTGTTTCTGATTATTGAATTTCATGCTTGAGAACATTTTATTTTTATTGTTCTGATTAACGATAAGCATACTTACTTAATGAGTCTCTTAACTTGATGTTTGGGTTCGGTTCTCATTAGACCGACCTCAAAAGGTCGAGTTGGAGTTCTCTTTTAAGTTTGTTTTTCATAAAGCTTTGTTTTGCTCCTTTTCACGGTTGCTTGATTCAGGTTAAGGGTTGGTTCTGGTTCTCAAACTCTGTTACTGCTATGCACAATCAAATAAAATGTTGATGTTACATCATTGATTACTTAAAATGTGTTAAAATCACCCTACAATTATTATTTAAGAAATCTATTATGTAACATTTTATTTGATAGTACGTAGCAGTAACAGAGTTTGATGTTTTTTAAGACACCAGTTGCATCTTTTTTCTTGACCACAGCTTTCAGAATGGCCTAATGGCTGAAAACGCTTAACTGATTTTTTAATAAAATAAACACTTAGTACTCGTCTTTCATTCACCCAAATCTTAATTTATTATTTGGGTTCGGTTCTCATTAGACCGACCTTAATTAGTCGAGTTGGAATACTCTTTTATGTTTGTTTTTCATAAAGCTTAGTTGTTGCTTCTTATCACGGTTGCTTGACTCAGTTTAAGGGTTGGTTCTCATGAGACTGTTCTTTTTACCCGTGTCTTGTGTCCGTGTTTTTGGGTAGCAAAACTTTTTGATTTCTGTGATCTTCAGTTCTTGGAATTAGTTGTCCATGTCAACGAGATTTCTTGCCATTCATTCCACGTTTGCAATTGTAAGTGACAATTGGTTGACTTCGCTTCGTTCCTGGCATCATGTTAATCTACATTAATCCCTCTATGGGTTGGATTTTAAACAATTTCAATTATAAATTTTAACATGTACATTTCTGTCTAATTTGAAGTAACCTATCTTAACTTTTTTATTAACCATTTAAACTTTTTTCACGTTTTTGATTTTTTTTGTTTTCAAATTTCATATCAAGTTATTGGTGCACTCACTCATAGATAAGCACTGATGATAACTTAACAGTCCAACCCGCTCTGCCACGACTTTTTAAATTATTGTATTTCACACGAAATACATTTTTTCTACAACTGCTATGAAAAGTAGCGTATTTCTCATTTCAAAACTATATATTGCTCACACTGTGAGAAATATCATTTCTCACGCCACTTTGCCCACACTACATACATTTATATGGAGAATCCAGTAGGAGATACTCGATGCCCAGCCGATTTCAGTAGGGTATACTCGATGCCCAACAGTTTTCGGTGGGTGGTCCTCGATACTTAGACTTTTTCTACAAAACTATTCACTTGTATTCTTTAAATTTGTGCAGTTGTAGAAAAAGTATAGTATACAACATGTGGGAGAAGTACTTTTCTCACTCGAATGTTTGCGGCACTCGCCCTTGGCTCGTACCACAAACTTCCACACTCGTGAGATAAGTTGAACTTTTCCTACTTGTTGGACAATATAGTATTTTTTTCATTTTTTCATTATATTGACACGTGTACACAGCATGGAGGTTTTTATTTAATAAAAATTGATTCTCCAGATTATACAGGCTAGTCAGTACCTTCTACCCCATAGGCTCGTAAACAATTATTATGAAAATTGTGTTGAAATAGGTGCAATCATATAAAATTTGTTCGCATTGTGATGGAAATACTTCATTCACGATTTCAACTTTCACACGTATTCTCAAAATGATGAATTTTTAAGGAATTCACAGTTAAAGTATCCTATCTTTGGATATTCTAACATTAAATTAGCAGGTACAAAGGGAATCGCTTAAGTGAGATGTTTAAATCATGAGAATGAATATGTGTGCCTAAGGAAAATGATAAAAGAATCTATTGGTACTATAGCTACGTAGTCACCTTTTCTTACATTTGTTCAAGGCAGTAACGAAAATTCAGATATTATCTGGGCAAATGATAGAAAGTAATCTTAATTGTAACTTTGCAAAAAAAACTCATGGATCTTCATACATTCAACATTTAAGAAAAATATGGTCATCATAAAAACGAGATAAGTAGAATCTATAAATACCTTTTCGACAATTTCGTTTCCCTTGACGAGAAGGCAGTTTAGATTCCAAGTAGAAATCAAAAACAAATTCACTAATATCTCTATATGGAACAATAAATTGCCCTTTTTAAAAAACAAAATTATGGCAACTATAAGAGAGTTCATCAAACAATTCAGAAAGGATGAATATCATAATATATTGATTAACTGAATCAACTTGCCGTGACGACAACCTGAATTTCTCGAAAAAATTATCAGTCACGTGATTTAGCTGCAACATTAATAAGTGATCCTTTCCCTGGCTTGACACCTGTCACGTGTAGATGCCAGAATAAAAGAAGTGTAGATAATTTTTTACAAATATTTATTTTCAATTAAAAAAAAAGTACAATTTATTTATTAATGACATCAATTATGTTTTTGAAGTTCATTTTCCACTTTTTTTCCGTCAATGGCGAATAAAGTAAGGAGCTGTGGGTTTTCTTCACTGACTGTCTATGTTTTATGAAATAAAAGTAATACTTCGATATGATTTTGTTCTTCTCAACACTGGATTTATGTTTGAAATATGGTATAATTTCACGAACAATATTGCTCATATCTTTGAATAGATCTTCTTGTTCTGGATTTAAGCCGGAATTCTTCACTAAATACGTTAAATACTTTATATTTTTATGAAGAGACTATCCATCTCAAATGTAGTCTGTAGGTAAATAGCAGTAAGTAAAACGTAAAATCCGTACTACAGTATATATTAATACAAGATGAAGGGCAACTAGTTTCAGCTCACTGAGCCATCATCAGGCCTGTAAAAGGTATCAAGATAGACAAAGTTCAGAAATACAAAACATATCGAATTACCTTAAATGTATATATAATTCACATGACAAGTATTATAAATGGAAAGCTGTCACATGTCTGTGTCATCCAGCAGTATCAAATATGTGTCAGTAGGAAAATGAAAATATACTGTAGGAATATTTTATTAAAAATATTAAGTAAAATTTACATGATTATGTAAACGTCAAACAAAGTTAAAAAAAAAATTAGACAACATTAAGATAAGTCATTAGAATTGAATAAATGTAAAATTGAAAGAAATAGGAGAAAGAAAATATGGACATCGTCGTACGACAGAAAATGTCTGAAGCAAGAAGCCAGTATTGTAATAGTCATAATAGGAAAAAGGGGCCGAAAGCGGATTAACAGAAAACAAAAGTACATTCTAATTATCTGAAGCGCAGTGACACGCCACCATCACAAATCAAACAAGATGGTTGGAGAACTGACAAATGACAAGGACTACTGAAAGCCTTCAACAACAAAGTGAAAATAAAATTAAATGTACCAGTTAATAATCGTGTAAAGAAATTATGTAAAATACTATAGAAAGACGCAAAGTCATTTAACATTATCCATTAAGTAATAATGTAAGTAATAATGTTAACAGACTTGTGCCTTTCTATTGTATTTTACATAATTTCTTTACAAGATGGTTAACTTGTCTCATTTATCTCTATTTTAAAATGTTTTTCACTTTGTTGTTGAAGGCTGTCAGTAGTCCTTGTCATTTGTCATTTCTTCAACCATCTTGTCTGATTTGTGATAGTGGCGTGTCACTGCACTTAAGATTATTAAATATTATAAATTTTTATTTAGTAATTTTGGTGTAGTTTCCGGTGTTCCGGGGTTATTAATTATTCAATGGTCGGGTAATGGACTCTCTACCTTATTCTCCAGACTTACAGTGCTACTATGTTTGCCGTTCTTCTCACTTGCATCACGGCGTGGGCCATTTTGATAAGCTACATACAACATTTCAAAAATTTATTACCTTTTACAGTCCCATTAGGGAATTATACTCTATATTCACCCTTCACTTGTCTATGGGAGGGGTACTACCCCATCATTACTTACTTTTGTTTTCTGTTAGTCCGCATTTTGTTTTCTCCATTGCCCCTTTCTCCTATTACGACTATTACAATACCGGACTTCTTGCTTCAGACATTTCTGTCGTACGACGATGTCCATATTTTTTTTCTTCTTTTTCTTTTAATTATACATTTATTCAATTTTATTAACTTCTCTTAATGTTGTCTAATTTTTATTTTTAATTGAGTTTGACGTTTACATAATTATATAAATTTTCGTTACTATTTTTAATAAAATTTCCCTACAGTATATTTTCTGCTGGATGCCACGGACATGTTACAGCTTTTCTTTTATACTACTTTTCGTGTGAATGATATATACATTTAATGTAATTCGATATGTTTTGTATTTCTGAACTTTGTCTAACTTGATAGCAGTGCTCAATTTTTTTAAGAAAATCGCACATCGCATTCCGAAATTATTCAAGCTCTTGGGATATTTTAAGTGAAAATATTTTGACACATTATCTATTTATAGGTACACAACCTATTCCTTCAAATCTGTTGAGTTTTGCCATCCATATATCAACATTAAAACCTAGAAATCCCAGGTCTCGTTATTTTTACCAAACTTCACAGAAACACAAAATATGCTATTCTCACATTAATACTTGGCCAAACTCTAACAAAACATACTATTGAAAACAAGATTACATATCAAAATATCCCTTAGGTGGCCACTCCTTGAGACCATGTTACACAACTGATATAAACTTACAAGAAGCTATCATATCTCATAGAACTAATTACAAATACACATTGATAGTATTATCAAAATATTTGTCAATATGTATCGGTTTTGATTACATCTTTTATGATGATGATTATGAATGAGTTATTTTTTACGAATTATTAGGTATTTTCGCGGAGACAATCCCGAACGTATTCAGAATACAAACTGAACCTATACTACGGCGCAAGCGCATATACGAATTAGTTCCGGATTGCTTCGAATTTTTAAACACCGCGAACGCGCCTATTATATCTAAGGATATTTCTTCTTTTTCGACATGTGTGTCATTCATGGTACACCCGGTCCGTGAATGAAAAGTTAGGTTATGATCAAAGAATACAAATATTTACTTTTTGTATTTGACTGATTGATTAGAATATTTAGAAATAGTGGAACAAATATTTAGGCATAATATGACTGAACAAGAAGGTAAGGTGTTACACGATTTTATTTTTACCTTGAAATGTAGACATTTATTACTTTAGTTATCTCCGACTTTTTAATAATCCCTTCAACCTCGACCTCTCAACAAGACAAAGAAGAATGTTTTAAATGGAGCCACAGTTCCACATTGATGTTCCTGGACTTGTACGAACCATACAGAAAGCAAGTAGGTAGTATTCAAAAGAAAAACTTATTGTAAGGCCGTTATCGGATACAGTAATGCCATCATCTATATGAGAAGCAAATACCGGCTTAGTGGACTCCAATATGGAGACAGAAAATATAGAAAACAATGAAATGGATGGAGAGAACATGGAGATAAAAAAGGAAGGGGCATCAGTAAACCGGGAGCTACAGAAAAAAAAATTAAGAATTGATGTATTAAAAGAAATAAGAAATGACAGGAAAAAGTATTACAAAAGAGTGTTAGGACTAAAAGAAAAAATGCTGAATGAAAAAATAAAAAAAACAACATTCTCGAACAGAATAATGATATTTTAAAGCAAGGAATATCTGACATTCTACAGGTGTTAAGTAATAAGAAGACATGAAAGAAAGGAGTATAAATGTTGGTTTCTTACATATTTATTTTATTATATGTATATATTGTTAATTATTATAACACTATTTCTTTTTTACTTTTCTTGTTCATGTTTCTTTTGTTAGGTTTATGTATTATATATTCTGTTTTTGTTTTAAAATGTTTTATATTTTAGAATGATGTTTATTTTCTTACTTTTCTGTATGTATGTATTGTGCTCTAAGTTTTGCAATATATAACTGGAAGAATAAAAACGAATTGTTTATTTTCACCTAGTAAGTTTAATAGATTTGAATATTACAACTACACTTAACTACATACGAAAAGGTAAACTATCCATTATTTCGTTTCTTCTTATAACCCCGCTTCTATCGTCTTCATGTTTACCTTCTACATCCCCGATAACTGCTTCGTATTGTGGGTCTAGTTCTTCTGGTACAGCAATGTCTGTTATTGTGAGGTTGTGTAAGACAGCAGCAGCCTTAATTAAATGTACACAAAATTTAATATTTCTTAGTTTTAAATGGTACAGCTGCCGAAATTTTTGTTTTAATTGTCCAAAGCAGTGCTCAATAACATATCTATTTTTTGAAAGTAAATAATTATAATTTCTTTGGCGCCTAGCCCTGTCTTTAAAAGGAGTTAAACAATGCCGTAAACAAGGTTATGCACTATCTGCAATAATTAAGTAATTGCCACATTTTTCTTCCAGGGTATCAAACAGAGGTGATGACCGGAACACTCGACTGTCGCGGACAGATCCTGGATAGCCAACAAAAATATCTCTGATGATTCTTTTATGATCACAAACGACTTGTGCCTAAAAATATCAATCTACTATTAATACAGCCCAATGATACAATAAAAACATATGTTACAAATTAAAATGAACAAAGCTCTTTAAACTTACTATTCATTAAATTTACTGTTTCGACCCTTACTATGTGGAATCTACTCATGTTACATATTAAAATAAGACTAACTGTCTCTAAATAATTCCACTATATATTGAAAAAATTATGAATATTCTAAAAAATTTACAATTGGTTCAATATTACTATCATCGTCCATTTATTTAGAATTTTATCATTTTTTCATTATATTGTAGAATTATTTAGAAACAGTTTTATTTTGAAAAAGTAATTACCGCACCCATACTTTGTATCAACAAATTGCAAGATTACTGACCTGGATAGAGTAGAAGTGTTTCCTGTTCAGGTATGAATCAGGATCATCTGCTGGTTTATCAATTTTAATATGGATTCCATCTATGACTCCAATGATATTCGGAAAATCCTTCTGTCGGAAGAGTCTCTCAATTTGAATTTTTTCTTGGTCAGTTGGCCATTTTATAATTTCCTCAGACATATTTGATAGGAATTCGGTAACTCGCTTGACAATTTTAACCGACACGTCTCTAAACGTTGCACCTTCGTTACCTAAGAACCATAGAAAACAAAGGATGGTTTTTATGGGACTTATTTTCTCAGAGCTTTCTGATAGTGAAAATACTGAAATGTTTGTTATCGCTGTGATATCAGCACTGCTAGGTCTCTAGTTACTCTAAAATGAGATACAAACAGCTCATCATCAAATTGTGGCACAATTTCTTCAAAGAAATTTGCATTGTTTGGTACATCTCCAAAATTCCTAAGCAACTCTTCCAAATCTTCGTCACTCGAACTTAAATGGCCCATAATTTCAAAAACAAGTAATCAAAATGGATTATGTTTGTATACTTTCACTTCTTACCACAAACAGCCACAAATAAGAACCTCACAAAACAACAAAATTTTTCTGAATCAGATATCCCTCCTCCAATCCGAAGATTTGTTGAGCGCGTTACGAACATGTCCAAAGTTTACAGAACGTGATGAGAGAGAGAGAGAGAGAGAGAGCGAAGTTCGAAAGAAGTTTGTGGTGGGTGGTAGTTGTTGTAGTTGGGGTGTTTGGTTTTGATGTGTGCCCTGATATAGGATTGCTTTCCTCTGCAGGGCTGGGTTGGGGGTGTGTTGGGGAGGGGGGTTTGTGCGCGTTCGTACTGAGTGTGGTGAATTGGTTAAAAAATTGGGAGGTTGAGTTGGTGACTTAGAAAGTTGGGGGTGAAATCGAGGTTTAGGGGTGGGCTTGTTGCTAGAAAATGTTCCGGAGGAAAAGCATTCGCGTTGCCTTCGTATCCTAAAAAAAACAATAATAATCTCGTTGGGGGGGGGGCGGTTACAGCTGCGGCTGCATTGTTCCCTACGTCGATGAGAGAGATTGGTCCGTCGGTCCATTTGGCTGGTGAAAAAATTCATCCTGTTGAATAGATTCACCGTGTTACAGGGAAACCGCAGAAAACCTGTAACCCGACGGGTGGGTGGGGTTGTTAGAAGATTTGTCAGAAGGGTTGACTAGTGAGCGTGTTTGGAGATAGTAAGTTGTAGGTTATATAGATAAAAGAGAATCGTGTAAAGAGATATGGAATTGTATGTGTGATGGTTGCAATGGTTATCGGATTGAGATTGGGGATCGGTCTAGGTAGTCAATGTATATGTCCGGGAGGTCGTCGTAGGCCGTGGCTAGTAGCCGTACTGGGGGAACGTGATCCGCGAACACTGAATTTAAAATCCGGAGGGTGTTCTCTTTTCACCGCGAACGGCAAATTTTTAAGTGCGCATGCGTAAACATTCTGAATACGTTCGGGATGGTCTCCGCGAAAACACCTATTATGTAATCTACAAACACAGGCATGAATCGATCATGGCAGATGATTTTGACTAGATTATTCATATAAAAAAAACTGAAAATACCTAATATAATTAATAATAATTTGAGTAAGATTAGATAAGGTCATCGTTAGTTGACAATCGGTGCTTTTTTATAAACATTTATATAAGCATTTGATGGCTATAGCAACATTAGCCATGCAGCTTTCTCATAATTGAGCATCTTTTCATTGGTAAACTTACATCCTAATTCATCACGTATTACATAAATTACGCTCCCAAAAGTGACGCCATCTCTTAGATATTAAATACGTTTAAATGCGAAATCCGGGAATTATCAACAGCTAATGTTTTCAGTTCCTCAACACAAATAAGTATCAATCCATATTATACGCTTTTATCTGTAATATCAATTGTTATATTCGTTAAAACATATTTTCCACAATATTATGAATAATGAAATAGTATGTTGTAGACTATTTTTTGACAAACAGTGCTAGGTTTTGAATGGCAGACGCGGTATCGTTTGACATCAGTACGTAGGATAACGTAACATTTATATTTAAAATTGGTTATAATTGAAATACACCTTGTAGGTACCTTTACCTGCATGAGATACTTAATGAAATCAAAGAACAACTGAAACACGTAGTTAATTCGTTAGTTAATTGCACCTTCAAGTGCAGCATTTATATAGCATTAATGGATTAAACATTAACTGTAATTTATTGTTGTAATTAAGAATTCTATTTCCACTTCACGATCTTTAGAAATTACAGTTTTATGTGTTTTATAAATATATTTCTTTTTCAGAAATTGAAGAGTAAAATCATTAAAATTCTGTTTTAAGCAAATGGGAAACGAAGTTCATTTGCAGTTTAAATTTGAATATCGTTTTATATTGTAATTTGCTCTGAGGATCTTTTGGGTTTGGTTTTATTTAAACTTATACACATTTATCACAACCACAAGCTGTAGGCAAATTCTGCAATGCGTTTCAGTGCAAAATGATTTTTTCTACGAGATGAGTAAAATGCGCAAGGTGCAAGTTTGGCCCTATATTTATCGTCATATTAAAGACTCTAATTAATAGTTTTCATTTGGTTTGTACGTAATATTCTGGCTACCATAAATGTAAAAATTTAATGGACGAACATCACTGAAAGTGGACCTTAAATACATATTTCCAGAACAAAGCAAAATCATTGATACAAACTAAACTGCGAAGTATTTCATTAAAACTTTGAATAATGGAGTATACAGTTTTAGGTGAAAAATTCCTTGTCAAATTTGATTCCATTCACACTGAATTTTGCTCTATTTTGGATTTTATATATTGGAATCAGCTTTGGCTTTGTGTGCTATTCTCTATCATTATTATCTATTCTCTGGAGAATTTCGAAATATTTCAACTACCAATTTGCTGTGACAGTTTGCAACTGCAACTACATTACTGTGTTCTCAATAATACTTAAACTCGAGAAAAATGTGTAACTATTTATTAACCATTTTTCATAACCCAAAGGTCTGCAATATCCGATAAAAGCATCATCAATCCATATTTGAATACAGTCACGGACAAGCACTCATTGAATGCGAAATGCTAACAGGTCTTTCAGCACAAGAATTACAAGGCTTTCAAGAATACAAAAACGTGCTTCCAGCAAGACTTACCAAACTTCTGACTTATAAATTGTTGCGATAAATGATTCATTCACGAAAAAAACGATTTTCTCACTGTAGTCGTGATTCCAGTCCTGACTATTTTCTGTGTGGAAATCTCAGAAGTAAAATAAACGAAAACAAATCGATGAATCTAACGCAATTGATGCATGAGAAATGGCGACAATCTTGCGAGCAATGCATCAACACGTCATCACCATGAACCGTAACCTTCTACTTTTGGACACTGGTCATACGAGTTTTGAAACTATGAATCGTTATTCATATAGTTGAACCAAATTTTGCATTGTACTCGTATATGCTTATTTTGGAGACTTTCATTTGTGGATGATTTACATGTGAATTGGATACTGCAATACATAGTTATCTATGTGAAGTAGAATAACCAAATATATTTCAGTTAAATCCAACTCCAAGTATATACAAACACGTTTATCAGTTACCAAACTGGTCGGTCACTCGGTTACTCAATAATTGATGCATTCTGGCTGTATTATTGTAAGATCATAATTCTAGTACATGAACGGATCAGTTTTTTATCTATTCGTATTCATGTGGTTTTAAAGTTGGGTTATCAATAGACATAATTGGTTAAATTGGAAATATTAATCTACAATATTACGATTATAGAAGATGTTAACTAGAATCGAATTTTTGTTAGTGACAACAATAAAATATCCATATATCAGCACTAACCAATTGTTGAAAGACATTGTTGAGGAAAATATCAGTTTAGTTTACTATTTATATTTGTCATGGTTCGGAGAGTGTAAGAGGACTTCGTAGTTTTGATAGGCGGCTCAGCAGCAAAAACATAAACACTATTTTCTCAAATGTCCCACGTACACATGTAGAACCTGGAGAAAATTTTCCATATGGAAAAGACAATCATAATACACACCATCAATGTCGGTGTACCTGTACATACTAGGTTCCTCCAAAATAAAGTGGTCATGTACACCGTTTTGTAAAAAATATTACTTTGAACCTGCAAATCGATAAACTAGTATTGAGACTACCACTAAATGTAGACTTCTTGGTAATAAGGAATATATAAAGGAACTGTATATGATTAGAAGAAGCACGTGACATGGATTTTGATCATTCTCAGAACAAGCAATTCAGCAAAATAGTTGGGTATTACATTCAACGCAAAGCTACAATTAAAGCTCAATTTCAAGCAAAAAAATATATCTCTGAATAAAATTTTGGAATATGTATTGACTATTGTGACGAAATTTCACTTTGTCTATATATAATGAATTTTTGTTATTTAGGGAAATCCTCAAACACTCTCAAAACGAACTACATAGGAATATTATCATATTATCATTGTTCCTTTTTACACTCGGAATACTGATCGGGACATGGAGCTGGACACTGTCACAATCACCATGTTCGCTAAAAGTCATGAAGAACGACTCTTGACCACGTGAATGTTGAAGCCAAACAGCTCCTCGACAACAGCAATCATAACAGGAGATTGAAGAGGATAAAGCCCTAAGACTTGATTAATAAACGTCAGTGTTGAGCAGAATACTGCGCGGTGTCCACACGTTAGCTTCTGTCATTATAATAGAAACAGTTATAATTTGAAGTATCCATTTTATTTCCTTTTCATTTTTATTTTGATATTGAGTTAGGTCAACTCCAATAAAAGCTTTTTTGATAATTGCTTAGTATTCCTTGCTAACAGGCTATTAGTAGATTCATACTTTATCATCAACAAGCTACTCATTTAGTTGCATAATTAACATAATTGCGATCATAATGCTTTGCAATCCACTACAATGTGAATGGAAACCACCTCAGTTAATATCGTTTTCATCAGTAATAATAATATCATTATCAAATTAGCAGAACTAAAAATGTTTCTTCACTTATCACCGATCGTTGAATGTACCTATATATTAAAAACAATGAAAAATAAATTTTCACATAACTCTCGCATTCGCCAATACCTGTTAAATACAAACAATGCATGGGAAAAATGCAAATTGTGATTTTTGTTTTGTTGTTTCAGAATACGACAAGAAAAAAATGGCGGCGCTTGGTGCCCAAAAGCCCAAATCAGTAGTGACGTGAAGGAATATTTAGAAGTAGATCTTCAAAAAGCTCATTTGATGACCTGGACTGAAACTCAAGGTCGTTTTGGTAACGGTCAAGGTCAAGAATTTGCTGAGGCTTTTTTAGTTGAATATTGGAGACCATCGCTAAACCAATGGATTACTTACAAGGATTCACGAGGAGAAAAAGTTTGTATATATTTATTATATATTTAAGTAGATTTATAATGTACTTTTCATGGATTACCCTCCAGGCATTATTGAATTGAGCTAAAAGTAATCAAAATTAGTATACTTGATCGTAGAAAAATAAACTGTAGCTTCCTGAAGAAAGGAATAAAAATTATCTGGAGGCTTGGATACTTGAAAAGATTTCTTCTCATATATAATTCATGAACTTTGTAGATTCATTGACAGCCTTCCTTCAGTTACCGATAATCACTATTTCTTCCGTAAAAACGAATATATATATGTATATATATATATATATATATATATATATATATATATATATATACGAGTATATATATATATATATATTTATGGTACTTGCATTATTTGTAAAATTCGTTACCCCGTTATTGGAAAATCTGTATATGAAATTTGCATTACAAACACGCAACGTTTTGCGACACCTTTGACAAATAAATTATTAGGCTTTGTTTAGGGGCATTGATTCATTAATACATAGCATGAAATAAAAATAATGTTCTCTCGCGTTAATGCAAAAAAATTATAATAATAATAATCAAACATTTCCTCCTAGTCTACGTATGTATCAAACTTTTCATTTAAACATTTGCATTATTGGTCAGATGATTTTTAGATAAGCAAAGATCCAAATATTACACTATAAAATTATAATGGAAAATATAAAACAGTATATTTGGTAAGACAGGGCATTTTATTAATGACAATGTTCACGTGACACTACTAGCTGTATGACAAGTAAAAATCAGTATCTGTTAACTCTGAAACTGCATTTTTGTATTTTGAATTAGAGTACATACTGTTAGCTTCTGATTCAACTTCTCAACAATCAACAATGAAAGTAAATCTAAAATAAACGGTCCTTAAAGATTAATAGTAACATTTCCGCATTTATACACTCCGGAAGCTGTATCGTGCTAACAAACCGAAATTTCTCCAAAAATGTGTATATCAGGATTTAAAGGATATTGGGTGGGGTGGATGATTCAGGGCATCTCACTGAAGAACCCTATTGAGTTTCAGCTCCCCAGAGTCAGTACAACAGGTGCAATATAGTTCCTGAAGTACCAAATTTTTTGTCGTTTTTGGAGAAATTTCGGTTTGTTAGCACGATACATCCACCGGATTGTATACAAGTGAACAATTTGATGATTGGATATTGTTCACAGTGTCGCACAGATGCATCTCATTGATATTCAGCTCACCATAACTAGTACAACGGGTCCTGTAAATCCAGATATACTACATTTTTGGAGAAATTTCGGTTTGTTAGCACGATACAGCTTCCGGAGTGTATACAAATGGCACATTTTATGATTGGATATATTTCAGGACGTCTCACTTATGAATCCTATCGATATTTAGCTTACCAGAGGCAGTACAACGGGTCCTATGAATCCAGATATTTGATTTTTGATAATTTTCGGTTGTTACAGCCTCCGGGGTGAATAAGTGCCGAAAAGTTAGTTTTAATCTTTAAAACCGTTTATTTTATATATATATATATATATATATATATATATATATATATATATAAATATATTTGGATCCGGTGAGTTTTTCTTTGAATCTGAACATGACTTATTTTTCTCCAATTTAAGTTTTAACTGGATCTAATTTATATTATTAGAAATAGACTCAAAATTGGTAGTATTGCTACTTGAGGTGTTTTTGCGAGTTTCTCTGTAATTGTTGATAGTAAACGAAATTATCCGCCGCACAACCTTCTTTTATTCATATAAATTATCACCAATTATCTCTATTAACCCGAAGATCATGTTGAGGAAAATATTTACGATCTTCTCCTACTTCTATATTTTCAGATCAGAGCATTTTCATTCCAACATTTTGTAGTTAACAGTTTATGAGTTCCAATCAGAATATATTTTCAAAGTATAAATACTGTTTGCCCCAGTGAAATATTTTGAACGCAAGTTCATTAATTTTACATATGAAAATAATTATTGTTCAATTATTTTTGTAATCTTTATCCACAATTCTAACCAATACTTCGACACTGATTGTAAATGTTTCATTTCTTTAGCACGTGCATACAAAATAATAGCTTTTGTTCTTATTTAGATTTGCTTTCAGAGTACCATTCAGAATTTCTATCGTTTGCATCATACGATTTTTTAGTAGCGCTTTCATTCATAAAAAGCGTAAGCACGTTGCAATTTTCTTTTGGTACACATAAAGTAAGAGTTAAATTGATTAAAAACGCACTTAAATATGGCTAAAAAACTTTTAGAAAAATAGGATTTTTTTTAGCAATTGACTTAATATTTGATTCGTCTCACTGCAGTTTTGTTAGTTTTTCCAAATATGTCAGCGGAAGACGTAAGATGATATTTTACTTTTCCCCCAACCCTATCTAAGATGTGAGAAAAGTATTGGTTAACCCCAAAAAGGATTTTTTAGAGTCTATTTTTTTGGTTTTTAGCAAGATAGACACGAAACACGAGTTTTTAGAAAAAAATCCTGTGTGTATGTCGTCGATATCGTTGCCGGCCACTTTTTGTAATATGACTTATTAGCACGATACAGCCTCCGGAGTGCATACTTGTCACTAATTTTATGATTAGGTTTTTTTAAGTGCATCTGACATATGAATCCTATTGATTTTCAGCTTGCCCGAGCTAGTACAACGGATCCTATAAATCCAGATATACTACATTTCTGTTAATTATTGAAGACGTTTCGATTTGTTAGCACAATACAGCCTCCAAAGTGTGTACATTTTATTATTGGATTTTGTTCAGGGTGTCTCACAGGTGAACTCTATTGATATTTAGCTCACCAGAGCGTCGTTCTATAAATCCGGATATCTCACATTTTTGGTAATTTTTCGAATGTATACAAGTGCGGAAAAGTTAGTTTTAATCATTAGAACCGCTTATTTTTAGTTGTTTTTCAAGTACGTATTAATAAATTTTGAATACATTTTTTTAATATGGAAAACGTGATGAATGAATAATAAATGATATTATGTATAATATTGTGTTCATTCATCAGGTAGTTCAATCGAGTTAAACCGCATACACCACAAATGATTCAGGCCAAGAATTGATAAAATTGACCTATCAATATGAAATATTTACACGATATAAGTTCCAAGGAATTATCTAATAATACGATTCTGGTTCATGTTGAATTAATTCAAATTTAACAGCTTTTCCCTCAACAAAACCGTATCAAAATATTCAATATTTCTAAAATCACGATAAAAACGAAGAAATATCACATGAACAAACTCCATTCAAAAGCAGCGTAACTAACCACAATTCATTTTGCACTAATTGGCTCAATAAAAATAACTCTTATGCGTATACATCGGTTGATTTGCAAATAGCAAATGGTATAAGAAATTCGCATATCATTCTCATTCTCATAGATCATGCTATATATTTCTAAATAATAGATCTAGAAACTTTCAATCAATACCTACAATGCGATTCTGGATTCAAACCATTCAATAGCAGCACAAAAAGGTACGGAAAGTTACAAAGCAATATTTAGGAATAACTAGGGATATGTATTTCAATCTTTTCCTATTAGATGGAAAGAGGTGCTGACAATTTTGAACAAATGTATATACGAGTAAAATATATAACTGTTCATCTTAAAATCGGGGAAAACCACTCACAATTTCGTGCCAAAAAGTGTTAGTGTTATTTGAGAGGTTGCCATAATTTAAAGTTTTTCTTAAAAAATTAACTGTCTCGACCCTTACTTCGTGGAATCTACTCATATGTTTTAAATGAAACTCACTGTTTCAATAAATGATATTGATTTATCGAAACAATTGTCAATATTTTAGAATTTTCAACAATTTTCATTATATTGTGGAATTAGCTAGAAACAGTGAGTTTTATTTAAAACACTAATAAAGTTTTTCTCTTGATCTCCCCTTTCAATTACCGAAAAGTATTTTCTGTGATGAGAATATGTTATCTTGAAAAGCACTAAGCAACATGATAGTTTTAACCCTACTTTTTGGCTGCCGGGTTCCGATCAACTTCCGTAGAAATTAGTAATCCGCCAGGAACACTCAATTTCAGCAATAAGTTCGGCAATAACATGCATACTAACATAAGAAAAAATTAATCGGATTGGTGTCGAAGCATTTAGGATAGCCAAAAAATATTTTTTAACTGAATTAGGCTTTGCTCTGAATATATACAGATGACCCCCTTACTAGTCATGTAGAACCATAAAATAAGTTGAGCTGGGTCAGTAAAAAATTTCGTTACGGTATCCGTTTTCTCAAGTTACAAGAAAAATAAATGTATACTACTGGCAACAGTGTAATTAAATTCTGTACGAATATGTTTTGGAAACTGGCACATCGCAGAAATTTGCTTCCGTATCTGCATCTCAAAGAGATCGCGCTAATTACACGGTTCGTATCGAGTACTTAACATTTTTGGGGTTGATTTTTCTAGTTGTAACGTAAAAATCCAACATCGTGCGCCGATGCACTTAGCCCAATTACGTTAACGACCTATTGAAGATAGATCGAACTTGTGGCCCCGACAACAATGTTACTATTAATCACCAAGTTACCAGCTGATCGGATGGCCGATCTATGCCACCAAGTATTTTACCCGCTAGACTTCAGTCGAAGAAGGGAGATTCGTATGCTGGTAACGAACAAAAAATATATAAGCTATATAACCCAAGGCGCCAGGTAAACCGTGCCCGAGTAAATACCCCAGATTAATTACCTAACCGTAGTTTACCCCCAATTAGGAAAATAATGAAAAAATCAAACTTCATAACTCAATTCACAAGAGAAATGGTTTTATTTAAGGTGGTAGTTTGGTTTGATACAACTAACTTTAGTGGTTACAGAAATTTGGGAATAGTTTCTTCCGCAGTGGACACTTCAACCTTTACTATACAAAAAAGTATATATATATATATATATATATATATATATATATATATATATATATATCATCATCATCATCATCATATGCAGCTTATTCAACCATTTTGTTATGGTGTAGCCTCCCTTTACATATTTATATATTCCACTTCCATGTGGGCCCATTGTTGTCTATTGCTAGCTATGCGGCCCCAAGTTGATCCTGCGAGTTTCTTAATGTCGTAGTCCCATCTTAAGTTGGGGCGTCTTCTTGGTCTTTTCAAGCCTCGGGGATACCATTGCGTTATCTTTGTGGTCCATCTATCGTCTGTCCTTCTAGCGAGATGCCCCGCCCATTGCCACTTTAGGGATCTGATTCTATTTATGACATCTATCACTTGGGTCTTTTGTCTGATCCAATCAAGCCTTTTTTTATCTCTCCTTGTTATTCCAAGCATGCATCGTTCCATAGACCTCTGCGTTACCTGGAGTTTTCTAATGATATCAGTTTTCAGGGTCCAGGTTTCACAGCCGTATGTTAATACTGGTAGTACGCACTCATCAAACGCTTTCTTTTTCAAACGGAGTGACATTCTAGACTTGAAGATGATAGAGTTCTGTCCAAATGTTCTCCATGCTAATTTGATTCTTCTGTTTATTTCTGGAAGTAGAGAGCCTGATATGTGTATTAGTTGACCCAGGTATATGTATTCCTCTACTATTTCCAGGGCAGTGTCATTAATTGTTATTTCTTGTGCGTTTATCAGTTCGTTATACATTATCTTGGTCTTACTCAGATTTATTTTAAGGCCTACTTCGTTACTTGCTGCATTCAATTCATTTATTTGTTGTTGCATTTCGCCAGGGTTACTCGCTTTCAGGATGATGTCATCAGCGAATCTTAGATGGTTCAAGTATTCTCCATCTATATTCAGACCTGTGTTGTTCCAGCCCAGTTTTCTGAAGATGCTTTCTAGTGTTGCTGTAAATAACTTTGGTGATGTTGCGTCTCCTTGTCTAACTCCTCTGCTGGTGGGGAATTCTGGTGTGCCCTCATATATCCTAACTCTCGCTTTGGCTTCCCTATATATATTTGCTAGGGTCTCAATATATGGCTTGTCGACCCCTTGTTCTGTTAGGGCATTTATTACTGCTCTGGGATATATAGAGTCGAATGCTTTCTCAAAGTCGATGAAGGCTAGTGCTAGTGGTTGGTTGTATTCTTTGGTTCGACTGATAACCTCTTTGAGGGTATGGATGTGATCTATTGTACTGAAGCCTTTGCGGAATCCAGCCTGTTCTCGTGGTTGGGCCGAGTCTAGTGTATTTTGTATTCTGTTGTGAATGATCTTTGTGAATACCTTGTACGTCACTGGTAGTAGACTTATTGGTCTGTAGTTCTTAATGTCTTCTTTGCTGCCTTTCTTGTGGATCAACACTGTAAGGGCGCTGTTCCACTCTTTAGGTATGCTCCTGGACATCAGACAGTTCGTGTATAGTTTGGCGAGGTACTTCCATGTTTTAGCTCCTGCATATTTGAGTATTTCGGTCGTGATGCCGTCATTTCCCGCTGCTTTGCCATTTTTCATGCTTTTTAGTGCCATTTCTACTTCCTCCACCAAAACTTCTGGTATGGCATCTTCTGAGTGTTCTATTATTTCTTCCAAATTTTCAGGGGCCTTGTATAGGTCTCCATAGAATTTGGCTACTAGGTCTATTATTTCATTCCTGTCTGTGGTTCTTGTGTTTCCATCAGTTAATGCAACTATCTGTCTTTTCCCTATTATTAGTGCCCTTTTTGCATTTTTGTAGCTTTTACGGTTTTCTATTGTTGTTTGTACCAGTTTCTCGTTGTAATTAATGATATCTTCTGCGATTTTCTTTCGTATCGTCTTGCACAGTTCGGTGTATTCAATTCTTTGAATGTTTGTTGTCTTTTTCATTTCTCTTCGTTTTTGTAATAGTGCTTTTGTTTCCGGAGTTAGTTTTTTGTGTTCACCTCGTTGTCGCAGACCTCCCACTTCTACGGCGCAGTTTCGAATTGTGTCCATCAGTTCAGGGTTGTTATATTCCACTTTTTGTAGTCTTTCTTCTAGTAGTGCTTCATATTGGTGAGAGTTCTCTCTCAGCCTTTCGTTGTTTATGTTTTTCGTTGTGTTGGTTTTGATTAGTCTTGACCTTTCTAGTTTTATATCTAAGACCAGTCGAGCTCTAATTAGTCGATGATCGCTTGCTGTAGTGAACTTGTTGAGCGTGCTTAGATCTTTTACTGTGTTAATTTTATTGGTGAGGATAAAGTCTATTTCGTTTCTGATAGTTGCACCGGGGCCTTCCCACGTCCATTTCCTGTTAGGGTTCTTCTTGAAGAAGGAGTTTGCCACATACATATTCTGAAAGTGTGCCAACTGTATTAATCTCTCTCCTCTTTCATTCCTTTCTCCAAATCCATATTTCCCCATTCCTTTTTCTTGGTCTTTTCTGTGTCCTACTTTGGCATTAAAGTCTCCCATTATGTATTTGAGGTGACTATTGTCGTTGCTGAGCGCTTGGGTTATTTCATTATAGAATTCTTCTATTTCGTCGTCACTATGGCTGATTGTTGGGGCGTATACCTGAATAATCTGGATAGTATATCTTTTGGAGAGTCTTAGTGTTATGCTGGCTACTCTGTCTGAGGTGCTTGTTATCTTTATGATTCTATTTGTCCAGGTTTTCTTAATTAGGAATCCTACTCCGCTTGTTCTTCCTGTTGGTGTTCCTTGGTGGTATAGAAGATTCCCTGATTCAAGTTCTATGAGTTCTTCATTTTTTCGTCTTACTTTGCTAATGCCCATGATATCCCACTTTATTTTTGCTGCCTCTGTTTCCAGTTCCATAATCCTAGCTTGATTAGAGAGTGTACGGCAGTTATAAGTTGCTAGGTGTAATGTAGTCAATGGGTAGTGGTTTAGACTCCGCAGATTCTTAGCACCCTCTGCCCTCGTGGCTGGTTCCCAGGATCTACCCCTCCTAGGGCCCTTCGGGCTTACGGAGAATGAGGGCCGTAACTTGTCCTTGTCTGTCATGCTGGGGTTGTGAGGCGTACCTTACCACGCTGCCTCAATGCGGGTTGGCAAGGGGCGAGGGATGTCGTCCGCCAGTTTTCGCCATTTACTGACGGACCCAGTACCCCCAGATTTTTAGTGGAACTTTTTATTTATGAAAAAGCCCTTACTAGAGTGAGATTCGAACCCCCGTCCTTCAGGTCAAGAAAACCCAATTTCCGGCGCTCTAACGCACTCCGCCATCTGGGGGTAAATATATATATATATATATATATATATATATATATATATATATATATATATATGTATATATATATATATATATATATATATATATATATGTATATATATATATATATATAATGAGTAACGAATATATTAGTGGGTATTGCACGCAAATAGAAGAAAGGGCTACTGAAAAAAGTGGTAACCGCAGACATGCATGTTTCTGGCTCATTAGCCGTCATGACGGCTAATGAGCCAGAAACATGCATGTCTGCGGTTACCACTTTTTTCAGTAGCCCTTTCTTCTATTTGCGTGCAATACCCACTAATATATTCGTTACTCATTGTTTATGTGTCACGCACTATTCGTACATCTCTATATATATATATATATATATATATATATATATATATATATATATATATATGTATATATATATATATATATATATATGTATATATATATATATATATATATATATTATCCCATTCTAACTGTGGACAGCTGCAAAAGTCCCCTACGTTCAGCACATACAATGTAACAAAAATATCTAAAATCCTATATACCCCTACCCTAAAATTGTTAGCGCAATGCTCAGAAATATTTGAACCAGAAACCAGTTCCGAGTTAAGTTTGTTCTGAAACTTGTAAAGTAACAATATTCATACAATGTCAAATCAATGAGAACCTAAAGGGTTAACCATACCGTGGCTTACTTACTCATATATTGAAACTATTTGAAAAGCTTACCAAAATGCTGAAAAATGTATCATAAAGCGTTCCGTTCCGTTTGAGCTCAGACGCAACTTTTACTTACACCCCCAGGAGTAATTAATGACCGAAAAATTACTAAAGACTACAAACCACTTGTATGGTAGAGCTTGAAATTATATACATATATACTATCATAAAAACCCTAAAAGAATTGAAATGTTCAACTTGCGCGTCTTCATCCGCTGGTGAACATTCCTGACAATCCACAAGTTGGTTCCAGAAGTACAGGATCTACATCCGGTGCTTATCATAAGCCATCCATCGGACGGTCTTGAAGTAACCCTTGTCTGAATCCCTTAGTCCCCAAAATTCCCAGTGTGCGGATAACTAAGGTGGAGCTGCAAGCATCGCAGGAAATGCCAAAATAATCAACGGTCCGATAATCAAATGAAAACCAATCGACCACGGAACTAATCCAATACGGAAATCCAAATAACCGGGAGCCTACAATAATCCATAAAATAAAAACCAAACCGTGTAAAAAACACCAATTAGCGTTGTCACTATAGCTTAAATGGTATCAACTACCCTAGGAGCTCATCACATTTCTCCCAGTTTGAATCCTATTACTACCCTACTAATAACCCTTTACTACATGAGTGGGATGGCCCACTTCAGAAAAAACCCAAAGTAGACTTCAATTGAACTGTCTATTTGATAGTGTAACTATATCACCTCCATATAAAATCTAAAATTAAAAAAAACCCTTGAGTAATCACCCCTTACTAACTTTCTCCCCAACATAATATATACAAGCTATGTTTGAACATAGAATTAGTTGGTGTCATCTTATTCACACAACTATACGGAACATTACTAGTTACACCAAAGGCTAAAGAAAATATACAAATAAAATAAGTCTCACCTGTGGGGCTCCCCTGTGTACTGCTAATGGGTAGTTAAAAGCCGTTAAATAATCTTGAACAGATGGCGTTGTAGGTGACTGGGCTGAAAAATCCATCTGCAGCTCACAGATGAGGCTGGGACAAGAAATAATATCTTCACGAACTTCTATAACTCACAACTAATCCGACCAAACCAAATCACCCCCTTAAATTCATATCTCCCTGCGGGATGAACGTGGAAACTTCATTTAGTTTTTGGGGCTTCCAGTACCACATTTCTTGATACCACGTCGATCAAAAGGAAAGAAAAAAACACGACCGGCTACCTTTCCGTTCGAGTCACCCTCACTCGAGCTTCACGGAGCACATACGTTCCGTGACCTCGGAGTGACCTCAAGTGTTAAAAACCCCCGTATATACAAACATTGTCTAACCAACATTAAACCCTATATTACCTAATACCCCCCATTCCACGGCTATCTTTACAGAATAAAACGTCTCCCATTGTACCCTGATGTACAACCACCGTACACCGGTAGGCAACATTTCGTACGAATTACAGATTTCTGAACGTTCGTAAAAGAAGAACTATTGACAGACGGCAAATCAGTGATTCGAATAATTGAATGTTGTTTACATTCACAAGTGTATAATCAGATTACTATTAATGATAAATAAATTTATGGCCAAGCTATTGAATCAATGAATTAAAGTTATAACTAAAAATTGTTGATGTATGAAGCAATTCTGACTTGATATTAAGGTAGGAATGTTTATCTATTACGACCAAAACTGCATGATTGTTGTCTTTTAATGCGACAGGTTTAGACTAACGAGAAACCATAGTCCAAATTTTATGTGAACTCAAACATTATTTTATTTTACACCAAAAATATACTCTTTGTAAAACTTGTCTGGTATAAATTAAGTATTTTTAAAAAACAATTACCTACATATTATTCTGATGCTGATCTTATTAATTAAATACAGAAACACAAGAATGAAATTGAAATAAGTTTGACTAAGAACAAAATTCTATCCTTATTTCTAAAGATTGCCTTACTCTTCTAAACGGTTGATGATCAGTTATCTGAGGTCATTAAAGTGATGTTAAATTCTGGCTTGTAACTCTTCATGTAAATTTACTTAGACTTTTTCCTTACCATACGACCAAACTTCTTCTTTCAGTGCCATGTCCGTAATCGGACGTATGCGATCTCTCACTTCTACCTGTGTTGTGCTCTCCAGTTGTCACATATAGTAGAGACCTACAATTTAATGATGGATCCGAAAGTCTATGTTAAGAGACGGTACTAGGCACAATATTACTGTCGGTGTTTTGCCATTCCGACAGGTAGCACGCCGAATTTTTATTTTTGATGGTATCCGGACCCGGGTTTGAAGTCGAGTCGTCTTGATTAGCCATTCCACTAGTCTACTGCCAAACTGTGCAGTATTTTTTTTTCTTCTCTTTTCACTGAACCACAATTATTGTTGAAAGTGTTAGTCTAAACGCTGATTAGTATCTATTGAATATTTTTCATTAAAATTTTGTTGACAGAATAAGATATCTATATAAAACTTGAAACTCATATGTTCAAAACATGCCAAAAATATGAAAAATGCTAAATATGCAATAAAAATGTATTAATAACATAATTTGGCAGAAAGGAATAGGTAAAATGCAAATATCACTGATGCAGTTATTAAATATAATTCCTCATATTAAGAAGTTACACATTGATTAATGAAAATAGAGGAAATAAAACCACTGTTTCAATAAGTATGATAGTATCCATTTTAAATAAAATTTAGGCTAAAAACTTTTGAAGACGATTTAGTTTGTTTCATAGAATTTAAAAGTAGTTATACAATCACAGAATAAATAAAGATGCTTATATCAACCAGTTGATGTACCCAGCATAAGAATTCACCTTAAGTAACGAAGCTATTAGTTTTCACCCAACATTTTTTATTCTAATACTTTAAAAAAATTCTGAGAACAAAAATGTATTCCTCGTATTAAAATACATGGTACTGCATCATTTTTTCCATACATTCATTGGTAGCCAAAATTTACGATATTTTTGTCAGGACCGCCAATTTTTTTAACATGCTCCCAAAAAAAAAATCCTATAATTACAAAAATATGCTATACCATATTTGAATTCTTCCATTTGATATTTGTAGACAAGATACGGGATTGAATCTGGAGCAGAAATTTTGGTAGAAATTACATTAAAAATCTTGTAGTAACTACATATATGCAATAGAAATTAATGATAATCGAATAGGAGTGTTCATACTATTATGACAAAAATTACCAAGTTCTCATCGACAATGCACACCGAGTTATAAAACATCAAAGTTGTACTTTTTCAGAAAAATTCCGATTCCAAAGGGCCTTATGCATTGAAAATACCAAAAAATAAACGGTTTTAAAGATTAAAACTAACTATTCCGCATCTGTGAGATGCCCTGAACAATATTCTATCATAAAATTGTCACTTGTACACACTTCGGGGGATGTATCGTGCTAAGAAACCGAAATTTCTCAAAAAATAACCAAAAATGTAGTATATCTGGATATATAAGACCCGCTGTACTCGCTCTAGTCAGCTAAAAATCAATAGGGTACATACATCTGTGAGACACCTTTTAAAATATCCAATTATAAGGTCACTTATATACACTCCGGAGGCTGTATCGTGCTAACAACCCGAAATTTCTCCAAAAAGGACCAAAAATGTGACACTTCAGATACCATAGCACCCGTTGTACTAACTCTGCTGAGCTAAAAATCAATAAGGTTCATCTATACGACGCCCTGAACAATATTCAATCATAAAATTGGTTACTTGTATACAGTCTGGAGGTTGTATCGTGCTAACAAAATTCTCCAAAAATGACAAAAATTTGGTACTTCAAGTACCGTAGCACCCGTTGTACTTGCTTTCGTGTACTGAATATGAATAGGGTTCATCTTTGAGACGTCCTGAATAATATTCAATCATAAAATTGTTCACTTGTATATACTCCAGAAGCTGTATCGTTCTAACAAACTGAAATTTCTCCAAAAATGACAAAAATGTCGTACTTAAAGTACTATAGCACCTGTTGTACTGGCTCTGGTGAGCTGAATATCAATAGGGTCCATCCATGAGATGTCCTGAATAATATTCCATCATAAAATTGGTGACTTGTTGCACTCCGGAGTCTGTATCGTGCTAACAAACTGAAATTTCTCAAAAAATTACAAAAATGTTGTACTTCAAGTACCATAGCACCCGTTGTACTGGCTTTGGTGAGCTGAAAATAGTGTTCATCTGTGAGATGCACTGAACAATATTCAATTATAAAATTAGTGACTCCGGAGGCTGAAATGCTAATATTTAACGAAAAGTGGCCGACGACAACGACGACGACGACATACTCACGGGATTTTTTTTTCTACAAACCGTTTTTTCGTGTTGTTCATGTTGAAAAACGTGGAAATAACTCAAAACATTTTTTCAAAATTCCTACTTTTTATGGAGTAAACCAATACTTTTCTCGTATATTAGATAGGTTGGGCAGAACAGTAAAAATTTGATTCCGATTTTATGAAATTCTGCATAGGGAGAATTTTTGATACGAGGATTCCAATAAATTTGACAGTTGTTCGAAAAAAAATTTTTTCGGGTGCAAAACGGAGAAAAATTTATGAAAATGAGATTTTCCGGAAGACTGTACATCAGATTTTGATAATTTTTGAACTTAACCTCAGTTTTCACAGTCTGAACCTACATATTAGATTTCATTAAGAAATTCGGTCGTGTTTTTGAGTTATCGCGATGACAGACCGACCGACGTTTCTTAAAAATAGGTTTTTTAGAGTCCGAAACATATGAAACTCGAATCTTGATACGTCAAAATCCCTCCATTACAATTCTTCCCTTATATGTATACATTTATTACATATTATACTATACAACATAAGGTGAAGTAATAGAAACTCATGGTGGATAACTGTTCCTAACAGACTAACAAAAGTGAATATTGAGATATTCAAATATACCCTGCTAGTGTCATTCCGTAATTCCAAGTTATTACCGAAGTTTGCATTGTTGTCGGTTTTTTTACTTTTCGACCCAACCCTATCTAATATGCGAGAAAAGTTGGAATTTTGAATTTTTATTGATTTATTTTTTCGTTTTTCAGCGAGAAAAAAAGGGTTTTTAGGAAAAAATTCTGTGTGTATGTCTTTGTCGCCGCTGACATCGTGGTCGTCGTTGTGGTTGGCCGCTTTTTGTAACATATTTTGTTAGAACGATGCAGCCTCCGGAATAAAACAAGTCACCAATTTTATGATTGAGTATTTTTCAGGATATCTCACAGATGAACCCTATTGATTTTAAGCTCACCAGAGCCAGTAGAACGGGACCTACAAATCCAGATATACTACATTTTCGGTGACAGGATGCAGCCTCCGGAGTGTATACAAGAGACCAAGTTTATAATTGGATATTGTGGAGGGCATCTCACAGGTGAACTCTTATTGATTTTCAACTCACCAGAGCTAAAATCCAGATATATAACATTTTTGGTAATTTTTTGAGAAATATCGGTTTGTTAACACGATACAACGTCTGGAGTGTATAAGTGCGGAAAAGCTAATGGTAATCTTTAAAACCGTTTATTTTCGGTTGTAACAAAGCATTAATATTAACTGACTGCTTTAGAAAAAACGTTTTTTATGTTCCAACTGTATTAACTTTAATTATAATTCGGCATCCAATGTAATAAAACTTCGCTATAACTTTCGTTGGAACAAAAGAAATCATAAGGGATTCTGTAAGGATCCGTCTGAATAGTGAGATTTTGAATCAGAAAGTGACAAGATGTTAACCTCTTATTTTATTAAAACTCAACATCTCTACTTATTGACAGTGCATGAGGACTTTATAGAGTAGTAATTATCGTGCCTAGTTATTTGTTATAATGAAACACTCACCTTTAATATAATACATACACTAAACATCTTTATGTTTTGACTTATGAAATTGATATCAGTTTATTCTGGGTTTGTAAATTTATCCAATCCTTCAGTGTTCCTTATACAATATAATTAGTTGAAGACATATTTCGTTCTCTTATAGTGTGGTAATTGAAGTTGGTAGTGCTAGGGACAGTTCCTTGGTAACTTGACTTCCGGATGGCATTTTTTCTGGGGTTGAACTTTGGTTGAACACGACAAGTTAGGCATAGGTGCAGGTGCAGACAGACAAATTGGTGCTCCAGAGGATATCTTGGACATCCCGATTAGGGGATTAAATTTTCGGGGCTGTGAAGCTCTGGGTTGTGTTAGCAGATGTTAGTGAGCCGATATTTAGGGGCCGATGGTATTTGGTAGGATTTGGTTTTTATTCCCAGTAGCATCCTACATTGGAGGTATTAAAATGAAGACACGCGTCTACAAGTTTTTACCATTGGAGGATATTAATTTCCTTTTACGCTTTTTAGATGTTAACCCTTCGGGAAGAAGAGTTTTGGTTGTAAGCAAGTAAGCCTGCGAAAATCGAGGTTGCAGTATGGGATGGATGCCCAAGATCGTGGGTTATATCTTCATCAGTTCGGGGAAAGCAAGCAGTAGTCATGATGTCATCTGAAATGAACTTTTAGTAGTAATATTAGGTATTTATTTAATTTTGCCAATACGGTTTTGAAGGGTAGAAATTATTCTTATATCATTTTCCTTTTTTAAGCGCTTCGTTTGCATTGGTACCAAAATCACCGACATTGTGCGTACACAGTCATACTTTACATGTATTTTTCAATTTCTAGCCTAAAATTTAATCATTTCATTTCTTTATGATAATTTTTTTTTGGGGGGGAACTGATATTAATTTAAAAGTGTTACATAATGTAAACCTAGTAAAAATCTGTCAAATGCTTTTAGGTTAACGTTGTTATATTGAATCATGATATATAGATACTGTTCGAACAATAAACTTGGTAAGTTTGAAGGTTGGTCTTGTTATTTTTTTCTCTTGCTGGGTTAGGGGAGTTTCGTGGCAGACTTGGCCAGACAGACATACAAATCTAGCTGGCGCTCTAGACAATTTTTTTTTGTGGAACTCCGGGAAGTCTTTGTTTTATCCACGACCGTCTTCATATGAGTTTAGCCGAAGTCCGTAAAGGTTGAAACCCGGTTCAACTGAAGAACCTATCATTTCCAGTTTTGAGGTAGGGTGTATAACGCGAAACTATAGGTTACACTTCATTGACCAGTACCCCCTCCTTTGTCAAAGGTATATGGAATTTGAGAGCTGACTCATATCTCTGTGAATGTTTCTCAATCTCATTTCATGTTCTATAGGATTCAACCCTGGACTAATATCAAACCAAACAAATCACGTGATTTGTAACCATTCAAGCATTATCACGCATTGAGGTTGCTTCATTTTCAATAATAAGTATAAACGGTATTTAGAATATATGTCAGGTACCTATGTGTATTCTTAATGGAGACTAACTCCTTGCGAGTGTTGAAAGATGTGTCTCCCCTTGCCCTAACTGCCTCGCCAAATGGAAGTCGCCTGGTATATATCTCGGCTTGTAGTTGCCACTAACACATCTGTTCACACTGCTCCTACAACAGGTATAAATCGCCTTCCTACTGGCTACTTATATGTATTGACATTTGTCATTATTTGCAGATGTTTCTCTAAACACTAGAAACGAGAAAACAGTCATTTGTAGTAGTTGTAGTTCTACTTAGAACTGCAGCAGAACAGAAACAATACTATGCTGACAACAATTTTCTCTGAAAATGGTCGAGAAGTCCTTTTCGTGCCAAACGCTCATCAAAACATCTTTAAGCACACTATTAACAATGAATGTGATGACCGACGCATATTAGAATAAGTAACATTTTACGAAATAACTCCAAATTACGGAGTGTTTTTGAAATATCCACATATTGATAGTTCAAAATGTAGAGCTTCGATTACGTTGTCCGAACTGAATTCTGTAGATTTTCTACGGTCCAAGAAATTACCTCATGATTCTGATTGTACCTTATCTCTTACTGAGCCTCTCACCTACTTACGTATTTCGGTGGTAGTAATAATCAATCTTAGATTTACACGTATGTTATGTACGGAGACTCGTAAACTGGCCTAGTACCTTCAAAAGTAACGTGAGTAGCGTGTACCTACCCTTGGTAAATTCAATTAAAAGTTGAGAAGTTTCAGCGTAAAATATATAGCTGGAATAAATAGATTTATGACAGTTTATAAGGACGTATCAATGGCTGCAGTCGACAAATTAGTTTTAAACTTTTTAATCAACTTGTCGCTGACGACATCCTTTCAGATTCTGTTCGCTTAATCTCGTAAATGCGATTAGGAACTTGCTTTTTTAACGTTATTACTTTTGGCTTTTCGTTCGTCTCTAATAACTTAAATGTATAACTCGAATGGAGTTATAAATGCGGTGAAAGGATTGCTTTGAATTAGTAAGTACCTTATTGTTGAAGCTTTGGAAACTCTCTGTAGTGGCTTTGTCTTTGGTGCTCTAGCAAGCTTCGCGAATACGTTTTGTTATACATTTTTTATGAGATATATCCCAATGGAACGGTCGAGAATACACTAAGAAGTATCAAAAGATTAGAGATGTTTGAGACAAGTAAAAAATTTTGGTAACTTTGAATACAGTTGATACTTAACTGAAACAATATGAATTTAATCGTTAAACCTCATACGAAAATAACGTATCATCTTGATTCTGAATAGACTTAGCTTGATTGACTACATTGAAGAAATACTTTTTCGAACATTTTCTAAATTGAAAACATACGAAATTTTATTGAAAATATTTTTTTATCGGCTTAATATAAAATGTTACGGTATCTACAATGGGCGAAAAGCTAATTGAACGCTTTTTGATTTTCACAGAATTTATAATGAAATATGATTCTCTTAGTTTCATCAGAATGTTAAAAACGGAGGGAGAATATTGAAAAACTACAATGTATCTGCAATAGAAAAAATTGGAAGAATATTAAATTACTGGAACAGTTTATTAATCATAAAACGAAATAATTATCTGGGCATAAAACCAAATTGAATTCGTTACAAAAAAAATCTAAAGCTGAAGCAAAACTAGCAAGAATTGAGAAAGCGGTTCTCGAAATTCAAGACCACCCATACAAGAATAATGATAATATCTATTGAGAAGCAAATAGTATTTTTCAATTTTGTTGGCAAGCTTATTTCTTAATTATTGACAGATGGAATGGTGGGGAAAATTCATACACAAACACTCCTGAGAATATTATTTGTAGTTAAATGAAGTCTGGGTTCTCCAACAAGTTTATTTTATATATCTCAGTTGAGTTCAGACTATAATGCGAAGTCTAAATTATACTACAACGAAGAAATTTCCAATTTGATATTTTGAAACTGCGATGTTGCCATGTAAAACATCAAGAGCACGTATCTCAACGACATTTCGTCAATTGTTATACTAGAAAACGCGGAGGCGCATTGTAAGTATGTCATGAGATTCACTGTGAGATTAGAGGATTCTTCTGCTATAGTATGACAAGTAATTATACTAATGTTATGATACTTTGTTTTAGTTGATCTTTTAGACTTTCTTATCAAGTTGATGTATGAGTCGTATCTAAATCAGTGGACCTTAGAAGTTAAAAAACTATGTGCTAGTTGAAACAGACTATTTGAAAAGCTGTGAAAGATATAACTTTATAATTTGATGCCTCAAAAAAGCAGTATCAATATAAGGTTAATCAACTAAATATGGGCATATAAATTACGAATGTTATCATTATTCATTCCTTGTATAAAAAATAACATTCTATGTTGAAATTTCCCGAAGTTTCTGTAATTTTTGTTTCCCTATCTTTATCGATCTTTATATTTACACTACCCATAAAGATCATAACTGCGAAACTTAGTGAGTAAAACCCTTTCAACTAAACTTAAAACATCAATTTTCGTTGAAGGCAGCTGAGCTAGAATAATAAACCGAAAGGGATACTAATTGTTAACGGGCGTTTATGGAGAAGTTGGTGAACTGGAGCCCACAGTGGTCGATTATGTCGGACCGATTCACCCCTAGGGAATACTTTACTGACTTCCTACGGACGTTTTGTGTGTGCGAGATGCATCCACCCCAGATATTTAGGTTTGTTAAGTTAACTTAAACCCATATTTATCTAAAGTTAACTCAAAGAGTTGACTTATAAAAGAAATATTCGGAAATTTCGTAAATTACAAATATCAAATAAGTTTAGACGAGGATAATAAAATCCTCATATGAGAAATCACAATGGAGGATCAGTTCACTTTATTATTCACGACTTTTCTTCAAACTATCCAGATAAGTCTATCCCTAATTGATAATCTGATGTGACTGTCAATTAAATTAAAGTTTCATATAATACGAGGTGTGTCTATATGAAAAATAAATTTCGGTTTTCTACTTTCTACTGCACCTACGCTTTAGTCAAAATTTAAATAATTTCGACATATTAGCCCGACCGTTCTTCGAAGAGAAAAATAACTACTTTCCTGGCTAATACCACACAGAATATTTAATTACATCCCCTTCGAAGAAACGTGACGTCGATTGACCCTTTTGTCGATACAGACAATACTGAAATTTTAACTAAAACGTAGGTGTAGTAAAAAACCGAAATTTATTTTTCATATAGACACACCTCGTATTTTATGAAATTTTAATTCATTTTATTTCACACGACTTATACGGTCCAATAATTACGTGAGGCAATCGAAAGTGAAGATGGCTCCAGCTGACTACTTCTCGCAAGTGTGTAACCACACGAGCCTAATAGAGGTTGTCGGAGGACGACATCTTCAGTTCAGATTAGAGACTCTGAACTAGCAGCCTTACGGCACTCTTGAAGAGACCCAAGAAGGTGGAAATCGGTCAGTGTACTGCTGTTGCGAATCACCACAGATGTTTGTGTCCACAAAAAGGTCGATCGACGTCACGTTCTTCGAAGGGGATGTAATTCAATATTCTGCGTGGTATTAGCCAGGAAAGTACTTGTTCTTCTCTTCGAAGAACGGCGAGGCTAATATGTCGAAATTATTGAAATTTTGACTAAAACTAGAGAATCGAAATTCATTTTTCATATATATAACTTAAATTTACGATTGAAACTGAACAAAACAACTAAATTGACTCTTTAGATCTAACATTACATCATAAAACGACAAAATTGAAACCAAATGGCACACAAAACACACTTGGTCAGGTAGATATCTCAATTTTAATTCGCAACATCCCTTCTCATAAAAAAAATCAGTAGTAATGAGCTTAGCAGATAAAGCTATAAATTTATCAGATCCAAAATATCGAATATCTTCTATTAAAAAAGCTGAAGAGGTTTTGGAATTAAACAACTATCCACAGAATCTAGTCGACAACATATTTAAGAAAATAGTTCATAAAAAATATAACTCGCAAAACCAAAAAATAAAACAGAAAAAACGAATTCTAATTTTCTAACATTACCCTATGTGTCAGAAAAAATACAAAATATATTTAAAAATGAAAAAGTCACTATAAGTCATAAAGGACATAATTGAAATTGAAAACTACCATCACCAAAAATCAAAAAACACATGTGGTATACGAAATACCCTGTAACAATTGCAATGGAGTATACATTGGTCAAAAAAAAAATAGAATCAATGGTCACAAATATGACAAAAAAAATAAAACTGCTTTAAGCAATCACATAAAAGAAAACAACCACAGTTTTAATTTTGATAACACAAAAGTACTTAAGACTGGAAATAACAAAAAAACTGAAATTCTATGAAATGGTATATATTCAAAAAAATAAACATTGCATTAACTCAAAAACTGATACAAACAATCTAAGCAAAATATATTACAACCTAATAAATTAACATTTCTCAGTGTACTATACTTTAATACATTTTTCAGTGTAGATTTGTATATATATATCTTATAAACATAATTAAGTTCAAACCAACAACAAAACACAAAAAACAAGAATTCAACCAAAATGTGTCCTTTTATTTTCACCTTAAGTTATAAATCTCGATTATCTGTTTGTGAATGTTTGTAGTTTCTTGACGTGTTATTTTTAATAAATGTTTTAAAACAAGGCTGACTTTCCTCAAACTTTTGAGGAGGATATATGCATCGTTTTGTGGTAAGCTGTTTTGATTTGAAATGTATGATATAAAAAATATCAAAATAATTTTAAATAATAAGAGGGAGTCTTCAACTCAGTTCTCAGAGTTTGTTTTTAATTAACGTTACTGAATCGCCTTGTACATACCTTGATATTTGTGCAACAAAACACCGGCACCCATTACCGTTTCATCATACTCCCACTATTCTTCGCACAGCCTCCGTTTCTAACTCCCTTTGCCCTCGAGGGAAATTTACCGTATGATGTTGCAGATAATACCGTCGTGCCACCACCATATTCCCTGTCCTCGTTCGATATTATAGGAAATGTATTTGTTCATTGTCGACCTCTTTTTAAAACACTGTGTGGTTTTTCCTGCTCTCTAATAATATTTAGTCCAGTTTATAAATGATCCAATATTTTATATTAGAATAGGGATGATGACTGTATGCAACTAAAAGCATTATTTTAACGTAAGGTGGTAGCGTTTATCCTAGAAATTCTAGAAAATACAATTGTTCTTATTTTTAAGCACGTTAATTATTATGTAATAAATAAAATTAAAATAAATCAGTCTCAAGTCACGTGACATTGAACACTAATCAGATATTATGACCTCACATGTTCATTAACATCATCTGACGCTCTCCGTATATAAAGGGTGCATTCAGAAAATTTAACTTATAATATAACTCAACCGTTGAGAGAGCGCTCACTGACCAATGAATTGTTGACGTATGCCTTCTCAACGATCATTTTTGGAAAATATAAGTATTGTAAAATTAAAATTATGGCTACATACAATAAAGTTCTTGCGTTATTAGATGATGGAGATATAATTGATATAAACAGAAATATTATGGCCCCTGCAGTAGAAGATGTATATAATATATGTATATGAGGTCTGATCAAAAAATAACCGCTATTTTCAATTTTTTCAAAAATTATTTATTTATTCATCAATAACTATCTTGTCCCCTTAAGAGTAATTCCCCTCAGATATAATACACTTATGTCAGCGTTTTTTCCAATCCTCCAAACACTTCTGAAACGCTCTTTTTGATATCGCCAACAGCTCCTGTTTCGAATTTTCTTTTATCTCCCCAATCGTAGCAAAATGCTTTCCTTTCATCGGTGTCTTCAGTTTTGGGAAGAGGAAAAAGTCAGCGGAGGCCAAGTCCGGTGAATACGGTGAATACGGTTTTGTTTTTGGCCAAAAACTCACGCACAAGCATCGATGTGTGAGCTGGTGCGTTATCATGGTGCAAAATCGATGATTGCTTTTTCCACAATTCTGTGCGTTTCTGACGAACTGCTTCGCGCAAACGGCGCATCAGTTCAAGGTGGTATTCCTTATTGACCGTACGACCTTGTGGCAAGAATTCATGATGCACCACGCCATTGCAGTCGAAGAAAACAGTGAGCAAAATCTTCACATTTGACCGCTTTTTTCGGACTTGGCTCTGGACGCTTCCATAATTGAACTTGTGTTCTGCTCGCCAAACGCCACAGTCAACATTTCAAATGTCCTTGCGACTTAAATTTCATTTTTCACACAAAACTTAATACAGTTTCTTTCCATTTTTTCGAATAGTAAAAAATCGAACAGCACACCAAAACACGACTAACCTTTTTATCTGTCAAAAACAAACTGACAATCCAAAATGGCTGATATTGCCAACATATATAACAGACATGTGTACCAATATAACAGAAAAAAAAACGCGAAAATCGAACATACGTAACTCACGAAATTTGAAAATAACGGTTATTTTTTATCAGACCTCGTATAATTAAATATTCATAAACCATTTTTTAATAAAACGTGTACTTTTTTAATATCCGTCATTTTGTATGTAGCATTTCTGTTGATATAAATCAGTTCGTACTCATCACTTATTATGTTGTAATACTTACAATACTTACAATCTGCAACGGGTTGTGCTCAGTGAGCGCACTTGAAAACCGTTCTGAAAAATGGCGTCCGCTCAAAAAACATGCTGAGTTTCGCTCACCGATCAAAGTGCGTTCCCAGAACATTCACTTAACGGTTGTGCAACAGTTGTGTTATCTTAACGCACCCTATGATTTGACACTGTCAAAAGTCTTCGTAGTTGGGTTGGCGACTTTATTGGTTTATAAGTAATTTAATCAAAATTACATTTCCAGTTTGCCGAAAATTGATTGTTTCACAGTAGAAAATTTCTTTGCAACAAACAGTAATTTCTCTTTTTCTGAATTCAGAAATGTGAAGACCTCCAAGCAAGTCTTATAAAAATAATTGTTATTTCTGTTGTCAATAATGAATAATAGTATTGTTTTCGAATAATTGAAAAAACGTATGAGTTTTTTGAGGTTATTAAATGAAACAAAAATTCCTTTTATTTTTCGCACGTGGGACGTGAATTATTAGCTTATTAGGTGTCTTTATTGCAGTACTCGCATAATTAGGAACCGCACAATATTTATAACAACTTTTATAACAACTAGGTATTACGAATAAACTCCATTGCCATATCACTGGTGTTTGTGAACAAATTACGTCACATGACAAGTCTGGGCCTTTTCTCTTGAAATTAGAAACGTTACTTAAAATACATAATTTTCAAGGTTTTAGTCATATTTGAAATAAAATAATAAATATTTCCGGCTATATTATGCACGGTTTAAAACACTTTCCCAAAAATAGTCCACATCCCTATTATGTAGACAGTTCATGGTCTGATGTTTTAGTTTCTTCTAAATTGTTAAGCATGAAATTAGATTAAACTAATTTGATTTGTATCAAATAATTAGTAACAATTCGTATGAAGTTATCGAAGAAAGCACCAACGAATAATTATCCAGTGGAAAAATCTTGAAGCAAAAACTGAATGTAATAATATTGTAATCAAAATATGTAAATAAGCTGTAAGTTAGGTATACGTAAGAGTCATGTTAGAAATATGTAGAGGTAACTTTTAAAAATGTCTGCATGGCAACCACAGGAGATTATCAAACTGAATATAATGTGTAATACAAGCTCTAATATACCTGTGTCCCCAATTACATACGTACGTTAATAGTTAAGTTACATTAAAGTACTGATTGTCGTTCCAAATCTGATTTCCACATCCAGAATTTGGAGTCAAGACTCGAGAGATGGTATTATTACCTCAATTTGTATCAGTTGTGCTTAATTAAATTTCCTAAATTTTGGCAAAGGAAACTGGAAGCCTAAATTAGTGATAAAACCTGCGCTATAGATAATACATTAGATTGATCTTGAGCTGGAATTTAAAATTACTAAATTGCATGCTCTAAGATGAGTCATGTATAATTTTTATATCCCATAAAATTTATTTGTTTGTTGGGATCAAAACGTCGTCATTTTGGAAATAAATATCTCTCAAAATAATATTTTTGCCCATTTCTGAAGTAAAAACAACTACTATACAAAAGAGAGTTGTCGTCAAAAGCACTAGCAAACTAAGCGCTACATACTAACAGAAGTTACCAGCGCGCATGCATGTTTCTATAACATTCGCTAGAACGATTTACCTGAAATTATTAGGTACTTAAGCTAGTAACTCGGTAGGAAACATGAGAAATCGAAAATGCGAAGAGCCACCAGATGCACATTTATGACTTTAATTTAAAGACCTGTCTTCAAAGTAATAAATATCACCATAACGGCGAGTAAATCCCACTAGCATGAATATCTAATGCATACGGAAGATATGAAGAAAATGAGAAGGATATCGTGTGTTCGCATTACAAGAGAAAATAGTCTCTAACACCACAAAAAAGGAAAGGTTACGTAAAGAAGGGTAACCGCAGACATGCATTTTTTTGTCACATCATTAAATAAAGTGTGGCTCCATACTGACTTACAGGGTGTTTTATTTAAAAACTATTTGACTTAAACTTGTCATACTTGGTAGGACGAGTGAATACTGTACACCCTACTAAATTATGTTAAATAAACGTTCCTGGTTACAACCAGGGGCGTACGACAGGGGCAAGTAACTGGTTGACCCATCCCAAATTCTTGGCCACTGGCGGAATTGTCAATTTAGCACAATTTTTCGATTCTCCAACACTCTTTTTGTAAATAATGTACTGTTCCTTCGTAACGATAGAATCATTATTTTTCGAAGTATTTAATGTTAAAAATGTAGCATATTTGATTAATATTGTGTATTAATTATGTCGGTGTTTTTATGTCATAGGATTGCATTTATTAAGCAAATGAAACTTTAATCAGTATTAACAAAAAAAACATAACGTTATTTATTGAAATTTCTTGAAAGTAATAGCATCTAACATTTAATAACAAATTGTGGTTCCGAGAACAACAATTTTATTATAATATGTATCAATAAAAGAAATATTTTTATAACAAGAAAATATCAAAAAGCACATTTTATCTAAGCGATTTCCAATTATTAATGAAAGAATATTCTTTGCCGGCTAGTTAGGTTTAAAACCAGAAATATTGCTGAACCAGCGAGGTTGTAAAAGAAACTATTTACATTGGATTAATAAATTGGTTAATATACTTATAACTGTTATTTGAATTTTTTTTTTGAAATTTGTTATTTTTATAGGATTTTTTAATGCATACAGAGTGAGTTTTAAGTATGGAACGTATCAATTATCTCGGATACGGCTTGCACGATTTTTCTAAATTTTGGTTTGTAGGGATTTCGTAATATGGCCGATATTATGGTGGTATTTACATTGTTGTCAGATCTTTAATTTTCTTGAAAATGTAATGAACTTTCATGTAATGTTCGTTATAATTGCCATAATTTTGGAGTTATAGCTACCTACATATGTAATATCCCCGCCGAAGTTAAAATAATACATTAAAATGGCCATGACTGCAAAAATAACAATATTGACGTTTCAATAAACTATTCATGTTGGTGTTTATTGAAAGTTACAATGGATTAATTAATATTTGGCTGCAACAACATGGAGTTCCACCTAACTGTGCGCGTGACATGAGGCAATACCTGAATAATGTGTCGACCATCCATCATCCTTTAGACTATTTCATGTCGAGTCCCTTAACAAACACTGTTTATAAAACAATACCTCACAATATTCAGAAATTGAAAGGTAGGGGATAAGAATAATTGAACAGTCAAGGATGTTACTAAATATATTGGAAAGTTTTAATAATCGCATGACTTGTTGTCTTGCAGTAAACGGACAAAATTTTGGGCATCTGCTTTAACCGCTTTCACTTTATGTTTTCTAAAGTTACTAATTTCCTTACTACTCACATGTGGACCTTATAACACGACATAAACATTCTATAGATTTGTCTTCAGTTGATGCAGGTTGTCTGCGATATGTTTAGAAAAATATTTCACTGCACCAGCTTTAACTTGTAATTATTTCCTTTTTTGGTGGAATTCCAAGGAGTAGGTAGATAGGGACCTTGGAATTAGCCGCAGGGGGTGATTCGTTGCGTAGAGTAAGCAGATTGAGACTACGGAATCGGATCACTTCCTAGATTAATGAACGAATAACATAACCCCTCCCCTCTTGATATTAGCTTCAAAGTGGAAGCCAGAACGTCGAGAAATTACAAATTTCCAACCCGGTTCAACCCGTGTACCTAGTTCATTTCTTCATAACTCCAACCGCGGAAATCGACCGCAAATCAATAACATTTATTCAAGAAAATGAAAAAAACCCTGAGAATATGTATATATATATATATATATATATATATATATATATATATATATATATATATAGGGTGTCCCGGGACTAATGGGAAAAAAGTCAGGAGCGTATAATCTGAGCCAAAATAATGTTAGTACTTCATATAAACTTTCTCTATGCAGGCCCTCGTTTTCGAGTTATAGGCCTCCAAAGTTTTAATTTTGAATTTGGTTTTTATTTTTATTTTTTGTACTAGTTATTTGATCTTTATAAAATTCACGGCAAAGCTATATTGTACATGTATGTTTATTTTGGTGAGGTAAACTGATTTGCAGTAGTGCCTTGATGCCAGGGACGGACTACTCGCAATGGTTAGTGATACAAAAATTTTGCAGGGATGGCACACCCTGTATACAATTATCGAAATTGACTTCCCCACACATTACGCTAACGAAAAGGTACTCTTGTTGGAATTCGATAAAATGAGCCGTTTGGCTAATATTTACAATTTTATTAATGCACTACGTACAAATTTACCTAACTAATTTATTTATATGATGTCCAAGATTTACCTATAGTACTACAAAAAAATAATTTAACGATAGCAGAAGATAAAAAGCATGAACGACTTATTAATTCTAATGTTTTTATCATCTGCCATCATCAAATTATTTTTTTGTAGTACTGTAGGTAAATCTTGGACATCGTATTAATAAGTTAGTTAGGTAAATATGTACGTAGTGCATTAATAAAACTGTAAATATTAGCCAAACGGCTTATTTTATCGAATTCCAACAAGAGTACCTTTTCGTTAGCGTAATGTGTGGGGAAGTCAATTTCGATAATTTCATACAGGGTGTGCCATCCCTGCAAAATTTTTATATCACTAACCATTGCGAGTAGTCCGTCCCTGGCATCAAGGCACTACTGCAAATCTGTTTACCTCACCAAAACAAACATACATGTACAATATAGCTTTGCCGTGAATTTTATAAAGATCAAATAACTAGTACAAAAAATAAAAATAAAAACCAAATTCAAAATTAAAACTTTGGAGGCCTATAACTCGAAAACGAGGGCCTGCATAGTAAAAGTTTATATGAAGTACTAACATTATTTTGGCTCAGATTATACGCTCCTGACTTTTTTCCCATTAGTCCCGGGACACCCTGTATATACCTCTATAAATTTATGAAATAAAATTTCACAAAATAGGAGGGGTGCCAAATATAATATATATATAGGTTTTACTATCATATCTGTTCATTTCGACTTAGACTTTGCTGGATGACGTAATGCCCTCTTATTCGCAGTCTCTGGTTCGAACTGAAGACAACAACAGTCCGCGCCGATATTTGGTTCTTGGAAATATCCACGTACCAGCTGACGTTCACGGGCGATACGTAGTTGGAAGTGGAAATGACACCAGTTCTGCATGTTGTGTCACATTTTTTCATTCGTATACGAGTTTTGTCAAAATTGTCAAAAAGTATTAGTTTGGTACATGGATAAAGTATCTTTATTTTTACCACCAGATGTGTCTAATGTAGTATATATAGCGTTTCCTACGTTCACCTCTGATTAATTCTTTTTAGAAATAGCAGTCTGGTCGTTCTTCTACTTTCCTGGCTAGTTCCACTTAGAATATTGAATGACATCCCCTCCGAAGAACGTGATGTTGATCGACTCTTTTGTTGATACAGACATCTCTTCTGGTTCGTAATTGTACGGGGAAAGGGCATAGTATGCTGACAGGTTTCGACCTTCATGGGTCTCTTCATGAGCGCCGTAATGCTTTCTCGTTCGGAGTATCTAATCGAAACGGCAGATCACACCCTCCAGTCCTATTCAGTTCGTGGAACTACACACTTACCAGAAGTCGTTAGCTGGCGCCATCTCCACTTCCAATTACGAACCACTACTCAAGAAGATTCGACTGTAGTAGTCTATATGAAATCGATTCCACTAAACACGTGGTGTGTCTAATGAGTTTCCTCCTTTCCCACTTCTGATTAATTCGATAAATTTTTCGAAATAGCAGTCTGATCGTTCTTCTAAAGGGACAACAACTACTTTCCTGGCTAGTACCACGCAGAATCTTGAATTGTCGATACAAACATATCTGCTAGTTCGCAATTGTAAGGAGAAAGGGCATAGTACGCCGATCCCTTTCGAAGAACTACCAGACTGCTATATCGAAAAAGTTTTCAAATCAATCAGAGGTGAAAGTAGGAAACGCCATCTATACGACATTAGACACACCTCGTGGTTAGTGAAATTTATTTCATATAGACTACTACGCTCTTGAAGTGACCCAAGAAGGTCGAAAACGGTTATCTACTATACCGTCTAGCCTTACAATTGCGAACCAGCAGAGATGTCTGTATTGACAAGAGTCTATCGACACTTCACGTTCTGCGAAGGGGATGTAATTCAATATTTTGCGTGGAACTAGCCAGGAATGTAGTTGTTGTCCCTTTCGAAATCGACCAGACTACTATTTCGAAAAAGTTTTCGAATTAATGATATGTGATAGTAGCAAACGCCATCTATAATATATATATATATATATATATATATATATATTCGTTGCTTATTATATATATATATATATATATATATATATATATATATATATATATATATATATATATATATTATACTGTATACTATATACACTGATTTTCAAAAAGTCTGCACCACATGAAAAACTTTTTTATTACCTATTTGTCAGGAAATTTTATCATTAATAAAAATTGGTGCGCTTCGGAGAACTGGTATTTGTGTGGTCAAAATTCTAAATTTTCAAACTGGGTACAGAGAACAAAAAATTGGACTTTTCATCAAGAGTAATCGACCTTAATTTTTGACTTTATCAACAAAGTTCATTTAAAAAAAGTGTTTTCAATTAGAAACAATATTTAAATTTGAAATCACAGCCACCCACGCAACAACAAATTTTTTACCCCATTTTTCATGGTCCTAGCCTCATAAAGAGTACTATATAGATTCACATGTTAATCTTAGGCCACTCCTATAATAAAAACAATAAAAAATTTGGTCTAGTTTATTATTTGTACTATGATATCGGCGTTTATTGAACAGGGTTCAAATTTTTACTAGTTTTTTTTGCAAGTTTGATATTTTACTCTGTTACCGACATCTTTTTTAAAAAATGTCAATGAAGAATTTTGTGCACGGACAATAAAATGTGTGAAGATGTAAGGAGATCATGTGAAACTTTTAGGATTCAATGATTGATTATTCATTTGTTTAGCAATAACTTATTAGTTTATTCAATTATTTTCTTCCATTAATCCATTCTGATATTTATTATGGACATACATACAGAGTGAAATATCAAATTTGCACCAAAAAACTAATATAAATTCAAACCATTTTCAGTAAACATCGATATCATAATACAAATAGGGTGGCCTAAAGTGTAGATGAGATATTAGTTCTCTTTATGAGTATAGAGTCATGAAAAATGTGGTAAACATTTTTTGATGCGTTAGTAGCTGTGATTTATAAGCTAAATATTGTTTCTAATTCTAAACAACTTTTCTAAATGAACTTTTATTTGATAAAGTCGAAAATAGGGGTAGTTTCATCCTGATCACAATTCCTATCTTTTGTTCACCCCTGTACACCGATTAAAAATGCCAGTTTTCCGCAATGAACCAGTTTTTATCAATAATAGAATTCTCTGACAAATGGATAATAAAAATGTTTTCCATATATGGTGCAGAGCTTTTGAAACTCAGTGTATATACTTTCAGTCATAGGTCAATGTTTTTTATGTTTGTAAATCACAAAGATGAGAAAATACTATTTCAGGAAACGTGGAGTATTAAAAAAATTTTTTGGGGATTTGAAAATTAAACATTTTTGAATATAAATTAATATATAATTAAAAATAAAATTTAATTTTTAAGTTAAAATAAAACTTAAATTGAATTAATTAGGATAATAGTTTAAATTAAAACATTTCCAGCAGATTCCTAGTCAAATTTCAACGGCTTGGACATTCGTAACTAGAATTTGTACTGGCTTATTATTTTGAAGGTGTGTATGTACTTGTTTTTCCTTTTCTTTCTCAGTTTTCTTCTAGAGGACCTGGTCTATCGTATTCTCCTGCCACCCCACCAATATCAAAGCACACATCATTTATGAGGTTATAAAGATGGTAACGGCCTGGATTAGGATGATAATTGAAAAATGTGTAACAATGTGCTATTTCCGTATTTTTCTTAAGATGTGTTAACTTGTTGTCGGAACTGGAATTTATAAGAGTTATAAAAGAAAGATACGTATTATGAACACATTGGGAAGGATATAAAAGTTATTACTACCAAGATGGAATTATCGATCTTATTATAATTGCAAATAAATATTAATATCGTGTGAAAAATCAATCAGTGGCAGAGCGATCTTTTAATTGTGATAAGGGTAATTTGTTCAATTTTTTAATAATTTTTTCTTCGAATTAGATGCTAAAAATTGTTGTGAGAGCCGTCGTGAAATAATACTTTAAGGTATTATTCATCTGTCAAATTTGAGTTTAATCAATATATCTGTGATTGGATTTTCTTGAGCTCTTTAATTAAGAAATTTGTTACTGTTATCCACAATCAGAAACTGGTGAGCAAATCCTGTGGGGGTACTGGGGTCACATCATATCTACGAATTTCTATGTGAATTTGAAGAAAATATTTGAGGTATTAGTGTAAACAAAGGTGCAATATCTGATTACCTGCTTTTTATTTAGCTCTCAAGGTTATTAGAATATAATTTCAATTTCAACACGCAATATCAAGAACTTGAAAAACATTACTAATTAACTAACATAACTAATTATCTGTTCACAGTTAATTATTAGTGGTCGCCAAATTGTATCAAAATGTTTTGACAAATTGGGAGTTATTTTAAACTAGAAGAGATTTGGGTTTATGTCTTTCCTTAGCCGCTTTTCATAGTAGTCCTAATTGAGAATATCTATTTTATGAAGGAAATTGGCGAATTCAATTATATTCGTTATTTTGATATTTTCTTTATGAAGGAAAAGTTGTCTATAACAACAAAAATTCTGTATTGTTACCGTTTTTCTCTTATCAAAAGCATATATTATTATTGTTGTAACAGCCTGTAAACACTTGAAAAACACGGGAAAAATACACAAACTTGCAATCATTTGAATGTGCTGTACAAGAATCGCTTCATCTACTAGAGCACCATGTATCGTTAATCATGCTTGAAGTAATTTGTCAGTGTTATCTTAAGGTGTCTTCAAATGTCAGTTGCTCAATACACGTCTTTTTTCTTGTGTTAATTATTTATGTACTTTACATCGATTTTCTATATGAATTATAAAATACTTTTAAAGGATGGAATACTTGAATATATATTTAAGTGTGATTAATTAGTTATAGATGAGAGAATTTAAACGAATAAAAACGTTTGTTCTTCACTCATATCAAATATACGTTTTTGTCTACTCTTTGAAGTAGTAAGTTTCATCGAAAGTATGAGGAGAAATGCTTGTTATCCTATGAAAATTAGCATATTTTCGTGAAATTATGCTACCGAATATTTCACTATTTCCAAAATGAATGTGTTTCAACGGAGTGGTTTAATTTACCTAGGAGGAGAGAAACTATAAATGTTTCCGATTTTAAAAGAAGAATTATGACCTATCTTTCTATTCTATTCTATTCTATTCTATTCTATTCTATTCTATTCTATTCTATTCTATTCTATTCTATTCTATTCTATTCTATTCTATTCTATTCTATTCTATTCTATTCTATTCTATTCTATTCTATTCTATTCTATTCTATTCTATTCTATTCTATTCTATTCTATTCTATTCTATTCTATTCTATTCTATTCTATTCTATTCTATTCTATTCTATTCTATTCTATTCTATTCTATTCTATTCTATTCTATTCTATTCTATTCTATTCTATTCTATTCTATTCTATTCTATTCTATTCTATTCCATTCTATTCTATACTATTCTATTCTATTATATTCTGCTCTATTCTGTTCTATTCCATTCTATTCTATTCTATTCTATTCTCCTCTATTCTCTTCTGTTCTATTCTATGCTATTCTATTCTATTCTATTCTATTCTATTCTATTCTATTCTATTCTATTCTATTCTATTCTATTCTATTCTATTCTATTCTATTCTATTCTATTCTATTCTATTCTATTCTATTCTATTATGTTCTGTTCTGTTCTGTTCTATTCCATTCTATTCTATTCTATTCTATTCTATTCTATTCTATTCTATTCTATTCTATTCTATTCTATTCTATTCTATTCTATTCTATTCTATTCTATTCTATTCTATTCTATTCTATCCTATTCTATTCTGTTCTATTCAATTCTATTCTATTCTATTCTATACTATACTATTCTATTCTATTCTATTCTATTCTATTCTATTCTATTCTATTCTATTCTATTCTATTCTATTCAATTCTATACTATTCTATTCTATCCTATCCTATCCTATTCTATTCTATTCTATTCTCTCTAGTATTGTTAGATTTTTCAAAGGCTTTTGACACCATTAGTCATAAATTGTTGTATGCTATTTTGCATTATGTAGGCTTCGCTGATGACGATGTTCATATGATAAGAAGTTATCTTGAAAATGGATTTCAGTATGTTGAAACTTGCTTGGGGCAGTCCTCTAAAGAAAAAATTTGTTGTGGCGTCCCACAGGGATCTATTTTGGGTCCACTTTTATTTAATATATATACAAATAACATAACGTCGTGTTTGCAATATTGTGAAAGTCATTTATATGCTGACGACGCGCAAATTTATTTTTCATTTTACATGCAAATACTGGTATAGCTGAAAATTGTATCAATCGTGATATAAATGCCCTGGAACAATTTGCTAAATTACATTTTTTGCAAATTAATTCCAATAAGTCATCGGTTATATTCTTTGGGAAGAACTATGAGACAGTTGAACGTCAAATATCTGTCAAGATAGACAATAATGAAATCAAATGTACTCATGAAGTAAAAAATCTTGGACTAACTATTGATAGTGATTTGAGGTTTAAAAAACATATTGATTTATGCTTGAGTAAAGCTTACGCAACTATTATATCCACATTGACATTTACTATCACACAAACAAAAAATTCAACTAACAAATTCGTTGGTTTTAAGTCACTTTAATTACTGCGATGTCGTGTATGGACCTTGCTTAGATGCGACAGACACAACACGTATCGAAAAAGCTCAAAAATGATGTTTAAGATATATTTATGGCATTCGTAAATATGATCATGTTTCATATAAACTTGTAGATGCTGAATGGCTAAATATGCAAAAACGTAGGAAATTGCATGCAATTATCTTCTTTCAAAACATTATTTTGAGCAAGAGACCCACTTATTTGGTAAATAAAATAAAATATCGTACTGATGTTCATACGCTCAATTTGCGTTTTAAAGGGCTTATATCACCACCACCTCATAGGACACAAATGTTCAAACGAAGCTTCACATACAATATTTACCACCTATACAATAGGGTTCCTGCTTCTCTGAAAGTACTGAATCTGAACAGTTTTAAGATCAATATAAAAAGAAGTTTGATAGATGAAAATTAGTTTTTTCTTACTCATACTCGCATTACCACTATTGATTTCTTTCGATCTTTTGTGTTCTACTATATGTACACATTATTTATTGTAAGGCTTCACTTTATTTAAAATTAAGTTTTGTAATTAATACAGGGGTCAGACTAGAGCTTTTTAAAATTGTTTTCTGGCTCCTTTTTGCATTAGGTCTATTATAATATTATTGTTATGTAAAACCAGTTTAAATATGCAAATAAATAGTATTATTATTATTATTTTATTCTATTCTAATCTGTGATAAAAATATATTTTACATATTGAGTATACTGTATTCCTGCAAAGGTATTGTTGTAGTGAGATGATGAAGGGGTTTTATCCAATTACTAGTAACTATATACAGATATTATTCTTTTGACTTTTCCGCTCAACCCTATCTAAGATGTGAGAAAAGTATTGATTTACTCCAAAAAAAGTTGGGGTTTTTGTTATTTTATGAGTAATTCTTTCATTTTTCTGCGAAAAAAATACGAAAAACGTGTTTTTAGAAAAAAATCCTATGTGTATGTCGTTGTCGTCGCCAACTTTTTGTAACATGTCTTGTTAGCACGACACAGACCCCAGAGTGCATACAAGTCACCCATTTTGTAATTGGGTATTGTTCAGGGCATCTCACAGGTGAACCGTATTGATTTTCAGTTTACCCTACTTTGAATTTAGGAGCTATTAGAAAATCAGAAAAAATCGTGAAAATTAAAAAAAAAATGTTATACCTCAAATAACTTTTTTGTTAAAATGCTCTGTATGCGTCTTGTAAGTGACAAATTTCCTGATCTTATTTCATTTTCTTGACATCTGGTAGGGTTCACATCAAGTTGAATGGCATTGTTTCTCAATAAAGCATTACATTAGAGACAGGACAATGTATTCCAGTCACTTTAAAACCAAATCCCATTCGTAATGCCTCCGAATTTGAGGTTTCTAAGAATCCAAGAGATCTGCGATGCGACAAAACCCTTAATTGTTTCTAGTACGGATTGTTAATATAAAATGAATGATATTCTTGTAAGGTTAGGTCAGTGTTTGTAATAAGGCAATAGATGACTGTTTATTACAACGTTAGATTTTTTCTAGATATGGTGAGAAAATATTATAAATGATCTTTTCAATGTGTTATCTCAGGGTAGGTTCTTCAGAGCACATGGAAATTAAAATTATACTCTCAAGTACTAGTCTATGATGTATTGTGATGTTCACAAAACATACATTCAGTATCACAGCAAACTATGAAGCGTAATATAAAGAAATAGTTACAATAGATGGTTAACAGCTGGCTACAAATCTTACCGTCTATTAAATATACGTTTATTGTCGTTTGGGTTTCTGAACGAGGAAATTTCGAAGGAATGGTTCCATATTCGAAGAAAGGAAGTGATCTGAAGACAAAATGACCGCGTCAGAAGACTTTGGATTTGATGGCAACATCCCACGAATTACACTTTCGTGCGCGTGCGAGTGTGTGTTTTTTTATAATCAAATTGCCTTCACCTATTTCGATTTTTTGCGCCTTCTCTTTCTAAATGATGAAGTTCTTGGAGTACCTCTGTTGCAAATTCACGTGTTGTCTACCACGTCTTCTCCGATGGTAAATAGCCGAATTTTTGAATGAAGGGTAGCTTCCCAAATCCTGCGTATTCTGTTGAAACGGGGGCAGGCACCGAAATCGTGCTGCGCATCCGCTCTAACTCCAGGAGAGTACAAAAATTCTGAAAGGTCATCATGTCTAAATCGGTTCAAATATACTTCAAAGCATCCATGTCCTGAGATCATTTGTATCAAGTACTAGTTGACCTCGCCATGATCTCGGTATAACCAAATATCCAATCGGGGTGTAAGGGTGTACCTCCTGCCTTTCTTGAAGAATCCCATAGTATCTGCCATTGCCACATGCTATTCCGCCGTTCGATTATTCTTGGTACATCAGCGATCAGAGTAGTTAATCCTTTTTGACGGTAAAGAGCACTTCTTTCTTCTGCGATTACTTTGATTGGCAGCATCCCAGCAATAACGTACAATGCTACCTCAGACACCGCACGGAATGCACTTATGTCAGAGCACTCAGCCGGTAGGCTGGCGCAATTTTGCTCCGAGATTATTGTATACAAAGTGTATCCGCTTAAATAGGAATTCCATACATGAGCACAGATGTAATTACTGACGTTAGTTTTGCTCTCCTCTTCTGCTTCGGTCCTTTTATGTTGGGAATCAGCCGGGCCGGGTCGCTCTGAGTACTGACGCTTTGGCACACACGTATTCTGCCTACTTTTTAAAGTTGATCCGAGCATCAATCATTATTCCCAGATACAGAATGAACGGTTGCGATGTAATTTTGTGCTCTCCATTACTAAGCCTGATGGTTTCCACCTGTTTTCTGCTAGTGATGAGCACTGCCTCAATGTTGTGTTCTGCCAACTTTAGGCGAACTGTCTCTGTCTAGTGTCTGATCTCAAAAGTTGTGTCAAAGACATTATTTATCTCTTCCATATGCTTTGCAACTATCACTGTGGCAACATCGTCCGCATACACCACGATTTTAGCTTCTACTGCTAGTTGTAGTATCCCGTTGTTAATAATATTCCACAACAGTGGGCCTATTACCGAACCCTGAGGCACTCCTCCAGTGACTGTGCTCCTTCGGACCATTCTTCGTATCGTATTTCAGAATCCTATCAGTAAAGTAACTACCATCCTTTCGTAATACAATCCCACTTATCAGAATTGGAAGCGTTCTGAATGTCCAGTATTGCTGCCAGGCAGTACTTCTTCCTTGTGTCCCTATACCATATGGTGCTTGCGATCAGGCCCTTGGCTGTGTTGACGACGAGTTCTATCGCATAGAAGGTTGAGCGACGTTTTCGGAAGCCAAATTGTTTGCTGGCAAGTAGCCGTTGGACCGCTGCTTCGCTTCGCCTGCTAACTATACGTTCTAGTATCTTGCCGGCTGTATCAAGCATGCAGAGTAGGTAGTATGATGCTTCCCTTTTGGAAGAAGTACTAGTGACTGCAGCTTCTATTTTTGTGGAAAAGTACCTTCTCCAAAGCCTTTCTTATAGAAACAGCGAAGGGCCATTTTGATTGCCAATTTCAATGCGATGTTTGGGATTCCATAGATGCCAGGAGCTTTTGTATTCCCGACTCTATTACGCGCTGTCATTAGCTGGTCTTCTGTGATAAGTAGGATCTCTTCTATCTCATGTTGTTTCGTCGGGTGGCACAGCTTCTTTTGTTGGGGAAAGATCGTAATCACAATTGCATCCAGGAGTTTTAGGCATGTGGGCGATTGCATTTGTTCCCTTTTAAGGTTTTCCCCAGCGATCGTTTTCTATTTCCTTGATCAGTTCAAGACATCATTGTCGTTTACTATCTCCGATTGCCTTGCGTACTTATCTCCTATTAATCGAGACCGAGTACAGAAGTTACATTTCATTTGATGCCTACCTGATGATTCATAATTATCTTTGGCTAGAACAAGAAGTGGCCTATCTTGTGATTGACTTAATATATATTAATAGAAAAAAGAAGAAGATACGGTATTACAAATATTAAAGCTTAGATATTATTAGCCCTATGGGGATATCCTGGATATCTTTTTCCCATTTAAGATCAGTATAAATGTGCAATGATATAGAAAACCAGGAGAACTATATCTGCTGATTTTTACAATTTTCACTTAAGAAGACAGTTTAAAAGTGGAGAATTCCCTAGATTTATCTGTTCATTGACTACTTCGTATTGTGGGTTTCTTAAGTGTCTTCTAATTTCCAATTGTTCAAGGAAATCCAGTTCTTGTTTCTTATCACAAATATGTAATACTTCTAGTTCTGATTTCAAAATTTCTAAGGTTTTGTTCCAAATAGACAGCATTACATTCTGGACATTTAAGTTTATATATACCAGACTTCTTTAATAGGGATATTTTTGTTTTTACATTTAAGACTTTTCTACTCACATTACTTTCTATTTTAAAAAAAATTGTTGTATGTTTTGCTAAAGATATTATCTTTGAAATATTACTAGAAATATTACCTGCATATGTGATGGTTCTATAATTTTTTATTTCTTTAGTTTGTTTAGGAAATAATTAGTTGTAATGCCACTTTTCCTGTTTTTTATTAATGAATTTTTTTACCATATGTAATAGATAAATAAATTGATAAATCCCACTACGCAAAACATCTACTTGACATCAAATATTCATTGACACCCAACAAAGAACTAGAAGTACTACATTTTTGTGATAAGAAACATGAACCGTATTTCCTTGAAGAATTGGAAATTAGAAGACACTTAAGAAACCCACAATATGAAGTCGTTAATATACAGAGAAATCTAGGGAGTTCTCCACTTTTAAACCGTCTTCTTGTGATTATTGTAGAGATCAGCAGATATTTTCCATATCATTGCACAGTTATACTGATCTTAAATGGGAAAAAGATATTCCCATAGGGCTAATAATATCTAAGCTTTAATATTTGTAATTCATTTCTTCTTCCATCAATTTCATAGAATTTTTAACAATTTTTCAATGTATTGTGGAATTATCTGGAAACAGTTAAGTCCATTTAAAACAGTTATCTAAATAATCTTATTTCTCATCTGTTTTCTTCGCTTTGGCTCGTACGCCTATTCTTATTATTGGTTGTACTCGTAAGTTAGAATGACGTTTTTGGAAAAAATTCAATTTTGTTTTCTTCCCAATTATTCATCTTTTATAATTTTGTATGCTATTTGACGTTATCCATAAATAAATATTGTTGAGGTAAAATATCACAATACAGTTTTAGATAACATGTCGTTGTCATTATCCAAACCTCATGTTTCATAATTTATTACTAGCAAACAATATTATCTATTACTTTTTTATACAGTTTTAGATAACATTTCGTTGTCATTATCCAATCCTCTGTTTCATAATTTATAAATAGGAAACAATATTTACTCCTTTTTTCCTATTAAAATGCAATTGTATAGTGCAATTAATAATAGTGCATAGTTTCCTAAAGTATAAATTCAAACAACAATAATGACTTATCGACGTTATATCAATTCTCAACTATTGGAATTTGTTTCATTTCGGCTCCTATTTTGTTATAACACACATTAAAATTTATTTCATGATACCATCCAATTACTTTTGTTATCAACTCCAGGCGTTGTACTTGTGCGAAATAATATTTATAAAGGGCGCTTATGCACAAAAAACAAAATATATGTCCATATACCTGCATCGATATTTGTGGAAAGCTGAACTCAATTCGACGATCTATGTAGTACAATATGCAAAACTGTGACAGAAATTGATGAAGAAAGGGTAGAAACAATTAAGGCCCTCTGGTGGTTCTCCGTAGTCTAGTGGAATGGTGCTCTGTCTGCTAACTAAGTGGACCTGGGTTCAAACCCGGGTCCGGTTAACATCATAACTAAAAATAATTCGGAGTGCCACCTGTCGAAAGGCAATGGCAAACCACTGACAGTTTTCTGCTTAGTATAACTTCTCAATATAAACGTTCGGATGCGTCGATAAACTGTAGGTCCCTTCTATCTGTGGTAACTGGAGAGCACGGCATAGGTAGAAGTGAGAGGTCACCTACATCCGATCACGGATATGGCACTGTAAAAAGAAGAATATGATGTAGGAATCGATCGAAATGCATTATCACAACAAAAGTTCAAGCAACACTCACAGAGGTTTGAGACCCTGTTTTTCAGCTGCTTTTCAGGGAAAACTTAGCCGAAAGATTCTAGGAGCGAAATTTCTATGCCGGGGATAAGGTTATTAAGACAACGAAAATTTCGGGATAATGCTGGAAGAGCAAGGAGCCTTAAGATAAAATCAATATTGTACACAATCAACAGGAAGAAAGCTAGACCATCGGCACTTATACTTTTTTCTTTTTGTTGTATGTAATTTTGGGAAACTAAATATTGAATAAAGTACCTTTTTAATAAATAATAACACTCACAGAGGTAATTGATAGGACAGAAATTTACAATTTGATCAAAATTTAGGGGAAATTCGTTCATAGTAATTTTAGGATTAGACTGTTTCGTTTTATACTTTAACCTATAATATAAACTAGAAACAAGTAAAATAACAGTAAGTAGCAAATAATTTTAGTTAAAAAACTATTTTCCCTACTAGCTTTTAAACTTAACTTTATTGACTTTTGTTGAGGTAGAAAAGTTGTTCATTATTAACCAAGGTAGAAAAATACAGTGCCTGTATGATTAGAACTAAATCTCAATCCATTTAGCAGAATGTGAGGGTAACTGATGCAAATTCAAAATGAAAAAATATTTTCATTTACTTATTCAATGATCATATCCACCAACCTATTCAAAAATGATAATCAATTGACTTATCCATGCAGTTTTCATCGCGATTTTTATCAAACAATATTTCTAATAAAATAAAAATAAAAATTATTATCGGATAAATGGGTTATCGGTTGCCTTCGATGTGCACAGCTGTCGTATCATGTAAAACGGGAGTGACCCGTCCAAGATCCGGCCGGGATTACTCGTATAAATTGAAAATTTCATACTTTATCTTGAAACTTTTAATTTTTCGCAACAGTAACAGTAAAAATTAAACAAAATTTACAATTCTTGCTTTATAACATATGACTTGGAAAACAATAAACTGATTCTAAACATAAACTAGAATTATTTAGGTACTTATTTAAAATTATTATATATTGTGCAGTTGTTGCATGTCATATTAAACGTAAGTCCATTAACACCGTATGGGGTAATATTAATCGTACCATTTTCGAAGTTAAAATTATTTTCCGTCGTTAGACTGTTGACTTTTGCCGTTATGGTCGATGAAGTCGAAGCTTCTTGAAAACCTCCATTATCATTATTTGTTGGTATGTTTTGTACTATTATTGCTATGTGTTTTTTATCTTCAATGGGTTCTTCTATATAACCCTCGGCCACTGTAGAAGTCTTCCACGCGCCATGGCGCTTTTAAGATAGAATATCGGTCCCACCTTCTGCTAATGAAGTGGCAGATGTCCTTCTAAAAGTGTGGCCACTGAAAGTATTTGTATTTTTTAGTTTTAAAAACTTGGCTACCTCTTTCGGACCAACACTTATAGTGTTGTGACCCATATTTTGTTTTGTAGCTTTTAAATTTCTTATTCCAATAAATAGTTTCTCAATATTTGGCGTACGTCGAAGTGACAAATATTTTTTTACTATATTAATCCACAAAGAATTCATCATAATACGTTTCTTCGACGAACCATTTTTACTCACTTTTATTAACATTAAATATAATTACGTCTTCCCGTATATCCACATCCTCAAATTTCATATTTAAAAGTTCATCTGTTCTACAGGCACCCGCAATTCCAATCAGAAGAACAGCCTAAAATACTTTTAAGTTATTTTTTCACTTATAATTGCACAAGTGGTTTGTATTTTATCGGGTAAATTTGGGTTGTTTAATGTTTCCTAGCAATTTGATGAGAATAACTGTCAACTATTAAAAACACGACACCGAAGGTGGAGTGTTTTTAGGTTGACAGTTATTCGAGTCAAATTGCCAAAGGAAACAGTTTAGAATTTGAACAACACAAATTTACCCAATATCAATACAAACCTCGAGTGTAATTCGGCAGGACAATTTAATGAATGAGAAATTTGGAAACATATCAATGCAAACCTTATTTATGAAACATTAAAAATAAACACATTTTTATTTTAATGTCCAATTTGACTAATTTCGGCGTTCGTAGACACACCGAATCGACTCATTGTTAGTTCTTGAAATTTTAATAAGTTGTTGACAAACATGCCAAACTATTTATTCTGGTAACCAACACCGCGATAATTGATGAACAAATGAATAAGTGAAAAAACCACTAGTGTATTTGTCGCTGTAAAAGTTAAAGCTAACTTTTGCCGCTGTCAAAGTGACAATTGCACTGTGGCATATGCGATTTTTTATACATGAATTAAATTGTCATCATATTTTTTATTTCCATTATGACTTTAAAGTTAATATTCGGCATTCACGAGCAATCTATAAGGAAAATCCAGAAGGACAATAATGTGTTTTTTAACTATTTTCAATTCAGAGACATTGTAAATATATTGAGAGATTGACAAAATTTGAATTTTACCAGAGGAATGAAATAAACTACGAAAAACTAATCAATGTTCACTTATCGGGATCGGTCAGTAGACACATCCAAATAAGCTCATCCATTTTTCTGTCAGATTCTACTCCAGATGCAGTTCTGTACTGTGGTTCTTTGCCAAATTAATTTTCACAAAAAGAAATAATTCAAATTTTATTTAGAAAAGGGTAAGATATTTCATATGAACTAAAAGTACCTAAGTAAATAAGGTACCTACCTTTTTGGACAAATACAATTCATTTGGCGCTTCTAAAATAAATTTCGTTATATCATCTCTCGAAAAAATTGATACTTTTTTGCGTTCGTAAGAAGAGTAACATAATAAGAAATATTAATATTTTCTTTAATGTCAAGCACTGATTTTATCATCGAATATTTGGACCACAAAGTTGAAACTTTATTCGTTTGGGATAGTTCTTGAAAGTAAACTAGCAATATATTTTCTGACGCATTAAATACATTTTTCTCGTCGCACCATTTTTATATGCAATGTAGGCGTTTTCATATAATACCTGTTATTTGTTTGGAAATAGTTCCACTTCTTTGCTCTAATTTCAAGGGGAGTAAAACCACTAGAATCGGTCATTTTTGGCAATCGCGACCACCAGCAAACTATTATAAACTGACGTTCGTGTTTTACATTTGACAGAAGCATGGATGATTTGAGTTTTAAGAAAATTTCAAAATTCGTATTATATTCGATTTTTATAAGTTTTAAAAACTAATATTTGAAAAACCAAAATGCCAGTAGTGAAAAAAATGCTATATTAGCCACGGTAGACAAGTGTATTAATGTCTCGGATACATTAAAGACTTCGAAACTTCTCTTTTCGGTCTTTGATGGACCTCGATAATAATAACTCGCTCTTTTACCTGGGTGCATAATTACTATATCACCTTGATAGTGATTTTAGAATAAAATTGCAGAAAATAGAGTCAGTTTCCAGTTCTGCGGAAAGCGATTGAATATGAGAAGTCAGAGCGAACAGAAAGTGTTTTAACGGAAGGCAATGAATTTAATGTTATTCTGAGCATTACTGAAAATCCGCATATCAGTTATAGAGAAACTGATAATGCTTCTGTCATAAGTAGCCGTAGAGTAGGAAGAACAAGAATGGTATTATGAACAGGCACAATTTCCACTTCTACTCCACACCACATTCTAACCCATTCTCGGACAAGATGGTCGTTAAATGTTTGGGGTGGCATTATTGGTAATTATGTCATTGGTCACAACTTTTTCGAAGATCACTTAAACGGAAAAAGGTATTTATATTTTCTAGACAACCATTTACCAGAAATGTTAGAAGCATTGCCTTTGAATATTCGTCAAAGAATCTGGATACTACATTACGGTGCTCCAGTTCACCACAATATTCTATTAACTGAACAATAAAATAAAATCATTTTCCTAGAACATGGATCGGAAGGGGAGGACGAATAAGGTAGTCACCACAATTTCCGGATGTAAACAAACTAGACTTTTTTCTGGGGTTATATAAAAGATACCGTGTATAGAACACCTCCTACAGCTGAAGAAGATATGAAGGAAGGGATCAGGAATGAATTTATAAGCATAAACATAAATGTGTTAAGAAATGTAAGTCGCTCTTTTGAATTATACCTCGACGTAAGCTGAGGCCATTTTGAACACTTATTGTAGATTTCATTTTTTGTAATAATTTCGAGGTCTTTTCCATTTTACTTATCCAACGTTTATATTGAACATTACTTTCACCATAAAAATTAACTGTCTCGACCCTTACTTTGTGGAATCTACTCATATTAGTGTTTTAAATGATACTTACTGGTGGAGTTAACTAGAAACAATAAGTTTCATTTGAAACACTAATATTACTTTGACTGTTAATTTGATAATTGTATAAGATTATTAGTTATTTAGATTTTGTATAATCTGCAATGCATCAGCCTACTTGTCAAAACCATTGTCAACTGGTCTATTGTCTGTTTTCATTATCATTCTAAACATCAATAATTTTAACTATCAAGGTCTTTTGACGATATTTCATCCAGTGTAAAGCACAAAAGGATGAGTTTATATTATTTGGTAAGTTTCTTCGAAAAATCTATTCATGTTGAGTAATTCCACGGTAAAAACTATAAAATTTCATCTTTTTTCTTTCCAATTAAAATTTGACTGAAAAAATTGCGAATAATTCGGAAATTAACACATCTATGTATAGGGAATGCTTAAGAAATAATAAAGTACCATAAAGTAGGATATTATTACAATAATAAAATACAGGGTGCTTCATTTAAGAAATCCGAGAAAATAATCAATCCGAGTTTCTACTCACCCTGTATCCAAAAACGAAGTTTTTCGACGCATCAATAATTTAAAACAACAAAAGGCTATATTAAAATGTCTCCTAAGCTAAATACATTTTTTTGTATCAACTGTCTACAATGCTTCGAAATTAATATAAAACTATTACTGTTTTAAATGGAACTAACTGTTTCTAGATAATTCCACAATATATTGAAAAAATGTTAAATATTCTAAGAAATTGACAATTGTTTCAACGTTGCTATCATCGCAGAACGACAGAAGTTACATTTCATGTGATGCCTACTTGATTTTTAATAGTTATTTTTGTCTAGACCAAGAAGTGACATACCTTGTGATTGATTTAATATATATTAATAGAAAAAAGAAGAAAATATGATAAAACAGATATTATTAGCCCTATGGGGACATTCTGGATATATTTTTTCCCATTTATGATCAGTATAACTGTGCAATGATATAGAAAACCAGGAAAACTATATCTATCTGCTAATCTTAACAATTATCACTTAAGAAGACAGTTTAAAAGTGGAGAACTCCTTCCTCGCACTAATGCCGCACCCTGTATATTCACAAAATATAATATATGTCCTTTGCATATAACCCGCCTTTTCATTAGATGTATGGTTGGAACAAATGAATTGTTTCAATATCCTCCTACAAAATTCCGATTTTCCGAATTTCTAGTACATAGATAGGTACGTATTCGTTGGAAAAAAAAACAGGTGTTATAAAAGTGCATTTTATGCAAAAACATTGGTATAAACTGTCTAGGATTGAACCGCAATGCGGAATTTGCTTCTGCTTATATTTGGGGGTAACAGATGTCGAACCTAATTTGAGTGAGTGGATTCAAATTTTAAACCCCTTTATGGCATTTTTATTGTCCTTATGTAAATAAAATAATTGTCACATAAATTATTGTATGGTACATCAAACCGCCACAAATTGTAGCGAAAATATAAAGGTCTTGAATGTACAGGCTCTCTCAAATTGAAATCGAAGGTTTTTTTATGGCATTACATAAATAGTTCTTTTCAATTTATTTGTTGATGTTTTCATTGAAGTTTCGGTGGATATTATAGTTGACAATCAAAATAAAAGTAAATCGTAGAGTATCCAGGAGTGCAATAGCAGTAGTAGAGTCTTACCCGGGGAGAAGTGCGAGTCTCTTGCCATAACGGTGCTTCCGTAACGCTCAGTGCTGGTACCTCGCAAGGGAACGGAGGAACAAATATGTCAAAAAATTAGATGTTCCAATAACTCATGAAATCATAAACATAAATTTGGATATGTATATAATAAGTAGATGAGATGTTCAGAAAAACACGAGAAACTGAGAATTAACAGATACTGAATAAATATAACATAATAGGTATGAAGAGAGTGTTATTTTTAACATCAAAATAAGAGATATTACCATAAGACACACATTGTTTTCACGTGATAAAATAATTAGAGATTTTCCAGAAACCTTAGTCCAATAAATAATATCAAATACAAAACATTGTTTCGAAAAGTTTTAATTACATTTGATTAAATTCATCTAGGTTTCAACAAAATTCAAGTATATGAAAAACGTTTATAATTAGTGATATATTTCATACCTCCAATTACTGCTATGTATGAACGAACCCTCAAATCTGGGTTGCATTTTGTACAGTTCTTAATTAAAAAATAACAACCCACGAGGCTTTTATGATTAATGAATGTTTGAATGCTTTATATCTAGAGGCATTGATTTTCAAAATATGAAAAATAGTGTATTATCAGTAACATTGTAAGGCCAAATTCGCCAATTATTTATATATCTATTTTTTTTCTTTCAGGTGTTAACCGGAAATAGTAATACCTATTTGGTTGTTCGACAGAGGCTGGAGCTACCTTTCATCGCCAGTAAAGTTCGTTTTATTCCATACAGTGAACATCCAAGGACTGTTTGTATGCGTGTGGAGTTATATGGTTGTCCATGGGAACGTGAGTATACATTTTCAGTAAACACGGATTAATTTATCATTTACTTAATACAAACATCTCAAAACAACGTTGTCAAAACCGATTAGTGATATATTATATATATATATATATATATATATATATATATATATATATATAAAGAAGATGTAGGAATATCGCGCGATAACAACAACAACAAATAGATTCATGGGTAATTCACGCAAAAAGAGCAATTTTATGATTGAATATTGTTAAACACATGTCACAGATGAACCCTATGGATTTTAAGCTCACCAGAGTCACTACAACGGGTGCTATGGTACTTGAAGTACGAGGTTTTGTCATTTTTTGAGAAATTTCAGTTTGTTAGCAAGATACAGCCTTCGGAGTTCAACAAGTCACCAATTTTATGATTTAATATTATTCAGGACATCTCACTGATCAGCCCTATTGATTTTCAGCTCACCAGCGCTAATAAAACAGGTACTACAGTACTTTAAGTACGATATTTTTGTCATTTTTGGAGAAGTTTGTTAGCACGATACAGCCTCCGGAGTATATACAAGTGACCAATTTTATGATTGGATATTATTCAGAGCGTCTCAAAGATGAACCCTATTGATATTCAGCTCACTAATGCTAGTAGTACAACGGGTTCTATGGTACTTGGAGTACCAAATTTTTGTCATTTTTGGAGAATTTTCAGTTTGTTAGCACGATACAGCCTCCAGAGAGTATACGATTGATCAATTTTATGATTGAATATTGTTCAAGGTGTCTCACAGATGTACCCTATTGATTTTCAGTTGACTAGAGCGAGTACAGCGGGTCCTATAAATCCAGATATACTAAATTTTTGGTTATTTTTGGAGAAATTTCGGTTTGTTAGCACGATACATCCCCGGAGTGTATACAAGTAACAATTTTAAGAAATAATATTTTCCAGGGGTACAGATGCGGAAAAGTTAGTTTTACTCTTTAAAACCGTTTATTTGAAATGGAATGAGTTGGGTATAGTGCGAATTGTTTCAGGTAAAGAATTGAACATTTTTGGAGCATTGTAAGAAAAAGTAGTTTTCAGCAGTGATTTTGTTATTTGCGGTATTACGTAGTTATTTCTTTGTCTAGGGTTATAGGTAAGTTTGACGAGTGTTTTCCTGTATAGTACTTTATGTTGACATGCAGTAATAGAGTTGTTTAAGGTCGAGTACCTCCGATTCTTGAAATAGTAGATCACTTGGATATCCTGAGTTTTTACTTAGAATAATTTTCAGGAATCGTTGTTGTAGAACTTCAAGGGGTCGGATGTGGGATTTAAGTGCACCTCTCCATACGACGTTGTCTTTAGATAAAAAATATGACGAGAATTGTTACTATGCATACAACTGTTACGCTAAGGTTTCCATGAATGAAAGACTAGCCAAATGTAACAAACAATTGCTTAGTATTCATTCGAATCTTGGACTTGCAGGATTAATTATAATGTAGTACGACCAGTATTGCGTTTATTAACTGTATTAATGTGTAAGAAGTCAAATAATAAACAAATAAAGCCTGCATCTGCAGCAAACACCAAATAAACTAAATACAAACTAAATTTGCCAACGGTAGATAGAATACTATTTTATCCTGCTTCCCACTAGATTTTTGCTTAGAATGTCAAATGATGTTGGTTTCAAGAATTATGTAAACAGTTATATCTTCTTTATTTCTATATCTATGAGACATACTTTGTTAACATTATTTTCTCTCAAGTTTTGTACCGGGTGGCCAAATTGGCGAGATAAGCGGCGGTATATCGGAAACCGTTTAACTTACGATCTTTTGGTAACATTTTTTTTATGAAAGTGGCCAAGAGAAATCGCTGTAAATTATTTTCAAGTTCGTAAAATGTCCGCTAGCGGGCGTAGCAATAATTGAAATTAGAACAAATAAACTTTCTCTAAAATTTGCCTAATTATAGGCCAAACTACAGAAATTTTTTCATGTAAAAAGTGTTAGAAGAAAAGCACTGCGCTATTGTTCGGAGAATAGTTTCATATGATGTTTTTCACTCGACATTATTACTCATAACTTTGTTATTAACAATTTTATACAAAAAATCGCTTTTTTTAGTTTTTTGCTTATAACCTTGAAACTGTCACGGGAATCGAGATGGCGTCAAGAAAGAAATTGTAAAGAATGAAAACACGGAGTAAATTATATTTTCGAGGAGAAGGTTTTTACACTATCCTCTTTGTTGTAACTCCTCACCAGATGACGCTGCAGCATATCAAATTTTACACTGAAAATTGGCAGATATATGTATTTGTCTATGGAGAATTTGCTTTTGCTGTTATTTTTCTTGTAACTTTACATCAGGTGGCGCTGCAGCATATACTTCTGTATAGTTTATTTTTTCAACGAGCACAGAAGTTTGTGAAGGCGAGTGCCGCTAATCAAGCGAGCGGGAATAGTGATTTGCGTACGAGTTGTACACAATATTCTTTCAACGACCACGTTTCTTAACGAAAGAAAAAAGTCACTAATACGTTTTAATTAAATATAATTGTAATATTAGTGTCTGTCAACGAAATTCACTAGAAAGACATTTACATTTCCGTGGAGAAAAGTGCCATATCGTGTAAACACTGACCAATGATTGACATAACGTCTGCCGGGTTATTCTAGTGTTTATATATATATATATATATATATATATATATATATATATATATATATATATATATATATATATTGTATAGGATTCAATCATTATCTATTATTTATTATTTGAAAAATCATTAAACATGTATACCAACTCTTTCAAAGGGTAGGGTTCAAGTACGCCATTCAAATTTACTCTAATTATTGGTTTGTGAAATTAGAATGAACAGAATTATGATTTCAGGAATTTTTTTAAAACATAGAAATTTACAAACAGAAAATGTGTACAGATATACTACAAAAAAAATAAAACTACTATTACTATTGAACAATTAAAATGTTTCTTAAATAAAGGCCTTTTTTTAATTTAGAGATCTCTAATATAATATTTTAAAATGGTACCTTTTATTTACTAGGTTTGTATCCACTTCAAACTAATCTTCATTTGGACATTTGATAAGCTGAGGACAAAGTTCTGAACAGTTTATTCCGTCTTCGCCTTTTGGACAATTAATGATTCCGTCACATTTGTCTTTATACGGGTCGAAACATCTATCTATAGAAATATTACTGCAAGGGGTAGTTGATGAATTACAAATAGCACACCCCGTGAAATCAGAATGGTCTGTACAAACAAAATCTGCTGTTCTACAAATCAAATATTTGTGGAATTGTAACAACCAGATCAATCCAAACACATAAAACCACTGGGTTATTATATTTTAAAGTTACGGAGAGTTTGTTTCTTGAAGATAGTACAACAGGTTTGGGTAGTATGTCGTTACTGCACACGTTCAATTGAATATTGTCGAAGTTTCTAATTGACAAGCACGTGGAATTTCTTGAGAAGTTCAATTTTAATATTCTTAATGTAGTTATTGTATTTTCTGGTGAAGGTATTACCCAATTACATAAACTATTACTGTTTCTTTCAGATGATATATACTGTATGCTTCCTTGTAATTCGAACGAGGTCGTTTCTCCACAATAATCCGAAAAGTTTGCGTAAATTAGCACGTTCTTCTTGACGAGATCAATTATAATACAACTTTTCACTTTGACATTTTAAAAAACCAACTGACTTTTTGAATTTCCATCATAATCTATCACGTTGCGGGTTGCTATCGAAACTTCTCTATATCGTATGAATTGTATAGATGTGTGATTAACGACGATTCACTGTTTATATTACCATGAAATTTTAAGCCGTATATGAAACATGAAAATGACATTTTTGTATTAGAAATTAGCATATAGAGATAAAGATTTTTATACATATAAATATTAACATAACTTATTTACTATTTATTAAAATTCCTGAAATCCCTTGCATAAAATAACCTAATTACTAACTATATGAAAATTTGACGCGTTTCTTTTAAATTATTTTGAATTTCATTCTAATTTCAACGGATCCTTTTGAAATTACATCATGTACTGCATTATTCATTTTAATCTCTATTGTATCTGAATCAGATTTCAATATTTTCGATTCTGATGGTTCAAAGAGTATATCGTCTGTTTCAATATCTTTGGTCAGATTTTCTTCAGTATTATAATGAGGATTTTGTTCACTGTTTTTACTATCAGCATCTATAATTAATTTAGACATGTTGTTTACTACAATTTATAAATATTCGTTAAAATGATGGCTAATAAAGTACAAGATTGAAAAAATCAATATGACTTATTTCAGTTATACTATTAATCCTTATTAAATTGAATACAACCAAATGAAAGTGCTTCAATATATATATATATATATATATATATATATATATATATATATATATATATAATTTTTAATTTGGAAAAAGATATTTGCCAACTTATTTGTAATGGATATTTTTGTGGGGATGTGGCAATAAGACTCCAGAGTAAATTCTTTAAGATATTTATTCCCGAGCTTTCGAATGATTTTCATTCATTATCAAGGGCTATAAATAATTGGTCAATGTTATCATTAATAATAATTAAATGAAATAATGAATACTTACATAAAATCTATAGCGAATTTTGGAATAGTTGTAAATTTTTATAATAAACTCTTTTAAACATAATTCAATGGAAAACTCAAAAAACAACATATATTGCAGAACAAAATTATGTAATAAATAAAAAAACAGATTTAAATAACCTTAGTGTTATCTATGCATATCTTTTAGATTATGAAAAAAGAACAGAAGATTCATAACAATCTTTAATTTTATGATTAAAAATAAAAATTGTAGTAGTTCAAGATCAAATATTTTGTTTATTGTCATATTGTTTTTTGAGTTTTCCATTGAATTATGTTTAAAAGAGTTTATTATAAAAATTTACAACTATTCCAAAATTCGCTATAGATTTTATGTAAGTATTCATTATTTCATTTAATTATTATTAATGATAACATTGACCAATTATTTATAGCCCTTGATAATGAATGAAAATCATTCGAAAGCTCGGGAATAAATATCTTAAAGAATTTACTCTGGAGTCTTATTGCCACATCCCCACAAAAATATCCATTATATATATATATATATATATATATATATCCATTATATATATATATATATATATATATATATATATATAACAAAGGAGATGTAGGAATATCGCGTGATATGTTAACAACAACAACAAAGATATTCATGGGTAATTCACGCAAAATAAAGGGCTACTGAAATAGAGTGGTAACCGCGGACATGCATGTTTCTGGCTCATTTTGCCTCATCAGCACGGCATAACCAAATAAGGATGTGAAATTTGGGAGCAAAGATGTTAATCGAAACATGGGAAAACACAAAATAACGGATTTCAGCAGGGAAACCAAACGCTCATTTGTGTCTTCAATTGGAAGATCCCGAGTTTTCAGGACATCAACCAACATCGACACGGAGGCGCATATAGCCCCCCCGCCATGAACCTTCCGACCCATAGTAAATAACAAAGGAGATGTAGGAATATCGCGTGATATGTTAACAACAACAACAAAGATATTCATGGGTAATTCACGCAAAATAAAGGGCTACTGAAATAGAGTGGTAACCGCGGACATGCATGTTTCTGGCTCATTTTGCCTCATCAGCACGGCATAACCAAATAAGGATGTGAAATTTGGGAGCAAAGATGTTAATCGAAACATTGGAAAACACAAAATAACGGATTTCAGCTCCCAAATTTCACATCCTTATTTGGTTATGCCGTGCTGATGAGGCAAAATGAGCCAGAAACATGCATGTCCGCGATTACCACTCTATTTCAGTAGCCCTTTATTTTGCGTGAATTACCCATGAATATCTTTGTTGTTGTTGTTAACATATCACGCGATATTCCTACATCTCCTTTGTTATTTACTATGGGTCGGAAGGTTCATGGCGGGGGGGCTATATGCGCCTCCGTGTCGATGTTGGTTGATGTCCTGAAAACTCGGGATCTTCCAATTGAAGACACAAATGAGCGTTTGGTTTCCCTGCTGAAATCCGTTATTTTGTGTTTTCCAATGTTTCGATTAACATCTTTGCTCCCAAATTTCACATCCTTATTTGGTTATGCCGTGCTGATGAGTTAAAATGAGCCAGAAACATGCATGTCCGCGGTTACCACTCTATTTCAGTAGCCCTTTATTTTGCGTGAATTACCCATGAATATCTTTGTTGTTGTTATATATATATATTATGATGGATTGTTATAGTTGTATACTTTGCCGACAATACCACTATAATTGTTATATTATCAATTTAATATAATCAACTCTAGTATAGCTAGCTCAGTAATGAAGTAAAGAAAATTTTTTATGTATTTATTTATTTATGTGGAGAGCATGAGAAACTCTTACTACTCTTTGGGATCCGGTAGTGATTTTAACTCTATATCTACAATATTTTACATATATGAATCATTCAAATAACTGATATTATGTTTTTTTTATTAATTAGTGCGCCTATGTATAGAAACTTTCAATATAGCAATCGATTTTGTCTCACAATTAAAATAGATAGAAATTATCAGTAGAATAATCGATTCCAACTGTCACTCGTATCAGTTGAAGTAATATTTATATGAACATAAACAATAGTTACAAGGATACCTTTAATACAACAACTATATTATAGTGTTCAAGAATTATGTATTATAAATTTAAACAAAGTGATGAACTATCTTAAATACTAATATAATATTGAAATGTCAAACAATAAAATATTTGTTAAATATAAATGGTAAGTACTCAAGTCTATGTTATTACCTTTTTTATTTTTATGCTTTTAATATGTTTAATAGTTTCAGATACTAATTCTTATTACTTTTATTATAAATGTACATCTCTAATCCGAATGTTGGTACCAACAAAAAAAAAGAAGCACTAACCTCTCAACCACTAATATTCCTTTCTTGAAATTCTGTCTGCTAAAAAACCATGTCATGCATACATATGTCATCCAGATGGAGATGTTTTTTACTAGATTTCTTGTTACAGGTAACACGTGTTTGTAATTTCTATTATTCTCCAACTTCGAATTCCCAATCAATGCTTAATGTCTTAGTCAGGAACTTTACATTACGATTCCGCACCACATCAACTGATTATTCAATTTGAAATGACTCTTTCATTTGTACCATATCCTCCAATAACATGTATTTTTTATATATTGTATATATCTTCGTAGAAATTATTGTTTTAATAGCCTTATACTAGCTATTTCGAATTAATTGAGGTCTTATTATCCTATTTTGTTATTATTTTTATCCAAATTTCTTATATTCTTTTTTTAATGTCGACCCTTGTTCATCTCCTGCTACATATCCTCATCTACAATTCTCTTCTTAGTAATATAATTTAAAACCTTTGAATTTTCTTCAATTTTCATAATTTTTTTAAGTGTGTATTTTTAATATGGAGATCAAATAACTCATTTCTTTGTACAATAACTTAATTTTCTCTTTTTAAATTCTTCAACCATTTAAGTTTTCTGAATATCCACCTTCCTTCATTATTCAAAAAATCAACAACCAACTCCCGCCTTTCTTATTTTTCGTTGCTATCCGAAATTATAAATATGTTGATTTCAGATTCATTTTCTAATTCCTAATATATAATTACAATCCATAAAATTCACATATTTCTTGACTCAATAAATATAGATTTCTATGGTTCTGCTTCTTTTTCAATTTATAACCTTATTCCAGTCCATTGATAAAATGTTTTTTTGACATTTCTGACATTGTTTTATATATATATATATATATATATATATATATATATAGATATATAGATATAACCAAAACTCTCTAAATGTTAAATAATTAAGTTATTACATGTTTATTTATTATAACTATTATTAATGTTCAATGAATATATGGATTACATGTTTCTTTTAATTAAGGAATTTTGATTTATAACTTGTTATTTATTACTTACAATGGATTGTCGATATGCTTCTTAAATGAACTACTGTGTGTAAAGGTAAGTCTTATCCTTTTTATTCAAATTTCTTATTACTATTGCTCATATATTGTATTCCATTATGAATAGATTACTTCATCAATAAATTCTTTTGGTATCATATTAAAGATATTCAATCAAATGTTCCAAACATCAATATATTTGTGAGAGTGAGAATTTCAGTTATACCTCCATCTAACTAGTGAAGAACTATCTCTTCTATATATATATATATATATATATATATATATATATATATATATATATATATATATATACAAACTGAAAAATATCTTATTGGGGATTGCAGCATAAGAGGAAAAATACACTCTATTCAATTCTCCAAGCTTTCGTAAATCTTTATTTACATCATCAGGGAACTACAATAAGGAAGGAAAAAAACATAAATTATAAAAAGTGTTCATAAAAACATTTCTACAACTTACATTGATCGAGATTGCATCATTGATCTTGAACACAGGAAAAGTGCACAACAGAAAGTCATTAAAGAAATAGGTCCAGTCGGCAATACATTTGCCTATTACTGGTAAACATTTTTATTAAAACATTATTAAAAAGTAAAAAGTTTAAAAGACATTTAAAATCGAGAATCCACACACCCACGCGGACTTGTGAGAATAATGGCGGAAACTAAAAATGTCAGGTTAAGTACACCAATCATCATTACTAAATGAATGAAAAGAATCGATCTTTGCAATGACGCGAGACACTGAAACAATCGAATTGAAACTTTAAAGAGAATACAAGGGTGGTACCAAAATTATGGAAATGTATTTGAGTAATCATTCCAATGAAAAAATTATTTTAATCACGAGAATTAATATGTGATTATTAATGTTATTAATTATTATTATAAATATTATTATGGAGCTAATAATAATGGGGGAACACCTACAAAGAGGGGGAACACCTACAAAACAGGGGGAACACCTACCATGATGCCACAAGTAGGAAACTAGTGAGAATTATTCATATTCTCATTATTATTATTATTGTTATTAATATGGAGACAATTGTGCTTATCAAGCGTTAGGAGGAGGGAGTAGAGATTACTCAAATTTTGAATGTCAGTCTTCCTATTCATACAACCTTCTTCCTGGAAGATGAAAGCCATTTCCAAAAACAGTCTTTTATTATAACTTCTCTCACGAGAAAGGATTTTAACTCCCTCAAAGTCAATGACATGATCCAAAGAGGAGACATGATTAGCCAGAGAACATCTTTCAGGGTGTAACCTTATATCACTTTTATGGAGGGATACACGGCTTGAAATTTTTTGGGAAGTTTGACCAATATATGATAGACCACAACTGTTACAACAAAGCTTATAAACAACATTACTACAATCCACAACAGGTATCTTGTCTTTTAAAGGACTATAAATTGACTTAACAATCAAGGAACTCCTGGAGGCAAACCTAACATTCTGTAAGTATTGTGAAAAAATTCTAGCAAGTCTGGGCGTAATTTCCTTTATATAAGGCAGAGAAACCGTTAAATCAGAAGGAATCGTTCTGGAGGATGAGAGAGGATCCAACTCAGTTGCACCTGCTGCGTCAATTGAATGTATTGAGGTTTGTGACAAAACAGAAGACGTATTGAAGATGATCTTTCTCAGTAACTGTTTTGGATAGGCATTGTCAAGGAACAAATTAAAGAGAATATTACGATTCTTATTTCTAAATACAGGGTCAGAGAGGTTCATAACTCTAGCTGTCATTTGTTTAACCAAGTTAACCTTTATGCTAAATTTATGGTAAGAATTGTAGTTGAGATATCTCCCAGAGCTACTTTGTTTTCTATACCAATCAATTATAATCACATTATCAGGAGACCTAGTCCATAAAGTATCTAAAAAAGGGACAGACATGTTAGAGTTTTCTGTTTCGATAGTAAACTGAATGTAAGGATCATAGCTATTAAAGGTGAAAAGGAGATCTTCAGTGGAGTCCACAGGGCAAGCTAGGATTATATCATCTACATATTTCTTGATGAAAGGTACACTGAAAGGAAGTACCGGAAGGACCACGTCCAACAGATCATCCATTACATAGCACGCTAATATCGGAGAAATACTAGCACCCATAGGAGTACCAAAAGTCTGTTTGTAAAATTTATTATTAAAAGAAAAGCAGGTAGAACTGAACAGGAATTCAATCAACTCAGTGAACATGTCAATATCAATGTTACACACTGTACTAATGGATGGCCAGTGTTTGTGAACTGAACGTATAACTGCTTGTTCATAAACACTGGCCATCCATTAGTACAGTGTGTAACATTGATATTGACATGTCCACTGAGTTGATTGAATTCCTGTTCAGTTCTACCTGCTTTTCTTTTAATAATAAATTTTACAAACAGACTTTTGGTACTCCTATGGGTGCTAGTATTTCTCCGATATTAGCGTGCTATGTAATGGATGATCTGTTGGACGTGGTCCTTCCGGTACTTCCTTTCAGTGTACCTTTCATCAAGAAATATGTAGATGATATAATCCTAGCTTGCCCTGTGGACTCCACTGAAGATCTCCTTTTCACCTTTAATAGCTATGATCCTTACATTCAGTTTACTATCGAAACAGAAAACTCTAACATGTCTGTCCCTTTTTTAGATACTTTATGGACTAGGTCTCCTGATAATGTGATTATAATTGATTGGTATAGAAAACAAAGTAGCTCTGGGAGATATCTCAACTACAATTCTTACCATAAATTTAGCATAAAGGTTAACTTGGTTAAACAAATGACAGCTAGAGTTATGAACCTCTCTGACCCTGTATTTAGAAATAAGAATCGTAATATTCTCTTTAATTTGTTCCTTGACAATGCCTATCCAAAACAGTTACTGAGAAAGATCATCTTCAATACGTCTTCTGTTTTGTCACAAACCTCAATACATTCAATTGACGCAGCAGGTGCAACTGAGTTGGATCCTCTCTCATCCTCCAGAACGATTCCTTCTGATTTAACGGTTTCTCTGCCTTATATAAGGGAAATTACGCCCAGACTTGCTAGAATTTTTTCACAATACTTACAGAATGTTAGGTTTGCCTCCAGGAGTTCCTTGATTGTTAAGTCAATTTATAGTCCTTTAAAAGACAAGATACCTGTTGTGGATTGTAGTAATGTTGTTTATAAGCTTTGTTGTAACAGTTGTGGTCTATCATATATTGGTCAAACTTCCCAAAAAATTTCAAGCCGTGTATCCCTCCATAAAAGTGATATAAGGTTACACCCTGAAAGATGTTCTCTGGCTAATCATGTCTCCTCTTTGGATCATGTCATTGACTTTGAGGGAGTTAAAATCCTTTCTCGTGAGAGAAGTTATAATAAAAGACTGTTTTTGGAAATGGCTTTCATCTTCCAGGAAGAAGGTTGTATGAATAGGAAGACTGACATTCAAAATTTGAGTAATCTCTACTCCCTCCTCCTAACGCTTGATAAGCACAATTGTCTCCATATTAATAACAATAATAATAATAATGAGAATATGAATAATTCTCACTAGTTTCCTACTTGTGGCATCATGGTAGGTGTTCCCCCTGTTTTGTAGGTGTTCCCCCTCTTTGTAGGTGTTCCCCCATTATTATTAGCTCCATAATAATATTTATAATAATAATTAATAACATTAATAATCACATATTAATTCTCGTGATTAAAATAATTTTTTCATTGGAATGATTACTCAAATACATTTCCATAATTTTGGTACCACCCTTGTATTCTCTTTAAAGTTTCAATTCGATTGTTTCAGTGTCTCGCGTCATTGCAAAGATCGATTCTTTTCATTCATTTAGTAATGATGATTGGTGTACTTAACCTGACATTTTTGTTTCCGCCATTATTCTCACAAGTCCGCGTGGGTGTGTGGATTCTCGATTTTAAATGTTTTTTAAACTTTTTACTTTTTAATAATGTCTTAATAAAAATGTTTACCAGTAATAGGCAAATGTATTGCCGACTGGACCTATTTCTTTAATGACTTTCTGTTGTGCACTTTTCCTGTGTTCAAGATCAATGATGCAATCTCGATCAATGTAAGTTGTAGAAATGTTTTTATGAACACTTTTTATAATTTATGTTTTTTCCTTCCTTATTGTAGCTCCCTGATGATGTAAATAAAGATTTACGAAAGCTTGGAGAATTGAATAGAGTGTATTTTTCCTCTTATGCTGCAATCCCCAATAAGATATTTTTCAGTTTGTGTTCTAATTGATCAGCAACGATCACGGCGTTTTTCGCTTTTCAGCTTTATATATATATATATATATATATATATATATATATATATATATTTTACTTTTATAAGGTAATAGATATTATGTATCCTTATCAAAATAGGTGCTAATAATTCTCTAACACTTAACAGATGATGTATATATGCTCTAGAATACTTTGTACATGTAAGACATATACAGTTTTTTTAAATACTGCATTAAAATCTTCTGTATATTGGAAATATTTTCATTAACCGATACTGGTTTATATAATTCTGTGTAGTATGCTGATATGAGTTATATTATTTTAGTTTCTGTGTTCTTGAATTATTTTCAAAATATATATATATATATATATATATATATATATATATATATATATATGTATATATATGTATTAAAGAATGATTAACGCGCGGATTTAACAAAACCAGAGAGCAAACAACAACTGTTTTCATGGGCGAAGCTGTCATCAGTACGGTATAACCAAGTATGGGTGTGAATCTTGGGAGCAACGATGTTGAATGAAACATGGAAGAACACAAACAACGGATTTCAACAGGACAACCAAACGCACATTTGTGCCCTCAATTGGAAGATTCCGATTTGGGAACAACAACTAATATCAACACGGAGGCGCATAAAGCCCTCCTGTCTGGAAATACCGGCCCGGGGTGAAGAAACAAAATCAAAGAATGATTAACGCGTGGATTTAACAAAAACAGAGAGCAAATAACAAGTGTTTTCATGGGCTGAGCACGCAAAAAAAGAGGCTACTGAAGAGTAGTGGTAACCGTAAACACGCATGTGTCTAGCTCATTAGCTGTCATTAGTACGGTCTAACCAAGTATGGGTGTGAAACTGGGGAGCAACGATGTTGAATAAAACATGGAAGAACACAAACGGTTACCACTCCTTTTCAGTAGCCTCTTTTTTTGATTGCCGCAAATCAAGAGAGCGGGTGAAGTGCGTTGCGTACAAGTTGTACAGAATATTTTTCCCATGACCACGTTTAATAATAAAAGAAAAAATTGACTTATATAGGTATTTTATTTAATTTTTTTTTCAATTTATTTTTTATTTTATTTATATTTAAACGGATACAATGTATATATGAATATACAAATAAATTTTGCAGAAAAAAAAACAAATAAGACATTGATTCACAATGTAAATATACAATTTAAAAACTAATAAAAAAAAATTAATAAACTTGGGATTTTGTGTCATCTTGTTCATAGAAGAGAACATATGCTTCTCCACTGACTAAAGATTTCCACGATATTAATAGCACTCTTGAATCGTTATATTCGTGCCACTGTCCCGTGTAGGGATGTCGGCAAAATGCTGTGTAGTAACCATTATAAGTGGTTCCACAGTGATTAGATATAGCGTAGAGGTTGTACACACAAGGTGCCACATTATCAGCCGCGTAATGGTTCATATCAAGCCCTTCTATTGGAAAATCTATTGAATCATTAAGTTTTCCACTAAAACTTTCTGTTTGCGAAAAGCGCTTCAAATGAATAACCAGTATTTTCGGAAATTTATGAATTGAGAATGATTTAATGCATCGTCTTCGTTCCTTACATTTCGAACAAGTTGGTTTCTCATCACCGTCGAGTGTTTCTTCTCTTGTAAACGAATCTAAACATTGTGAAAGTCGTAATTGACCTGTTCTTTGTGGTATCGGAAGGGATAAATCCCAAAAGGGATCGTAGGCAACTGAACAGTGACCACAGTGTGTGCACTTGATTGTTGATTTTAATTGACCGACAAAGTTATCCATAATTTTGGAGTTGTCCATTCTCGCATATCTTAACCAAAATTCTTGTGCTTTCTCGATATCACTAAATTTGTCATCAATTTCTGTTAATATGGACTTTGGTTTTTGATATACCTTGTTGACATCTTCGTGAAGTCCTGCTAATAGGTAACGAAGAAACTCCTGTGCATCATGTTGAGTGTATCCCATGAACCTTGAAGTAAATCGCTGAATCTTACTTTTCAATGATACTGTATCAACCACTCTGTCTGAACCGTCTTCAGACCAAAGCTCTTGAATAACTTCAGTAAATGCTTTAATTAGTGTTCCTTTCATGCTAGATATGTTTATGTTAATATCTCTTATGTATGCGTCTTTCTTTAGATATTCTAATAGACCTTGTGCTTGATAGGCATTGGATAATACTATTCATGAAACATGTGTTACCAATATTTTTGAGGCTTTTGAGACCCAAAGAATCTTGGGGAATACCCTTTATGGATCTGAATGTGGAAATATTGTTAAAAGCTCTTTCGCAACTACTATCATTGTACGAAAAATCTCGGATTCTATTATTGTCTTTCTCACTTGATCGGCGTGATAAGGAATTTGAATTGATGATGTTTGCTACTGAATTGGATGTAGATATTACGGATTTGAAAAGTGTTTTGGCTAGAGATAATCTATTGCGTATAGGAATCGCATCATTCTCTAGCATAGTCATCTTCTTCAGTATTCCTATGAATGGGACATCATCTGGCTGGTGGTTATCTGTATTTTTTAGTACACTGAGGCCCAAAAGCTTGTTGGCCGCATAATTTAAAAACTGGAAAATCAGTTAAACGTGGATATAGTTAATAGTGAAATTTGAACAATTTTGATTTGGTATGCCTGGGGTATCTTTTATTAATAATAAGTCTTCATTAATTGTAGTATCAGTGTCTGTCAACAAAATTCACTATAAAGATAATGTCAGATTGTCAAAAAGAAAATTTGACATTGCGATTTCCTTCCACCGGTCGGTGCTGCAGCATATCAACTTCTATATCGTTTACCTTTTCCTCGAGCACAGAAGTTTGTTCAAATTAAGCGAGAGGGAAAAGTGATTTGCGTACGAGTTGTACACAATAATTCTTCTACGACCACGTTTATTAATGAAAGAAAAAATAACTTAATTCTATATCCCTGGTGGAATAAACCAAATTCTACACGAGTAGCAAGATTTCTTTCCCAAGCCGTGGGCGAGGGAAACGATTCTACGAGTGTAGAATTTTGAATACCACTCGTGTTTTGGACTATACTTTTTCTACGACTATCAAATAAAAAACAAAACAACACATATTGAATTGCTAACTCCCTAATTTCTGAACTAATTACGGCTGTCAGTATCAAACACTAGAAATGAATGAAGTCATGTAATAGCTATGATTTAAATACATTCATATACATTTACTTGCTTTTTATGAAGCATTAATCAATTTTAATTTAAAAAAATAGATAATTAAACAACTTTGACAATCGAAAATTTTGACAGTTGACAATTGTTGCTAAATAGCGTTTTTATTTTCTTCTTAAAAAGTGCCACAAAATACACTTATGCTGCACTTCTGGCTCCAATAATTATTACTCAACGACTGTGTTAGTCATTTTACGTTCACTTTAGAGGATTTATATGCAATTTGATATTTCTGCATTACTTATACTTTGCGTAGTGCAGCTGGTGTAGAAAACGAAACACCCCTATTTTCTCTTTATGTCAAATGAACCGTCACATTTAGATGGCGCCACAAATATTCATTCCATACCAAGGGCGATAATGAATATTCTCGCCCGTCGGAACATAGAAGTTCTATAATAGTCGTAGAAAAAACATTTTTTAATAGTTATTGAAATCTCAATTAACTTATTTGTAAATATATTCTAAAACTGGTTTATTTGCAGTGCTAGAGAGTATATATAGTATTGAGAGAAATTAATAATCAAAACAGTATGTTTGGGTTTATGAATCGGTATCGATATATAAAGTAGTTAATCAGTAATTTCAGTAATCACAAATATTAAATTTAAGCGAAAAAGAATACCTACTATTATTTTGTTTATAGATACATAGTTAAACTATCTTCAAACATTGAATAATAACCAATATTATTTTTGACAGGGATTAGTTATTAGTGAGTAGTTTTAAATTTATCAAATATTGATCAATGTTTTGCAGGACAACGTCTGCCAGGTTCAGCTAGTTTTCTATAATTTCCCTATGGACACCATCACGATTGTTCTGACAGTTTTAATTTTGTGGCCAAAAAACTAAACAAAACGCTTTTTGGTTAAAATTATTTTAATAACAAGATTATGAATAATAAAGTCAAGTGAAATAACATCTCACTATATCATATGAAACTATTCTACAAACATTGGCGCAGCTGGTTTTCTTCTAACAGTTTTTACACAAAATTCTCACTCTAAATCTCTGCAGCTTGGCCTATTAAGGTATACTGAAAATGCTAGCAAATACATCTCACCTCTACAAGGAGTAACTTTAGTTCACCACTTTTTCATCCAATTCTTTAAGTAAAGTGGTGGGGGTAAAACAAACATTGATTTCAAAACTGTGCAATATCTCGGAAACGCCAATTTCATTCGCTCTATCATACTATATCTTACTACAAAAATTTTCTCATAAAACTTAAATTCACAGGTATTATTAGAAAACCATCCGTGAGACCGTGATTATTAAATTGAGACGAATTGTGGCCTGGAAAGAGGCCGATTGTTAAAATATTCATTATCTCCGTAGATGTTCAAAATGGCCGCCATTTTGATCCAGGCATTGCATTTTGAATTCCGAGGATCTTATTTTTCCTGGTTGTACGCCTAGAATAAAAAACAAGATCTTTTTCACTCGTCCGCAGTAGTAAAAATCTAAAACGGTCAAGTCGGGTGACCTGGCTAGCAAAGGAAAAATGCTACTTCTTCATATCCATCGATCTGCATATTCCGCATTTGAAATTAAAAAACATTAGATTACACCGTTTCACTTCAAAGGTTTGTTTTGCAGCAGTAAGTTAATTTACTGAGTAGTCAGTATCAGCATAAGGTAGAAATGATTAATATGTCTCTGAATAGGACCATTAATCAAGAATCCTATGTACAGAAACTATATAAGTTAATATTCATTGGTCATATGTCTACGAAATGCACAGTTTAATTTAGCTACAATGCGAACATGCTGTTACTTTCCCTATATTGAAAATAAATCAGTTTCAAAGGTATATTGAAGACCGTACCTGCTTTTACGAACATTATACGCTTCACAGTGTGTACTTAAGTTGCGTTCATCAGTCAAAATGCTTTCAAATTAATTACATCTCTCTTATTCGACAGAATTTTCAATTAGTCTGAAAGTTACCTTCACTTTCTGAAGCTCAAACCGAAACGAGGATCGTTGTATTTGTTTCTGTTTATGATTTTCTCCTTTTGTTTATTAGTGTTTAAAAAATCGTTCTAGGTTCTTTAGTTGGAAAATTTCTGAAGGTTTAAATAATTAAAAGTGTTGTTGTATATTTATGAATCTAATTAAAATTCAAGTTTTTAGGGCTGGTATTCATGAGTAAATTTTGAATTAGGCAGGGTGAGCCACAATGATGCATGGGGAATGAGACAAACGGAATATTTTCAAATTTCCCAGGTAAATATCAATCCCATTCACGTCACTACTATTATTGATATAGTTGGTATTCATCATCAATTGGGGTGATGAAGCTCCATTGCTTCTCAAGACAAACATTGTTTCGAGGTATATTATCTTTTTTATTGTACACATTTTGACATGAAATTTCTGCTATGAAACATATCTCTGATATTCGCTGATGATCATATATTAAAGTTACCTTTAGTTAACCAAGATTATGAGTGAGTTTATGTGTAATTCTAAATACGTTTGAAGCAGGGCCGTACTGAATATCTGATGTCGTTTGAGACACTATGAGACAATGTTTTGCGGGCCATCATAAGACATGTCTCATTGTATAATTTTTTTAAATCATTCAACTGGTCAACTACCATCGTTCTCTTCTCCTAAACTTGTACTATTGCCTCTCAGTAGAAATTTGTCTTCTGCTGACAGTCCCTTATCAGAGTTATAAAATAATTGAGATTATCATTTAACTTCAGAAAATGTCAAGAGGACGAAAAAAACATATAAGGGAAGTTTCGCCCAAGAGCAGATGAGTACAGCTGTCGATCAAGTGCTTGTTGATAAAATATCATTTAGAGAAAGTGCAATAGTGTGAAATTTCAATCATTAGCATACGTTAAAAAATAAAATACCGTGAGACAGATATTGTATGAGTATCAAATACAACTCCAAGAAAATATTTACGGATATCGAGGAGACCCATATAAAACTGACTATATCATTCAGTGCAACAGAATGTGTTACGGGAAGTCTACGAAAGGCATCCGTGTAATTGCTTATGAATTTGCGATTGCCAATATATAAGTCATAGCCGAAAAAGGTATGAGGCAAGTTAGTAAATACACAAGTGCCGAGCGTGGTACATTAGTAAGGACACGTTGCAATATCAATGCTGCTGGAAGTTCCCACCGGTGATGATGTCTCCATGGCAAAAATTCAATGAGCATATGATCACTGGTACTTCATCTGGTACTATGGGCTTAGCAAATCCTCCTGGATAGATGACGATTGAATTGTTCGAGGCAGTAATGCAACATTTTATTAAAAAAACATCCAGTTCGAAAGATAATCCAAGTTTATTGATCTTGGATAACCATGACAGCCACATTTTTGAGGGAACATTGAACCTAGCCAAAGATAATGGGATAATGTAACATTACCGCCACACTGCTTCGTCACCCGCTCGATGTGTCAGTTTTTTTCGTTCAAGGCATTCTTCAATGCTGCAGTGGATTGGTGGTTACTTGTTCACCCAGGAATTCCGATGAATATCTATGGAATAGCTAGTTTTGTAGGTCAAGCTTTCCATAAGCCAATGACACCTTGAATTTCAGTTGGCGATTAAAAAACTGGAATTTATCCATTTTACAAGTAAATTTTCACCGAGGAGAATTTTCTATCCAGAAAAGTGACAGACAAGCCAAACATAATAAATTGTACCTTGTAAACCATAAATTCAAGAAACACAAAGATAACAATCTCTAAAAAATTAACAGCCATATCATTCGCGCGTATGAGTCCAGATGCAAATCTATCAAATGAAGGAATAATAGTAAAAACAGATTCATTTATTTTTTGAAATTTATTGATTTCCCATAACCAAAGCACTGAAAGATCGTACTAGAAAAGGTTGGTCCAAGGGAAAGATTGGAATTATATGGGACACTACGGAAATGAAAGCTGTAGAGGCGGAAGCACAGGAAAAAGAAGAGACTCCTTACGAAAATCGAAATGCTATCTAAGAAATTGAAAATGAAAGTGCCCATGAAACAGACGATGAACTGAATGATGAAATTGAGGTTTATCCAGAAGAGTTGAGCTTTGAGCCAGTAGGAACAAAACCGAATAAGGGGGAATATGTTCTAGTTGAATTCTCAGAAAAAATAAAATTTACTACGTTATTAAGGTTATGGAATCCGGAAAAGTTGTATCTGTTAGTTATCTCATAAAATGTGGTTAGGTCTCCAACAGTTTCTTTTTTCCTGTCATTCTCGATGAAGCAGTAGTTGAACTAAATGATATCAGAATGATTTTACCAGATCCAGTTCTAACTGGAACTATAAAAAGGCGACAAGGTCTGATCAAGTTCAGTATTAATTTTGGTTTAATAGAAATCGGATAAATGGGAATTGTCGAGTAACAATTTGTTTCCACATTCACAATTCACATCCAAAACTACGCGTCATGTTTTTCATATGTTTTTGTATTTGAAAAATGAAGTGTTATTTTACCATTTGGAAATCGATTTAATATACTGTCTCATTGTACTCCATTCTTGAAAAAAGTCATAACTTTTTTAATTTTACCTTTTTGCGATTGATTTTGGTAAAAATTATACAAGGAACGTCCAAGTTATTCTTTGGTCAGAAAATATCAGTGAAATTATTAGAATTTAATTTTACACATTCAAGAAACGAAATTTTGTCTCACTGTGGCTCACCCTTCCATAACAGTAACGTCAAATAGATTATACGGTGATTCTTTATATTGGAAAACTCTCTCTAAAAATCGGATATTCCTAATATATTTTTCGAGTATTCTAGCTAAGGACATTATATATATATATATATATATATATATATATATATGCATGTCCACGGTTGTTATATATATATAACAACAAAGAGATTCATGGGTAATTCACGCAAAATAAAGGGCTACTGAAATAGTGTGGTAACCGTGGACATGTTTCTGGAAAAGATGTTAATCGAAACATGGAAAAACACAAAATAACGGATTTCAGCAGGGAAACCAAACGCTCATTTGTGTCTTCAATTGGAAGATCCCGAGTTTTCAGGACAACAACCAACATCGAGCCGGAGGCGCATATAGACACAAATGAGCGTTTGGTTTCCCTGCCGAAATCCGTTATTTTGTGTTTTTCCATGTTTCGATTAACATCTTTGCTCCCAAATTTCACATCCTTATTGGGTTATGCCGTGCTGAAGAGGCAAAATGAGCCAGAAACATGCATGTCCACGGTTACCACTCTATTTCAGTAGCCCTTTATTTTGCGTGAATTACCCATGAATCTCTTTTGTTGTTGTTGTTTGTTGTTAACATATCACGCGATATTCCTACATCGTCTTTTATATATACATATATATATATATATATATATATACATATATATATATATATATATATATATATATATATATATATATAATATTTCGCCACCGTTTGGTAGCTTCATCAGGAAATACTACAAAATTTATTCAATAAACATTTGTACACAATAACAAATAGTAAACTTACAGATTTTAAGAGTCTGGAATTGAATGACGCCTAGAACCTGAAAGGCTTGGGACAAGACTAATTGAAATAATTTTAAAGAACCAATCAGGTATATATATATAATATATATATATATATATATATATATATATATATATATATAAATCTTTACAAAAAACTAACAGCACACTAAAACAAACTACAGGGCGATATTGAGTGATTTTCATTTTTTAAAATTTTTGTATTTTCAAAATCAAAACTATGCCTTTTTTCTTAAATATGTGTTGTTAAGGCAGTTTTACTTTTCTTATCCTACTTGTGACCATTTAATCGATTTTTTAAATATTGGCTAGTTTGCCCGATATAGACACTGTCGCAGTCCCCGCATGGAATTTGATAAACTATATTGCTTCTCTTTTGATCAGGAATTCTTGACTTTAATTTACTGAAGTTTGATTTTGAGAGGTTGTACCCTTTATGTGCAATTGTAATGTTATGGTTTTTAAAAATGTTGCTAAATTTTTCGGATAGTCCTGGTATGTAAGGCAAGAAAAGGTATTTTTGTTTGTTTGTTTTGTTTCTTTGGGGCTTTCAATAACTACCCGGAAAAACTGATAAACACCATTTTTAAAAAACGCATTAATAACTTCCATAATCAAAACCCCCAAAAAACAAAACAAACAAACAAAAATACCTTTCCTTGCCTTACATACCAGGACTATCCGAAAAATTCAGCATAATTTTTAAAAACCATAACATTACAATTGCACATGAAGGGTACAACCTCTCAAAATCCAACTTCAGTAAATTAAAGTCAAGAATTTCTGATCAAGAGAAAAGCAATATAGTTTATCAAATTCCATGCGAGGACAGCGACAGTGTCTACATCGGGCAAACCAGCCAATATTTAAAAAATCGATTAAATGTACGATAAGAAAAATAAAACTGCCTTAATAACACATATTCAAGAAGAAAAGCATAGTTTTGATTTTGAAAATGCAAAAATTTTAAAAAATGAAAATCACACCAGAAAAAGAGAATTTTATGAAACTATAGAAATACGGAGAAATAAAAAAAACCTAAATTATAAAATCGACACAAAATGTTTGAGCAAGATTTACAACAATATAATAAAATAGAATAATAAATTAAACAACTATTTTATGTAGTTGACCCAACAAAAACCTTAACAACTATTTATTAAAAGGAAATAAATGTGTATAGGGAAAAAACAGCATTCTCAAATAATACCATTAGACTTAGACACCGGAACTACTATGAAAGTCGACGTTACACCGTTAATTGTAAAATGTTTTTAAATGTATCGTTGAAGTTCATTTTATTTTAGTTTATTTTAATATGTGATGTGGCATTCGCTGGAATATAATCCACAGGTATGTCATAGTTTCACGTTGTATCCACTAGGATATTAAAAACCTATTTTCTTTTCTTGTTTCATATTCTGATGAAGGTCAAAAACGACCGAAACGTCAATGGAATACATAATAATTTTAAAAATGATCTTAAGTTTTAATTAATCCAGGACCAAAAATTCCCAAGAAATATAAATGAAAAAAATATAAACTGTAAGGTCCAAGAAAAAAACTCAAATTTTTATAAATATATATATATATATATATATGTATATATATATATATATATATATATATATATATATATATATAAATATACACAATATTGCTCCTCCAATTGATGAACTTCTAAATAAGATCGTTCATTTAGATTGAACTATTCAATACGGGCAACCTAATACGAAACTTGGCAAAGCAGCATCTTGATTAGACATGAAGAGCCATCTTAATTAATTTTCCCGGTAGTTGTATTTCAATTGGACAATGTAATAGGAAAGCCGAGAAAACGCAACTAATTGAGATCATTGGGAAAGGAAAATCTGGCGCATTGAATGCCATGTGATTTGTATTGGATTGTCGCAACTTCAATTAGGTTATTGTTTCATTTGAGATAACGTACCTACCAAATTAAACTGTTAGTTTGTGTTTTGAATGTCATATCTACATCAGATTTCAGTTTGTAAGTAGTTAATAATTGGACCAAGGGTAGGGAAGAATACAAGAAATGTGGGTATTCGCAGATTAAATTTAGGATATTCAAGATAGTTTTGATTAATAATACTTCAATAATTTAAGCAAAATTATTTGCTGTCCAATGCCGTTGCCAACATCACAGTCGTAATGAATAGTTCAAATGAAAAATATATTCTTTCTACGCTCTGTAAACGTCAAAAATCGCACTGTCAACATTCCTTGTAAATGACATTTAACAATAACATGCTCATAATGAGATCTCATAACATACACGTGCGTTTTGAGAAGAAAGCTTAAACTTCTTGGTTCAATTAAATTACAATCAAATTATTTTTATTTACGTAAGACTTTATTTTGTCTATTTACACAAATTTAGTCAATTAAAAAACGTAAAAACTTTTAGCATTAGCGAGATATATTTAGGATTGAAAGAGTGATGCCCCTAAATGTAGGCAGCACATTATGTAGTTTCTTCAAAAATAGGACACGTTTTCTTGAGTAGCATGCTATGAAAATAAATGTCATGTCATTTATATTGTCAATTTCTTGAACAAAATATAATACAATTATAAATAACCGTTCATCACCATGAAATAATAAGGCACAATCGATTTCCAATAATTGTTCAATTGTTATTAACAAATATTATAATAAAGTTTAAATGATTGCGATGTTTTTTATTTAATGGAAGAAAATTAATGGACGTATGAAAAGTATAGTACGTTACACGAGTTAGCCCATTACGCACTCATGACATTTATGCACTCGCCGCAGCGCGGCTTCGTTACAACTCTTGTTACTTAATATACTATTGTTGAAATAATAACTGACAATTTCATGAGTAGGACATATTGATTATTTAATCCAATGTATAAAAAATTGGTTAATTTATGGAAAAATATTCAGCTTTTCAAATGTTATCCAAATGTAAAATTCCTCTTTTTGTACCTTTACTCTATATTAGATAATTTGCTCCTATTCTTATAGAATTTCATGTCAACTCTAAGAGTGTGACCTTTACTTTACTGGAACAAAATGCATTGAATCATTTTTCATTAGAATATGATAAGAGTTCATCTTGAAATCACGCTCAAACAAACTTCTCACTGAGCTTTGTTGCTATTCAGTGAGATTTAATTTGTAATATAAAAATTGAAATTGTGTTACTTCTATAGTTCTAAACATTTTTATTCTGAAATAAGTGATTCAATTTCAATGCCAGCTTAGACGAATTGGAATGTAGCCCTGCAATGAACGATGTACTCTGTTAATTATATGCCAGTCGAAGCATAAAGTAACTCTCGCATTTTTTTCTTTGGAAGAAGTTCGTACGTACTCATATTGATGTCTATATTCTGGAGGACTACAACAAATTAGATTTACGTCTGACATTTATCAAATAACCCTTCTTGAGATGAGATCATTCTTAATGAAATTTCGATTTTTAGTTTCGAGGTGAACAATTCCTTAGCGCTAAATTCCCATTAATGTATTTGATTAAAATAACTGGAAATGATAACTCTTGTTTATTCACGGCTTTATGTCGATTATGGTATACTATGGTGAACATTATATGTATGTGTATTTTAAGTTATAATTAACATAACAAAATGTGCCTCACCCCCAGAGACTTCAATTTCATGTCTACCAAGCTTACAGATTAGTTGTTTAATGCGGGTCTCATAGAGCCTGTATTAATTTCGTGGTGTTTTTATCAAGCCGGGAGCGTAGCATCTTTTGTAGTAATATACATTGCAGGGCAAACAGGACCTAATTAAATATAAACAGGCAACAATGGGGGCGCGCTTTCCATCCTTCTGCAGATAAAGACCTTTTGCTCAGCCACACATCTGTTATGACAAGTTAAATATTCATTTTACGGTGGTTTCCTTTCTTTTTGAAGTGGTCCTGTGCCAGATCTAAGCATTTGCTGCGAACAATAGGGCGTATATTTGTCATGAGAGATGAATTTCGGGCTTGTTTTGTTTCCACTTTAAGCACATCAAATATTGACTGAATGTTACCTAATTAGTTTAGATGATGACCCATTGTTCTCGATTGAAGAACGATACAAATTCATACTTAATAATGTTGGAGTTTATTAATCTGTTTAGTCAATCTGAACAAATATTGCTTCTCGTTATTCCATTTTTAATTTGCTACGATGTATGAGAATATGTTAATATTGGGAAACAACAAGGCGTAAGACGCAATTGTTTGTACACATAGTTTGCGTGCATCTTTTAAGTAAAGTTGTTTGGAACTCGGGAGTATTCGGGAAGTCATCTCCAATTGGGAAAGTAATAATTTTTTTAAACAATCATAAGCTGAAAATAATTTATTTCCAGCGTCATTCGACGGAAAAAAGTTATTATGCAATTTGTTAAAACCAGACGTTATCAAATATCATTTAAACTGTTACCAATTTGAAAATATCATAAGAATGTTAACGCAGATTAACCTACTGTGCGTTTATTCTTTCCCCATATTGCTGAAGCTCGTAGGATATTTCCCGAAACCTAAAAATATATTTCTATATAGACCACTGAAATATTTTGATAATGTGTTATGTTTTTTGTGAATTACTTACTCTAATTTCATATTTACTAAAATAATTTTATAATTGCTGAGAAAATCTCTGTACATACGGTAAAGCTAGGTGTTTTACATTTTGATATACAATACCCATCTGTTTGGATTTTTAATTGATTTTATAGTTTTTTCAGATATGTTATTTATCATGTTTTCTGGATAATTATTTTTTCTTAGTGTAGTACTTGCTCTTTCAGTAGCTGTGTATCCAAATTCAGGATCTGATAATTGGATAGCTCTATCAGCCAAAACAGCAATCACCTATTTCATTTTGGGAGATAGGAGAATATGAATTGAAATTTAAATATCTTGAGGACCAAGTTGGTTTTAATACCATTCTCTTTTTACGTTATTGCTGATTTTTTATAGTGTTACGTCAACAAAATTCGTTGTGTTCAATGTATGAATTGACGTTTTTTATGTGAATACAAAAGAAAATATAAGCCAAATTGCAGATTGTATTTTGGTATTCATGGGGTGAGTGGCGCAATTATTTATTATCAGTGTAATGAATGTCAGATAATAATTTTGATAAAGTCCAACAGGTGAAGAATATTTGTTCAACAAAATAAATATGAAAAGGTCTAAAAAATAAAAAATTTCAGAATTCAAATATTTCGAGTTTTATTCAAATTTTTAAATCCAAAACAGTTCAATTTTAACATACAGGGGGCTGAATTTTTATCGTAGTTTCAAACTTGTCTTTTCATCCGTCTAGCACCCTGAACCACCCCTTGAAAACCTTAAATGGCAAGGGGTGTCAAGTGATACATAATTTTGAAGCTGCTTTCATTATCTATGCAACACTGTTATTTTTATTATCTTGAATGATTTTCTTTTGGAAAATATGAAATTATTCCAGGATCATTGGGATTTTAGAAATAGTCAACGCTGAACATTCTCGTTAATATGTTCAAGTTCTTTGTTATGGATGGAGTAAAACATGTTCTTATCTACACTACTTAATTGTTGTTTTTAGTCTTTCAAATAACAGAAAAATTTGGTTGAAGGTGATAAAATGTTAAATCCTCATGTTTATTCATAATTCCTGTTGATCAACTCGGTGATTCTAAAATAATAATTTTTAAAATGGTTTATTTTAGGTTACACAAGAAAGAATTGAATCAGTAAAACTGTACTATCAAAATAATGTGTGTGCTAGTCTAGCTGCTAGACTCTTTAACTAAAACCATGTGGAGCAGCAAATGAATCGTCAGTATGTTACATATTTATTTAAAGAAATTGAAGAAACATGATCGTTAGCGTCATATCAGAAATGATCCTGGTGAAGTAGCTGCTCTTGTTAATCTTCTAATGGATAACAGGCAATAATTGAGAAATATCGTTCATCTATCTGGTGTATCAAAAAGTAGTGTTCAGGGGATTGTCAAAAAACATAAATTTCATCCGTACAAGATGATAATGGTTCAATAATTGAACGAAGATGATCCGAATCGACGTTTACAGTTTTGCGAAAATTTCACTCAGCGGTTGAATGATGACGCAGGTTTATTTCTGCCATAAAAGAACGTTGACGTTGTATGGAGAAGTCAATAGGCACAATTATCGATATTGAAGTCACACATTTGCAGGCACAAACGCTCCAAAAGTTGATTATTTTGGGCGGACATTCTGGGCAACCACATTATCAGGCCTCTTTTCATTGATGGGAATTTGACTGCTGACATTTCCTTGGACTTGTTAGAAGACTTTATTGATTCTTTAATAACCCAAACACTAGAAGATGATGCAGATCGCTATGAAAAACAACTTATTTTTCAACAGGTTGGAGCGTATCTACACTATGAGTATGAGTTCGCAACTTTTTAGATGATCGTTTTCACGGACTATGGGTAGGCCGTAGAGGTTCTATCAGATGGCCAGTTAAGTCGGCTACTTAAGTCCAAAGTTTATGCTATATCACCTGGATCTCTTCAAGACCTCAAGACCTTGAGAATCGTGTCAAAATGCCGTTTAATTACACCAGAAAAGTTAGTGAAGCATTTGAAAACATGCTGTACCAATGCATGGAAGTTGGAGGTGGGTACTTTGAACAGTACCTTCGTTAAAATTAAATATTTATTTTAATCAATGTTGTTTTCTTTTATAATAATCTAAGCAGTTTCCTTAAAAAGGAGTCGTTGAAAACAAAAAATAAAGAACGGGGTTGCATATAAAATTAAATATTTTTTTTAACTACTGTTGGTTTCTTTTATAATAATCTAAGCAGTTTTCTCAAAAAAGACTCGTTAAAAATAAAAAATAAAGAACGGGGTTACATATATTATTAAACCAGCTTCCCATTTAAGGTTTTCCTGTATTGGAATTTTTTCCAAATATCAACATAACTCGAGATATTGGAGGCTGCAAATTTTACTTGGGACACCCCGTATATATATATATATATATATATATATATAAATAATACATTTTTGTCAGTGCTGATCGAGTCTGCATAGAAGCAGAGTGACCTTATAAATTTTCCTCTCGCCTTCATACGAATAAAACCTAATTTTGTAGTATTTCGGGCTCTTCGCCAAACATCCCGATAACATTCAACATTGATTCGATCATACCAACAATGCAGTGACGTACTAACATAGTCGTTGAAGTTACCACGGCATAAATTCTAATAATTCATCTGAAATTTGAAAAAATCTATTGTCAAGCAACTGAAGACCTCACCAATTAGTGAACATTTCTTGAATCATTCTTATAAAATATAGTTTTAATATTCAGATTTGTCTTATTTGACATTACTTTTTCATTCATTTCTTGTTCATGTTTCCCTTATTCAAATAATTATCAGGCGTTTTATTTTCTTCTTACTTAAACTCTTTCAACTAATCTTGTTCATTCCCTTTTATTTCTCGTTTTCTCTGTATAACTACAACATATATAAGTCACAAGGAAGTTATTAACAGTAGAGACGAGTCCTTATAGTGACAGTTCCTAACCTATATATCTATCACGTGCCACATTGCATTTAATTTGTTGAAATTAGAATACTAAAAGTATAATCAATGTCAATAATAATAATTATAATCTTAATAACCATTTTTCAAATAGAGAAGGAACAAGTTGATGCATTCTTCACATGAACATCAATTTAATGACAAATAACCTCACTTAATGTAAGTTTCAATATTTTAACAACTTAATTTCATAAAATGTTAACCATTGTAATCAATTATAGTGTCGCTGATGATGGAAATAAAGATTTTCCAAAGATCGGATTAATTAAACAGAGTATTCATGGTCTCCAGATGCCAAATTCCCCACTAATGGTTGTTCTACCTAGTTATATTTGGTCCTCCGCTCTTCTTCTGTGTTGACTCCGCCGTATATTGTTCCAGGCATTTTCCTTTCCCATAATTCCAGTAATTGAGTATCGGTATTCCACAAGCATAGATGGCGTGGGTCTTATTTCTGTAGTATATAATCTTACTTCTCTCTTTCTCGAGACATTTTTTGATCTCATTAGTTTTCTCATCACTCCATACTTTTTATTATCCTCCGCTGTTCTAGCTTGGATTTCATGCTTCTCGTATTCTTTCTAATATAATAATATAAAAATTATCTGACCCTTTCGAATGTTTATTATTTGCCACTACTTGCCACAATTGTTAATTGTTCTACTTCTATTTCTATGACCATATATTTGTTTTTATTTTCATTAATTATCTGTCCAAACTTAACAGCTTCCTTTTCCAACCTTCTTGTTATTCTCTGTAACTCCTTTCTTGCTCTTGCCAAAATAGTTACATAGTTATATCAAAATGTTGAATACATGGACAATTTGCTGATAAGTTACATTTTTCCATTAATTATTTACATTGAAATTAAGTCTCAGTTCGTATGTGCTCCAATAATAATCCATATAGGTTTTTAAGATATTATTTTTTATTATAACAGAAAATTTAGTCATTCAATTATTGTTTCATACTTTTCATATTTAATTCCCAGCTTAAGCTAAACACCTACAACCTCATTTGAGGACAGAGAATCTGTTTACTGAAGGTGGATTATATTAAAGACCCTTCTGTAGGTTAACGTAAATTGTAGTGTATCAGCAAATGATGTTGTTTCTCCTCAGAATAAAATATAAATAGTCCTCAATCAAATCTATTACTCTCAAATAGTTACGTGAACGTTTCTAGGAAAGACGTTACCAGTGTGCATGCAGGATAGAAGTTGATATTCAGAATATGTTTAGAAAATCCGTGGATGAAGGACCATGTTAAACTGGCTAACGATGAATAAGTTTGTGGAGACCTTGTTTCAAATAAGAGCTTAAAATTACGAATGATTGTGTTAAATTGAAATAAAAAGACCGTTTTCACTGCCATTGTCTTAGGCAACAGAGGCATATGACATCAGATAAATAGTGTTAATAGCATGGTTAAGGGAATTATGCATGTACAAAAATATAAAAAACTTGACTGATAGGAAAATAGAGTACGAACCGGTAAGAAAGAAAGTATAGGAATTTGGCAGGTAGGTAATTGTCTCAACCAAAATTCTACTCATAATAACATCCTAGTAGTGAAGACTACAAACTGTCTACATCAGTAAATCTATTGATTTTCAAATTAACCACATTCTGGTAAACTATAGAACTTTTCAGTTTGTAACTAGGATCATGAACTAAGAGAGAAAAATGACATCTAGTTGAACTGAAAAAAGAATCTGTGATTAAACTAATACACTTTAATCACCATATCTCTGTTTGAGAAATTACGAGGTGGATTGTTTATAGGATCTTTTAAATAATCAGATTTGTCCAAGGAATTACTTTGTATACATTATGAATTGAAAATTATTTGGAGTGTCTAGATTTGACATAAAAATACTGAGAATTTCGAAAAACATATGAATATGGAAATATATCCATCCCTTCTTCGAGTACTTCGCTGGTTGAAACGGTTTCGTCGCCTGTGTACAGCTTTGCTAAAGCGGCAAACATAAAAGCTCCGGGTCCGACTACACGTTTCCAAATTGAATTTATTTATTCATAGTCTGGACTCGAATACAAACTACCGTTTGGTACATTATTTTAAAATAAACATACACCTATATACAGTGAAGATAAGGTTGTAAAATTGTACGAGTCGGACAAATGCAGTTACCCAGATGTTGGAGATTTCTTAATTATTCATGACAATATAATCAACGAAATTTGGAATTTCCAATTTGCAGTCAACTGTAGTATCGAGAATAAGAAAATTCATTTCATCATTCAATATTGTTCACTAACGATCATAGTGATATTATATTTAATTAGAAGTCGTTTTTGGGAAGCTTTAGGTACTGAGTCACTTTTCATAAAATTTCTTATATTTTTATGATCAATAATAAATAATTCTCAAATGTTTCAACTAGGATTGTAGGCGAAGCTACAGAGATTTGGAGTGAGCATTTTGTGAAAAAAGTGTTATAAGAAAACCAGCTGTGATATAGCGAGATATTTTTCAATCTACTTTATTATTCATAACTTTGTTATTAACAATTTTATGCAAAAAAGCGATGTGTTCAGTTTTTTTGTTACAACATTAAAACTGTCAGGGTAATCGAGATGTCTTCAATAGAGAAATTAAAGAGAATAAAAACACATAAAATGAACGGTCAAACAACTCAATCGGACTGTCAGTTTAGGAGAAAATCGGGAAAAACAGACCAAAGTGCAGTTTTTACAAAAATTCATAACTCGGTTATTTTTTTTTGATATAAACTTTATATGTGCAAATAGAAGGCACTGTCTGATGCATAATTTTTAATTTGTGGCCGTTTGAATTATTTACTATACAATTTTACAGTAGGCCCGAATATGACAGGTATGGTCAGATTTAAAATTACAAAAACGAGTTCGAAAGTAGAATTTTCATACTTTAAAACGTTCATCTTGGTTTTGCGTTGAAACGCTGACAAACCTAGAAATGAAGCTGAACTCCACGAGAAACGGATAAACGCGCGAGAGTAGTTGAAGAGTGGGGGAGAGAAGCATGTATATAGAGATGGCAGTTATTACCAAATAATCTATTAAGATATTGTTCGATTAATTTTCTTAAAATGAAACCCAACTTTACTTTTAGACGGTGACATAATTTTAATATTTTTGAGTAAAATTTCGTCTCAATTATAAAAAATACCTCAAAGAAACCATAAAAATACATATTTTTAAAAAATTTCACATGTATTTCCTTTACATTTTATAATTTTGAGTTTATGTTTATATATGTCACTTCCAAGTAGGGTTGGAGGGGGCACAGGCGACCGTCAGGGCACGGAGGTCCAATTCAATTATAACGTTAGAAGTCCCTCCCCCATTTGTATCCCAAGAATAGGCATTGTAGTAACGTACTTTTTAGTGTGCTTCAGTTATGCAGCTCTCGCTACAGAGTTAGTTTTTCTAGGGGTAAGTGATGTTAAGTTTTTAATCAAAAGGAAGTATGATTCAAGCATAATTCTTCATGTAATATTATGTTTCAACACACCCACATAAACTATGAATATTGCGCTATAAGATTAGCTTTTTATCACTGGTGTAAATAAACGTGGATTTGAGTGCCGGCAATTTTGAAATTAAATGTGCGTCCATCATGTAGTCCTATGTGCCCGATTACAATTTTTGTGTTCCAATGTATTCATATAAATACATTTTTGTCTTGCAGATGGTGCGAGATTACATCAGAACAATATCAAAATCTTCATGGACTGGAGATGATATAACCAGGGCTTTGGAACTGGTCAACAGGAAGGATCTTTCTGTACGAAAAGTATCTATGTGTTTTGGAATACCCAAAACCTGCATTCTAAGAAGAATTCGTAATCAAATAATTCCGACGATTCCTATAAATAACCACTTTAACCTGAGGTTCAACAAGGCGACGTAGAACCACAACCAAGCTGCAGTATATAGCCATGCTACAGTTATATCCCATTCAAGGATATCCTTTACAAAGTTTCTCCTAGACTAAAGTCAATCCGTCAAAATAAAGGTAAATATACAAATCAAAAAGCTAGTACAGCTCAACATGCTGAAGAGTTGACAAGTTCTCCATTTAAAGATCAGCTTATTGCAAAGGAGGCAGAAAAACACCAGTAAGCCAAAACTGTAAACAGAAAATAAGCTGAAGAAGTTCAACAAAAGGGAAAAGCTAAGAATAAAATCGTCGAAGTTTCAAGTAGTGGCAGTGAAGAAGGGGGTTCTAATGACACCTGCATTTACTACATAAGTAATTATCGCCAATCAAAGACAGGTGAGGGATTGATCCAATGTCAAAATTGCAAAATCTGGTCACATGACGCTTGCGCTGGAGTATCAGAGTATGATGAAGAATTTACTAGAGGAGAATTTGCACAGAATTTTTTTTTGAAGTTTTGTTAATACAAGTTTTTGAAATAAAGTAATAAAAAATATTAAAATATTATTTATCTCATGAATTTGTCTCCAAAATATACTTTGGAATAAAAGGTCCTATGTGCCTCAACGCGTGGTCCTATGTACCCCTTTAGTAGGGGGTAGGGGGTACCTACACGGGATCACTGCACTGAATAAAAAAATGGGGTTAACTTTTCTGTTTTCCTTTCCTAATCATTTTATTACTTAGTAGTCATTAGAGTAATATATACGCGTTACTTATCAAAGAGAACTATTTTTTAAGATTTTTTTTTAGAAAATTTATCCGAAAATTTCTTAAATGATCCTTCTCTCCCCTAGACAAATATAAGAATTGATCGATTATTTTCGTTTAATCGAGTTACTGTATATCATTTGATTAATCGTTATTATTGTTAGAAAATAATCGATTATTCTTCTATTTCAATTAATCGTTGCCATCTCTACATGTCTCTACATGTATACAGGGTGTCCCGGGACTAATGGGAAAAAAGTCAGGAGCGTATAATATGAGCCAAAATAATGTTAGTATTTCATATAAACTTTTTCTATGCAGGCCCTCGTTTTCGAGTTATAGGCCTCCAAAGTTTGAATTTTGAATTTGGTTTTAATTTTTATTATTTGTACTAGTTGTTTGATCTTCATAAAATTTACGGCAAAGCTATAGTGTACGTGTATGCATATTTTGGAAAGGTAAATAGATTTACAGTTGTGCCTTGAAGCCAGGGACGGACTACCCGCAATGGTTAGTGATCCAAAAATTTTGCAGGGATGGCATACCCTGTATTAAATTATTGAAATTGACTTCCCCACACATTAAGCTAACGAAAAGGTACTCTTGTTGGAACTCGATAAAATGAGCCGTTTGGCTAGTATTTACAGTTTTATTAATGCACTACGTACCAATTTACCTAACTAACTTATTAATACGATGTCCAAGATTTACACCTACAGTACTACAACAAAATAATTTAACGATAGCAGAAGATGAAAAACATTAACGACTTATTAATTCGAAAGTTGGTAGAAACTTTTTAAAAGTGTTTTTACCGTTTATGAACTAACCATAGGATAATTTGGTCAAACGTTGTGTAGAATAGTTCGTAGTCAATAATTCATAAGTCCTTAATTTAACAGTTACTATGGCAGAATTCACTTTTATTGAGTGCGCAGAATTGCATTTAATGTATGGACTGGCTTCTCGAAACTTCTCGAAAGCATTTTGCAAACAGAGCATTGCCAGACAGACGAATGTTTGAGCGTATTGATCTCAGGTTACGAGAAACAGGTATGAATAAGTAAATGTAATTTTACATGTATACAAAACAAAATTTAGTGCCAAAAACGGTGGAGAAGGTCCAGTACGAAGCGTACGTACTGTGGCAGTTGAACAGGACTTGTTAAATGCAGTTGATAATAAACCATCATCGAGTTTACGAAAATTATCGAGAGAACATAACGTCTCGAAATCAGTTGTTCATCGCGTCTTAAAAGAACAGCTTTTATATCCTTTTCACATGAAAAAAGTACACAGTCGCTGATTATCCTGCACGAATTGAGTATAGTCAGTGGTTTCTGCGACAACAACAAGCAGACAATACATTTATTAGTAACGTTCTTTTTACGGACGAATCTGGTTTCACCAGAGATGGATTCATTAATTCTCACAATATGCATTTATGGGATGATGTCAATCCACATGGCATTATCCAAACTAGGAACCAGCATAGATTCATGGTTAATGTTTGGGCAATCATTTGATAGGACCGTACTTTATTGACGGTACTTTGGCCGGTCAGAGATATTTGGAGTTTTTGCAAAATGAGTTATGGAACCTGTTTGATGATGTGCCTCTACAAACTCGTAGGAATTTATGGTTCATGCATGATGGGGCCACTTCTCATTTCAGTTTACATTTACGCCAGCATTTACACACAAGGTTTCCTAATAGATGGATTGGTCGTGGAGGCCCTTTTCAATGGCCATCGCGATCAGGAGACGTTAATCCTATACATTTCTTTCTCTGGGGTTATCTCAAAAGTAAGGTATACGCAACACCTGTGCAAACAAGGCAAGATTTAATAGACAGAATTATGTTACACTGCAATGTTATTAGAAATAATATGGGATTGCTCTTTCAAGTGCAAAGAAACAACCTTCGTAGACTTAGAATGTGCGTGGAAGTGGGAGGAGCTGATATTGAACACTTATTACAATAACGTTAGTTTTTGTTGTTGTTTAGGAATTAGTTTTTGTCAAATGTTTTTGAACTTGTCTTTTTAGAGGTTTTCTTAATGGCTTAATAATGTTGTGTTCGTAATTTTGATTAAACGCAACTAATTACGTTGTTTCCGTTCCTATTTGATTCCCATTAAATGAGTTCTTAATGTTTCTATCATATGCTATCATCAAATTATTTTTTTGTAGTACTGTAGGCAAATCTTGGACATCGTATTAATAAGTTAGTTAGGTAAATTGGTAGTTAGTGCATTAATTAAACTGTAAATATTAGCCAAACGGCTTATTTTATCGAATTCCAACAAGAGTACCTTTTCGTTAGCGTAATGTGTGAGGAAGTCAACTTCGATATATACATACAGGGTGTGCCATCCCTGCAAAAGTTTTGGATCACTAGCCATTGCGGGTAGTCCGTCCCTGGCTTCAAGACACAACTGTAAATCTGTTTACCTTTCCAAAATAAACGTACACGTACATTATAGCTTTGCCGTAAATTCTATAAAGATCAAATAACTAGTACAAAAAATAAAAATTAAAACCCAATCCTAAATTAAAACTTTGGGGGCCTATAACTCGAAAACGAGGGCCTGCATAGAAAAAGTTTATATGAAGTAATAACATTATTTTGGCTCAGATTATACGCTCCTGACTTTTTTCCCATTAGTCCCGGGACACCCTGTATATATATAGTAATACTGTTGCACTTCGCGCATTTCATGATCTTTTCATTTGAATATCTCAGCAACAAATAGAATATCGCAAAACTATGATGAACGTTGTTTTGAAGTATGGGAATTCTACTTTCGAACTCGTTTTTGTAAATTAAAATCGGACCATACCTGTAGTATTCAGGCCTGTTGGAAAATTGCATGGTAAAAAATTGAAATGGCCACATATCAAAAATTGTGCATCGGACAGTGTCTGCTTTTTGCACATATGAAGTTCATATTAAAATTAATACTGGCCATATACGCTATAACTAAAAAAATAACCGACTAATGAGTTTTTGAAAAAAACTGCACTTTGGTCGGTTTTTCCCGATTGTTGTTGTTCGACCACTCATTTTCTTTGTGTTTTCATTCTCGATTACCCTGACAGTTTTAATTTTATAAGCAAAAATATGAAAAAAAGCATAACATTGTTAATAACAAAGTTATGAATAAATAAAGTCGATTGAAAGACATCTGACTACATCATATGAAACTATTCTCCAAACAGTGGCGCAGGTGGTTGGCTTCTAACACTTACATGAAAAAATCTATGTAGCTTGGCTTATTGGTCTGTGAGAAATATCGAAAGAATATCATATCATTATACATTCATGAATTTTGGATTAAAAATATGGAATAAACTAATAATTTTTTTGTAAAAGATATTAATTTACTATATTTTTGTCACCATGTATGTAGAAATAAAAAGTTGTAGTGGAATATGAGATGAACATAAGGAACTACGTAATAGTTGTCCCAATATTCCCCTTGTATGACGGTTACAGGAAAAACGCCGCTTTTATCATCAGCTTTTTTCCATAAGTCCTTTGTAGTAATGTTTCTTCTTCATGAAGAACTCATTCTATCTTTCACCCTTTTTAAAAATTCACTCTGTTTCTTTTGTAAATTGGACTATTCCGCAGAAATTTTCCCATAGATATATATTTTTTTTCAATATCTTCAAAACCTGATTATTAATTTCTCAAAAGTTTAGTTTTGACTTGTTTCTATACAAAAATATTTGTGGTACCCTGTCTTCGTTTATTTTATGCATATGATCTAGTTTATTTTTGATATGTACGTTACTATTATTTTGTTATATTTTGAACTTCACACTTTACAGAAAACTAATATCGATATAATTTGAATGAAAACTTGGAAGGTGTTCAATGGATATTGCAATTACTTTCAGCACATTTTTGCAGAACTATTTTTCAGGATGTACAATGCGAGAAAACAGCGGAACGAGAGCCGATATAACGATTCACATTCGAACGTACGATGTCTATCAATTTTGTTAGGTCCGTTTGTACCTTTTGTTACGTGTTTATGTTTGCTGTTATCTGATCAGTTATTTCTGTTATGTATTCGGGAGCTTGTGATGAGTTATTGGCTTGGAAAATGAGATCAAAGAGTAAAATTCGGATGGAATGTCACTGAAACTGCCGGTGCCCGCTTCAAATCGTTTATTTCAATCATAGTTCATCAACAAGGATTTTGATATGGTTATTTTTGTATTGTAGAAAAAAGGGTTTGTTGTTACGTTTTACGAATAGTGTGTTTATGAACTGTCGAGGTGAAATTAAATACATTTATTGTGACATTATGTTGATAAAACACTTCACTAAAAATAGAATATTTTTTGTGAAATCACTATTATTATATTAGATTAATATGAAATTAGTTTATTATTACAGACACCTGGAATCCATAATTTTGGACCATGCGTTCACCTTTTTGCTTAAAATCAGATGTGATCAAAAGTAAGTTAGATTTGTCTCATATTATTGAATAAGTATAAGATATCGAAAAACGTAATTTCATTCAGTAAGTAGGGAATGAAAAATATAATTTACGGTATTGTCAAACCAGTTAGTATTGATATATTCAAGTTGAGAAAATATGTAAACAGCTCCTCATGTATACTTAAGGTACTAGTGATTCTATCTGAAATCACATTATGTACAATCCTTAATGATATGTTATTAACATAACTAATCATGTATTTTTATTACTTCTAATCAACACTAGATTAAATCAACGGAATACGTATCGTATCCACACTCCTTAAAATTTATAATGTGCTAGCAAGCAAATAATTCTGAATTCAATTGGAAATTACAAGTTCCCCTTTAGATTTGCTGGCAATATATTGTATTATTAACACTTGCCTCACTTGAATATAATCTTTCATATGCCAAGCGCGCCATGTCACATCTCGATTTTACTCTCCTTTTTTTAGTCTCTCTCTCTATCATGATCCACTGGACGGCAGACACTATTTATACACAAAATTTCCTCCCTTTCCTCACCCTGCAATTCTATTTTTTATTTACTTAAAAATTATATCATATGTGGGCAACTTATGCATACATTTGCCATATAATTTATGTATGAACTTCCATTTGCAGCCTCAATGATAATTATCCACGCATTTGTTAACAAAATATTCGGTCCTTAAAAATAAAAGTAGGAACTTTTGTAAAAAAGATTTCCAAAGTTGAACACTTTGCTTGTGTTGTGCGACATATCGGTAACAAAATCACTGTCGCTACCGGTGATTTAGTTTCAACCGCTCGGAATCTTGAACCGAATACATCGGCAATCGGCATCCAAAGCACACTATTGGAAGTGGACAATAGCGCCCTTAGACCTCGTGTAAGATCGGGATGATAGAAAATCGAAATATGATATATAGTATCATTATATACAAATAAAAATTTGTGACGGAAAAACTGTGTGTTTGGTGAACTAGGCCTAAGACATTTAAGTTGACTGCAGCGTCACTTGTCACTACCAATGTTAGAACACAGAAAAATGACGGTTAAAATGTCAATAGATCTTAGACAAATATGTATTAGAAGATAATTAATAAAATATAGATCAGAATAACCAGAGTTTATTCAAAAATCTCCCACAAATGTCATGGTGCGGTCAAAATAATATAATTATAAAAGTTAACAAAGTGCTATAAATGTAAGTGAATAAACCATTTTGCAGAAGCTTGTAGAAACATGGAGATAAATTTAGTGCAGGAAGATACAAGAGAACAAGAAATGTTCATAGGAACGTTAATTTAGTAGGAAGGGTAGAAAACAAATTTATGGAGGAAATTATAATACAAGACTTGAAAGTTAAGGTAAAATTAGATACAGGTAGTGATTGTAATGTGATGCCATATTTCATTTAAAAAAATATAGTTGGAGATATAGAATTAGATTAAAGTAAGGTAAATTTAAAAAAATTCAATGGTTCTAATGTTCGAAGATTAGCACAAATTGAACTAAAATGGAACATAAGAAACAAAAATGGTAAAAAGTGGTGGTGGGAAAAGCTGAGCATTCAACAGTAGTGGTCATAGGATATCCTACTTTAAATAAGTTCAATATGGTAAAAGTTAGTGTAGATAGTATACAAGTTCAAAACGAGTATAACAAATTAGTTGAAATGTATAAAGAGGTTACTTCTTTAAATGAAACTGTTTCTAATTAATTCCACAATTAGAAACAGTAATATGAGTACACATAGTTAGGGTCGAAACAGTAAATTTCATATAACGAGGTATTCGAGCAGAAGATTACAGATATAAAAGGTGTTTTATATAACATGAAATTAGTACAAGAAGCTCAAGGTGCGTTTATACCATTTAGAAAAATACCATTTATGATAATGGAACCTTTAATAACAGAATTAAATACAAAAATTAGGGATTATTGAAAATGTTACAGAACCAACTGAATTCGTAAATGCTTTAGTTATAGTAAAGAAAGTATACGTTTGTTTAGTCCCAAAACACTTAAATGATAATATAAAAAGGGAATATTTCAAGTTACTGACATTTGAAAAAATAGCCGCTAAACTAAAAGGTTCTAATATTTTTAGTATATTGGATGCTGCAGCCGCATTTTATCAAATTATTTTAACAGAAAATAGTAGTAAATTATATACTTTTGCAATACCATTTGCAAGTTACTGTTTTAAAAAATGAGCATATGGTTTAATAAATCCGGAAGTTTTCCAAAGAAAATTTAAAATTATATTTGAAAGCGTTGATGTATATGAAGTGTATGTACATGGGTGATTTGTTAGTATATGGATCAGACCAAAAATGATAGTAGATTCAAGAAAGTACTAGACAAAGCAAATGAAATATAATATAAAAGTTAACTTTGAAAAATGTAAGTTTGCAGTTAAAGTAAAATACCTGGGAAATATTTTTTCCTATCCACAAAAAATACAGTCAATTTTAGATATGGAAAAGATTTATGCGTCAGTCGAAAACTAACAGCGTCAGAAGTGAAACTTTTTATGTTTTATGACGCAATAACCGCCAATGAGTGTACAAAGAGAATTCATAAATATCAACAACATAAAAAACTATAATTTAAAAAAATTAAAACAAAAATTATTTCCAAAATAAAAACAATAATTTTTCGGATAGACTATAAAAAACTATTTACAATAAAAGACAAACAAAAGTAAATATTCTTTTTAAGAAATTTGAATGCATATTACGTATCCTTCCTTTTTAATACCTAAGAAAAGTTCTGGCCGCCCATGGGGGTATCGAACCCGCGTTTTTCGTTTGATTTTAAATCGAGTCGAGTGATGACGGAAGGGGAGAACAGCGCTGCGTTTATCTCACTAAGTTTAAGTACAAATGATAATTAGAGCTTCACAAAACTTGTTAGCCTTTACGAGATTACCTCGTAACCAAAACCTCTGTAGTGTCCCATAAAAAGTTTCACTTCAAAAATATTTCCATAAATAAAGCAACACTAGTTACAACGACTTTCTCTGATGAACTGAGACTTACTTGTTCTTCTACGTACAGGTTAGCAAATATAGCTGAAAGTTTGAAAGTGGACACGCCCACGATGCGCGTTGGTCTCAATGCGGAAAGTAGGAGATAACACAGTTTATGCTTAAACTTTAATGAGTACAGAACTTATCTGTACGGACAAGTATACCTGTTTATTTCCTTTTTCAATATATTTCAATACTCTTGTTACGTTTTATTACATATTTTTTTCAAAATAATACAAATAAATACACAATGCAAAGAAATTTCCTAGTTTTTATCGCTTTAATTTTAAAGGTAAACAATTTCTATATTAATTTCGCACTGGATTATACCAATATCGGCAGAAATTATTAAGCGCTTTTTGTATCCTTTTCCCCCCGAATGCGTTCTCACTTTATCGTTCGCGCAGCGAAGTGGGGATTGATAAACGGAATAATATGATCGCCATCAATAAACAATGCCCTGCGACTATTCTCGGCGTCTCCTCTTTGTGCGGATCTTCGTTAATTTTTTCCGCCTTTCTCACAAGGAGTTTAACAGTTTTGTTAGCTCGACGAGTTAACTCTCATGACAAAACGCTAGTGTCCCATAAAAAGTTTCACTTCAAAAACCAAATAATTTAAAATAGTTACAAATTTTTCTAGGTATGATTACGTACATTGCTAGAAATATACCAAACTGTTCAGAGTTACGAAGTGACTTGAGGGATTTATTAAAAAAATGTAAAATGGACTTTGGAACAGAAACATGATGATAGCTTAAATGAAATAAAGAGGCATTACTTAGTAAACCTATTAGGGTCATTCATTAAAGAAACAGAACAATGTCCGAATTAGCATCATTAAAACAAGTCATTCTTGAAAGGTGGACAGATCACATACCTGAGATATGAAAAAAAAATATGAAGAAGAATTATTTGTTGGATAAGGACTAGTATTTCGTAATACAGCAGTGGTTAAGAAAAGAAATGTTAGACAAAATTCATTTTAATTACTTAGGAGAGAGCTACAGAAATAGTTTTGTAATGTGATTTCTAATTTAGTTTCTAAATGTGACAGTCGTATTAGATTTAGGAAAGCTAATTCCAGAGAACCAATTATTTTACGGGAGGTCGGCCCTGATCGAAAACTACACAACGTGTTTTTAAAATCAGCTCCGAGAAATTCGTACATCACAGTGAAATATCATAAATAATTTAAATAAAAACAGTATACAAGTGATCATAACTACATAGTGAATGACACGGACTAACAAAGTAAGCCTAAATTTGCTTTTTTATTAAGAAATTGTGTTATATTTCAACATAAACACATTCATTCAATAACAATTAAAACCGGTATCCTACCATTTACCAGCCTTATCAGTTGGGTCCGATGCGGGACAGAGCCGTATTCAGGCAAAACGAACCTTAGCGGAACATGGAAACCGACAATATTATAACCAGGAACAACATCAATAATCAGTCACCTTTATCTCAACATGTACCTTCAGCTCAACACTCAATTCCCACCAAAACAACAAGTCTTACCTCAACCTCCACCTTCATCTCAACCTTCGTACTCCAAAGTAGCTAGCCAACCTCAACAACCTACCATACCCACTTTCCCATCTAAACTTCAAGCCATCGTTTTTAGTTCTCTAAACAATATTAAATTAGAAGAATATCTCCTGGCTATTGGCTCCACGATAAGTCCGAAAAACATATTATTCACATCTAGAATCTCAAACAATCGGATATGTATTTACCTCTCAAGTAAGGAAATCGTAGATGATTTTATCATTAAGCATGATGGGCGCATAAAGATCAATAACGAAGTGATACAAGCACGCAGACTTATCACACCAAACGAAAGGCTACTTTTATCCAATGTATGTCCCACCATACCACACGACGTACTACAGAGGGAACTTCAACAACTCGGCTTCAAGCTGTCTTCTGCAATTTCCTTTTTAAGAATAGGCACCACCAACCCCGACTATAAACACATATTCAGTTTCAGGAGGCAAGTATACATTGTACCTCCCACAATTCCAATACCAGACTCAGTTTTGATAACTTATGATGACACCACATACCGTATTTTTCTCGCTGTAGATAATTTGTGTTATCATTGCAAACAACATGGTCACTTATCTAGCACTTGCACTTCAAAGTTGCCTCCCCAACCAACAGACGACACTTCTTCACCAAACTCAACAACTACAACCAGTCAATCTACTCTAAACTCAGTAAACGAGCAAAGCGCTGAGCCACTAATAGATATATCTTCAATTTCAACCACCATGCCCATCGAAGCAAATGTAACAACAGCTACCACAGCTTCGAATATCACTCACCTTGCTGAAACACATGACATCAAAAGATCCCTAGAAATAATATCAAATTCTCCACAAACATCGACGGCTACTGACATCGAAAACCCAAAAAATAAAGCAGCTTCGAAAAGAAATATTACCGAAATCATAACACCTTCCGATACTACAACATCTTACACAAGCTTCAGTAAACCATATGCAAAACTCAAAAAAGCGAAATCCACTTCTAAATCAACTATCATACTGGAAAATCAAATGGCACCTATCAAAGAATTATTCGACAATGAAACTCAAATCATATCTTTCGAACAAACAATCGACTTTTTTGAGAACGTACAAGGATCAGTAGACCCTCTCAGTACAGCAAAAGATTATACCTCTGATATACTAGAACTATCACAACTCTTAACCAAAATACATTCATATACCTCTGACCGCCAAATTAAGACCAAATGCACTAAAACAAAAAAGAGAATTATGAAACAACTGAAGCTTTTAAAATCAGGTGAAGATGCCGAATCTGACGTTTCCCTTGCCACATCTCAGGAATCCCTAACAGAACTTGCATAATATTATCTTCAATTTATTGCAATGGAACATAAATGGGTTTTACACCCATTATGAAATGCTCAAAATACTTATACACGAAACTTCACCATCAATTATTTGTCTTCAAGAAACTAATTTCAAAGGACAACACAATCACAACTTCAACAATTATTCCTGTTTTTACAGAAACAGAAACAACGCGGGAAAAGCAAGCGGAGGTGTAGCCATCTATGTAAATACTTCATACGAAGCACACAATATAACACTTAATACAAACTTAGAAGCAATAGCAATTTCTATCAAAATTCCTCAAACAATTAATATCTGCAACATATATATCCCTCCTGATCAAGTAATTACCTCACAAGACATCACTAACATTTTGTCACAAGTTCCATCACCTCTAATTTTACTGGGTGATTTTAATAGCCACAATCCTATTTGGGGATCAACAGGTTTTAACGCAAAAGGCAGAACAATCGGAAACATCCTAGATGCACATAATCTAAATATTTTAAATGACGGTAGGCCTACAAGAGTTAATGTTCACACAAGCACGAAATCAGCAATCGATTTATCAATATGCCATCCAACTATCTCACCTCTAATTTCCTGGGACACTATACCATATTTATATGGAAGCGACCATTATCCAATCAAAATCACGATCTCCGATCAAAACTCCGTCACTACATACCCTACTGTTTCAAAATGGAAAATAAAACATGCTGATTGGCCAAATTTCAGTAATTACATTGAAGAAAACGTCGCTCTACTTCCCGTTAATCTAGAAAACCATAACATCGACAACATTTTGAACTCATTCACAAAAATTATCACCGATGCAGCAGGAAAATTTATAGGAAAAACAAAAGTACTAAAAAAACATACACCACTGCCGTGGTGGAATACTGAATGCGATAAAGCTATTAAACAATACAAAGCGTCATTTAATAAATTAAAACGAAATAAATCACTGGGGAACCTAGTAGACTATAAGAGAAGAAGAGCCCAAGCAAGATACATCACAAAGAATGCTAGAAAAAACTCCTGGAAAGCGTTCGCATCCAACATAAACAGCTCTGCACCTTTAAGTACCGTGTGGCAAAATCTAAGAAAAATATTAGGAAAAAACAAATTTACAAAAATTCCTTTTATAGCTCACAACAATAGCACAGTCTCAACTAACGAAGACATGACCGAATTATTTGCAACACATTTTGAGCACAACTCGAGCAACTCAAACTACTCACAAGAATTTCTGGAATTTAAAACTACTAAAGAAGCCGAATTCTTAGATTACGATGACCATGACAACAACATACTTAATATCCCGTTAACTATAGACGAACTTAATTTTTCCTTAGACACAACCAAAAATTCTGCCCCAGGACCTGATAATATTCCATTAATCTTTCTCCAAAAACTCCCTCATATTGCCAAGTCATACCTTCTCCAAATATTCAACCTAATCTGGACAAAAAATATTTTCCCATCCACGTGGTGACAGGCAATCGTCATACCCATACCAAAGGCAAACTACCCAAGAACTAAGTTAACTTCATACCGACCAATATCTCTTACCAACGCACTAAAATCATAAACAAAAGACTATTGTGGACATTAGAAGACAGAAACCTTTTAATACAAGAACAAAGCGGTTTCCGTCATAACAGGTCAACATTAGACAATCTCATTGATTTGGAATCCGAAATCCACGAATCTTTCGCGAACAAACAAGATTGCCTTGCAGTTTTCATCGATATCACAAAAGCCTTCGATACAGCGTGGCGTCATGGCATTATCAAAACTCTTCATTCATGGGGCATCAAAGGAAACATCCTAAAATTCATACAAAATTTTCTTAATAATCGTTTCTTTCGTGTTCGTACCAATAACACAACTTCAACTCTAAAACAACAAACTAACGGGACTCCCCAAGGATCAGTCATTAGTTCAACACTTTTCCTGATCGCGGTCAACGACATATTAAACCATCATTCCAAACTAGTCAAAGGCAGGTTATATGCTGACGATTTGGTAATATTCTCCAAAGGTAAGAACATCGACTCAATTCAGAAACACATCCAAGAAACATTAAACCAACTTCAAAACTGGTCTAAACTCACGGGACTGCAATTTTCAACAGAGAAGACCAAATGCATATTATTTTCTAGAAAACATAATCCTGTGTCTCCTGAACTCAAACTTAACAACATTTCCCTAAACTATGTCGATAACATCAGATTTCTTGGAATGATTGTTGACAAAAAACTCAGCTGGAAGAAACACATACTACATATTAAAAAATCATGCCAAAACGGTATAAACCTTATGAAAACACTCTCAAGCAAATCCTGGGGATCTGACTATACCTGTCTAATGCACATATATAAAACACTCATTCGCTCAAAGATAGACTACGGCTCTATAGTATACGCAACAGCTAAAAAAACTACTCTAAACCAACTCGAAACCATTCAAAACACAGCACTAAGAATAGCAACAGGAGCATTCTGTTCAAGTCCAATAAAAAGCCTACAGTGCGAAACCCGGGGAACCTTCTCTACAACTCCGGAGAAAATACCTTGCCGCTTCATACGCACTATCCATCAGCACAAACCAGCAGCATCCAGTCTACATTAACTTACTGACCAAGCACTACAAAACTTTACATTCGGCAAATATCAAAACAGACCCACCATTCTATGCAAGAGCTAGTAAAATTCTCACAGAACTCCAAATCAAACGTCCCCGCTTCCTTTCCAACAAAATTAAAACTCCCCCTCCATGATCGATCAATATCCCTCCCAGCGACACTTCACTGTGCAAATTTAACAAATTAGAAACCCCCCATACTCTAATTAGGAAAACATTTGCCTCCATACTTGACAAATATCCACAATTTCACCTCGCATATACAGACGCATCCAAAACCTCTGATGGTGTAGGCGCGGCAGTGATCATGCAAAACAGTACACTACAATTCAAGTTACCCGAAATAAGCAGCGTCTGCACTGGAGAACTATATGCCATTCTTCAAGCACTTATTCACATAAAAACAAAAAATACTTCAAGATCCCTCATAATAACAGACTCTCTTAACTCAATCCATATTATCAATCAACTTTATCCCACACATCCAATAGCCCTCCAAATTAAAGTCGAATTATCGCAGTTGCAACATTCCAATAACTTTGTGGAAATACTTTGGGTTCCTTCTCATACTGGCCTTCAAGGAAACGAAGAAGCCGATCGCAAATCACGACAAGCAGCAATTAGTGAAACCGTAAGTGAAGTGCAAACGGTAGTGTATAACGACATAAAACCGCTACTTAAATCAAAAGTGCTAAAATTGTGGCAAATCGAGTGGCAATCGTCCCAATCGAAACTACGCGACGTGAAACCGGAAGTGAAACCTCGAGCGCAGCCAACAAACAAAAGATCGCTTCAAGTTAAACTGACTAGGTTACGAATAGGCCACACCAAACTTACTCATAGTTACTTAATTACTAAAAGTGAACCCCCAAAATGTGAATTATGCAAGATCCAGCTTACTGTCAAACATTTAATAACCGATTGCCCAAAATTCCAACAATCAAGACAAGATAACAACCTCAGCAACAATTTAGACCAAGTTCTTGGCGAAAACTGTAATACACAGAACCTTTTTAAATATCTAAGTGACATTAACATTTTAACTAAACTATAAACAACCCATATTTGTGTCGCTAATTACCCCCGTGGTAGATGCGACTTGCTTGTAAATAAAAAAAAAAAAAAATATTTTACGAGATCAACCGAGTAAACCATGGGAAACTTTGTAGTTTGTAGAGATAGCACAGCTTAGTTCGTTATCAGTAAATAGTATGATTACCAGATTAAAGTCAATTTTTGTGAGGCATGGAATTCCTTTACTTATGAAGAGTGACTGCTCGTCACTCGCGCCATGTCACATCTCGACTTTGATCTCTCCACTTGCCTAGTGTCATCGGTACATGGAAAATCACTGTCGCTTCCAGTGATGCGGTGATCGATTATTCAGTTTGCACGCGTGGCATGTCGAACCGATTATATCGGCAATCGGTATCAACACCACCATTCAGCTTTCCTAGTATTCGATTATTTTGCGTTCATAATGCGCGGACACCTTTGGCACTTTTCAAATCTAGTGACAAACCCAACCACTATACAATGGTGACGTTCTATTTGCACGCTCGAGCAAACTCGAACGCAACGCTCGCATTCTTTTTGAATTTTGCTTGTGCGCCCAGACACACAAACTGTCTTCTCCTCTTTCTACTCGAGCACCAACAATTTTTTTCTATTCGTGTTTCATGTACAGGTTATTTGTGCCAAATGGCAAAATCAGATGCCGTTACTAAATGCCACTTATTGTGTTCACCTTGTAAATTCAGTCACTATTCAGTCAACCACGATGTGTGCCGGCAAAGGCTTTGAGTATTGCTGCCGCAGCTGTAATTATAGTCGACCAAAATGATCACGCCAAAAAATCAAGGAAACGTTGATTTTGGGTACGACCGAGCTTAAAAAGTGGTAGAGCTAAAGTCCAGTGTCATTTATTTTATGAATTATTTAGTTTCGGACGAAGTAGACAAATTAAAGCTGGAGTACGGATGTGGAACAGGTTTCCGGAACTTTTCCCGAATAAAGAGCTGTGACTTTGAGACTCTTATTAGTTTGATTGGTCCGAGAATCAGCAAGATGCGCACTACATTTAGAAAAGCTATTCCTGTTCATGAACTTCTTGCTTAATACATTGCGGTTCCTAGCAACAGGAGATTCCTACCATTCATTGATATACATGTTTAAAATGACGGAGCAAGTAATTTCAACCATCATTCCAGATGTTTGTGATGCTTTGATCAACGCTTTGCAAGATTATATTAAAGTAACAAAAATTCACAAATCATTTGTAGGTAAAAATGTATTTATTAATTAAACAATTAATTTTTTAAATATAATTTCATTTCAAACAAAAGATTATCAAATGAATCATTATAACTAGTAACTGTCAGGTCTATGAAAGAAGCAGAGCTCGTCATTGGTTAGTGGACGGAAAAGGTGAACGGAATGAAGGGTCACTAGAAGTTGGAGTTCCGAAGTGTGTGTACACTGGAGTTTGGTGACTTTGAGTTCAGGTGGGAGTTGTGGGAGCTGGATAATATACTAGATGATATGTTCGACACACCCATACAGCCAGTCATTATTAACCCGAAGGAACAAAAAGCAGTAACTCTAGCTGCTCGGAGTAGTAGAGTAGACTTATGGAATATGTCCAATGAAGTCGGCACTGTGCAGGGGAAACTGTTTTTTATTGTTATTATTACCTATAATATGTTCTCTGCTTGGTCTAAAACTTGTAATATAGCCATCAGATATCCAATTATTTAGCCGTACACGACGGATGGCATAAAATTTTTTGTAATGTTCTTAGAATTTTTAAATTCCTCTTTACACGCTGATTGTAAAAATATCAACTAAAATATTAATTTACTCGTATACGGCTCAAAGTTTTTTAGAGCTGATAGTTGTATTTAACGTTTCAGTCCATGCAGAACTTTTTTGAAAGGATACTTTTTTTTATAAGACTAAGTATTAACATTTGTTTGATTATGGATACTCTTTTTACCATTTTGTGTAAATAAATTCGTAGATACAACGCATATCTTGCAAGTAACGTACATTTTACATTTTATGCTAACAAACCGTGATTGATTAAATTAATTTTAAAATAATAAATTAATGATTGCGTGAATACTGTATACGGCCCGTTTCAGAAAAGACCGATGATCAGTGCTGATGATTATCGGTCGAGTAAATTGTTTTCACATTCACGCGTATAATCAGTTGTCAACATGAGTCTGATAAGTAAATAGCATCGCGTTGTGCGTAAAAAGGTTAACTGAAAACCATAAAGATAACGAAAATCCAGAAGGATGTGGATGCATATTCTATGTCTTCAAAGACGGTATTTTCCTTCAGTACTTACTGCCATTTTGTGTTGCAACAAAAAAGAAGACTGGCTCGCAACACTACATCGAAACTACAACTGATGGCTGATGATACAGCTGCATGTGAAAATCTCTATTCCTCAAATGGCTGCTACTTCAACCGATGACCCGCAAAAGCCACGGGCTAGACCGATATCCGTGCGCTTTTTATCGGTCGACCGATGATACGCGGACATGTGAACGACTCATATAAAACAATGAATAGGACTGATTTCTGTTTTTGATTTGTCTCATCGCTATCTGCACTTCGTGTTTTAGTATTTCTGGGCCTATGGATATTTCTGAGACTGGAAAACTGACTTCCGGTCTATGATTTTGGAAGAGTGTCTCCAGATATGATTTCCATCTGTTTTTCATATCTTATTTGTCGATGATTATTTTTCCATGTAATATTCATCAGTAGACGCTTCTTAAAGGTTTCCTTTTGCCTCTTCCACTTTTTTATGGACGTTAAAGCTGTCGTATCTGGCTTGAATCATTTCTATTTCCGCACATCTTTCCGCTGCTTCTTTTTTTGGCTTCTCTAATCCTTCTTTTGATCTGTGTTTGAATATTTCTGTATTCCTCTTTATTTCCCTTGAATGTTTTTCTTTGCCCAATTAGATTTAAAATGTCTTCAGTCATTCAAGATTTCCTTCTTGTTTTCTTCTCTGGTTTTAGGAACTCTTTCTTTGTTGACTTTACTATCTTTTCAAATTTGTTGCATGTTATTTTCTTCTTTTAATTGATTGACTTTTTCGTTGATGTAATCACTCACTTCTTGTTTTATTGGAGGTTATTTTAGAGCTCCATATCATAGTTAGGTCTAATTTTCCTCTTAACTTTCTTTAGTATCACCCTCATAACTCCCACTAGAGTTATGTGGTCCAATTCAATATATGTTCCTGGATATGTTTCAACTGATGTGAAACAGTTAGTTTCTGAATCTCCTATTGACCAAAATGTAATCAATCTGGTTTCTGACGATGTTACCGGGTTTGTGTGTTGGTGACTTCCACGTATACAGTCTTCTCATCGGTAGTTTGTAAAATGTGTTTAATACTACCAATTCGTTGTCTTCTGCATGTGTTTCAAGTCTGTCACCTCTCTCGTTTCTCTGTCCTAATCCGAACGGTTCAATCAAGGTTGTTTTCATTCCCGCTCCCATTTTAGCATTGTAATCACCCATTAAGATGTTTATTTTGTGTTTGGGGACTCGTTGTATTATCTATTCTACGCTTTGGTAGAGTCTCTCTACGTAATCGTCGTCTTTATCTGCAGTAGGGGCATATATTTGTACTATATCTATTTGGGCAAATAACAAATTTATTTGGATCGTTTTAATTGTTGGAATAAGAGAAAATTGTTCATCGACGGCCAACAAAATAATTATTTTTGCGAAGATTTTCAGCAAGTAACAACTGTACCTAATATGAATCACTAGAATCTAATAAAGTGGTATCATTTGAGCAAGTAAGTGTTCACTTAATTTTGTTATGTAACTTTGATCTTGTGCCACGAAAGACAAAACTAGTGGACCTAACATACCAATTTTGTCAATTGGATTCAATTCTTTTGAAAAATGAGATACAACTCCTTGCTATCAGCAGGAGAAAGTGTAAGAACATAATTTTTTTAATTTTTGTTAGATATGTTGCCATCAATTCTTTTTCAAAAATTAAATTTATAAAATAGACTACCTATTAATATTTTCAACTAAAATCAAGGCAGGTTTATCCTATGACGGGATTGCAACTTTTTTTGACGTAAGCCCTACATGCATGCCTTAAAAAAGTATTTTTTTGGGTAGTAAACAAAACATACAAGAAACTATACCACCTTCACTCTAAATCAAAAACATTCTACTAAAAATTGAATGTTTTTCTTCAAATACAATTTTTTTGAAAATCACTACTAATTTTTAGAACATTTGCAATTTTTTATACAGAAACACGGAGCCCAGAGTGTATCTCACCGTAGTACTCGACGTGATAAATAATAATCTCATTTACAAAATACTTAATTACATCTGTGTTCATCATTTCTGTCTATCAGAAACAGCATACTCTCATAAGCAAACAGCTCCTTAAAACGTCTTCTGTTCGACCACCAGATTTTACAATGTCTTTTTTTTATTTCTCGTGTAAGATGACTTAACAAATTCTTCAATTTCCTTTCAATTTCGTTAACAAGAGAAACCTTGTCGACGATTGAAGCAGCGTTCCCAAATCGAATTCATTTTCTGATGGAAGATTATTTTAAGTGGACTGAAAATAATTTTTACAATAATAAAAAGTTATGGGCAATTTTAAAACTTTTCTAGCTATACTCGATTCTCTAATTCATTCATTTTATACTTTTTCAAATATCTCCGAATATTATTGATTTGTAAAAATGTTGCTATTCTGAGGTATTTCAAGTTTTAGTATACTGGCATTGGCAACAATGGTATCGGACTTTTAAATAATTTTGTAAGGTTTTGCGGAATGTAGAATAGAAATCATTGTGCAAGATTATATGTCAATTTTATTAACGTTCCTTGATCATTTTTTATTTAGTTTTTGTTGCAAAACTATTTTCTATATTGATTATGAATTCTGAATGCAAAGAGTGCAAGAAATCACTACCACTCCAATTATAAATCTTTAGACAATTCAAAATTGTGACATTTCCCCATACAGAGATGGGAGTTTAACTTAAAATATTATAAATAAATGACTAAAAGTTTATTAGGAAATCTCTTGCAGCTGACTAAAAAAATGTAAAGGTTCCATTACAGCCAGAAAAAAAAATCTACGCCGCTTATTGGAACTTTTCTGCAGAGTGCAATTTAATCTACGAATTTTTCCTTTTTCATAGTTTTTATGACTTTTCATATTATTTTTTCTGATGACGAAAATAGTCTTCATATGCACGTAGTCCAAGAAAATTTCATTGAAGAGGACTGCTTTATCAAAGAATTATGTAAAAAGAATAGTTCAAATTATTTGAATTTGAAGAGAAAAAAAATGAAATTAAAATAAAGTTTTTGCAAATTCTTGAGGCTACAACTTCATTGGAGGAACTTGAGATTGTAGATAAAGATATTGCCCCCATACCACCAACAATTGCAGCACTAGTGTCTAAACACCACCTTGTTAATTCTGCTTCTTCGCAAAATATTAATATTCCACACAATAAAAAAATAAATACTCAGAGGAGGTTGTTATGTACGACAAAGAAGAAAAAATAGCTTTAAATTTGGTATCTAAGAATGTATAAATAAATTATAATTTATAAGACAATCCAATAACCTAGGTAGTTTTTTTGCCCTGTTAAATATTCATATTTCCTTATGACAACAGATATGGGTCAAAATAAAACAGTATTTTTCTCGTTTCAACTTTAATCAAAGTAAGAATTAGAATTTTCTTAACCATTCCTATTATTTTTAAATCTCAGTTAATCTGCACAATTCGATCACTAAGTCACAACGACATATGCTGTTGAACGATTTTTTGTTGTTACTATATCAACAATTATTGCTAATAATGCTATAATAGCAAATTGATCGATACAATGAGAAAATAGAAAAGTTAAATTATTTTGGCTCTCCTACTAAACGATTTATATTTTAATTTGAAAAATGAAATACCTATATTAGTTTAAGTTTTTTGATAATTTAAACATAAATGAGTAAATTAACATTCCAAAAAAGTCCGTTTAACCGTTAAACAGTTTTTTTTATTCAAATTTAACAGATTTTCTTATAAATATAACTGGAAAACAGTTCTCTCACCTTTTCTTTTATCTCAGTGTAACAATGTCGTTATGATTTAGTAAATGCGGCCGGATATCAAATAATATCAGTTAATGGCCTAGGAACAACCAATTACGATGCGTTTTAATTGAAATAATTCAATATCTTGTGAAAAGAAAGCAGCTATTATTTTTAAACTTCCGCGCCAACGGATCCTAACCTCGGTAGTTTTCAATTGGTCAGGATCATCTGTGACTTGCAGCTCGCTAGACGCTAGTCGTGTCAACAAAAAGTCCGCATCACTCTTGGCAATGCAATTTGGCAAAGCCAGATGGCATAGTGTAGACGCACGTTCTTAGGTTCAATATCAGATAAACAAATTATTGCCGTAGTGTACTTTAGCTCCTTTGATGCAAAAACTAGAAAATTCGTAGTTAAATAATGGAGATAAAACACTTGCAAATGAGGGATTTGAAATTGAAAGTATTTTAGACAACGTGGGAATAGACATTAATATTGCAAAATTTAAAATCACAGGGTTACTGTTCCAGCCACAAGATGTAGAATACATAAGAGAAATGGCCCATAAATGCGTTTATATAGAGAGAGCCATACGAGGACTGAAAACATTTAAAATATTATCAAATAGAATAGCTATTTGTGTACCTAGGCGCGTAAGTGCTGGTTTCCGGGCCAACAGAAGAAGTGGTCAGGCGAGGTGCTGTCGAATCTGGCTACTTCTGGGGGCCCGTAAAACTACTATCGCGGCGTTACACATAAAATGAATAGACTCAAAAATGACAAAAAGAAGAGTGGGCAATATTTTGACTGTACCGTTTAATTTTTAAACCTTGACCTGTAATGGCTGGGCAGAATGTAACAAACTGACGTATAACGAAGACAAGACAGTGTTTGTTCCATACAGACGGACTAGGCAACCAAGAATCAAAATACTAAACAAACCAATACACTTCACAGACACAGTACAGTACTTTGGTGTTACAATCGACACCGGGCTACTATGGCTTGAACATGTCAAAGCCAACAGGCAAAAAGCTCTAGACATAAACTGTTTATAATATCAGGGAGGAACTGGGGACGTAAACCTGAAACACTAAAGCATATCTACGAGAGAGCGGTGAAACCCATGCTGTTGTATGGGGCAGAGGTTTGGGGAGGGAGAGCCTACGACTCTCGCATCCAGAAACAACTGGCAGCGTCGGAGAGACCGTTTCTCCTTGCCTTAACAAATTCTGCTTTACATGTATTGGCGGGGGTGGCACCGCTTGACGTCGACGCCAAAACTATATACAGAACATACACGCACAAAAACAAGAATTGAACAAGGCGAAAATCTTAACTATCACTTACCACACCCAACAAACAGAACAGAACACACAAGAACCATCAAGCACGCAAGTGACAAAGATGAGGACAAAACAGTAGGGGTTTACATCACAACTCATGACGAGTCAATAAGAAAGAAATACAAAATAAACACAACACTACACATAAACAAACTAGAAACAGAAGCACTTAAAACGGACACAGACTTAATTCTAAACAACATACATAACAAGCATAACATTCAACACAGACTCAGACAATGCACTCCGCCAACTACAAAACTGTAACAAGCGCGCACCACAATAATAAAAATCAAAAAATATTTCGAACTAATAATAAAACATAATGTATTGTATAATATAGCAGCCAGGGCCAGTGCAGGTATCAAGGAAGCACCCAAACTAGCAACACCAGCACACAATGACCCAGACTACACTATAACAATCACCATAAAAACCGACATAAACAGACAAAGACAAAATGACGACATGGCAAGTCAGGTGGGACACTGATTTAAAGGGTAGGAAAACATACGAATTAATAAAAACAGTTAGACTGACAAAACCGACCTTGACATGGAAGACCACATAACTAGTAACAGGACACGGACACATGAACGATTACTACAGACGATTTAAACTCAGACACACAAATGGACACTGCACACACTGTCACGTAAACGAAGACCAGAAACATATGAAAACACTTGACACTTACACCTGACTCGACACTTGGTTCCTGCACTTGCTCTTGGTCAAAGCTTAGAATTAAACGACAACGTCTTAACGTTAGAATTCCAAATTGCAAACTGAAAATCAAAACTCTTTATCAACAATACCGCTTATTGTGGAAACAATAAGACAGGGTCTTCTTTACTTGCTATATTTTTGGAGTGTGGATGTTGGGATTGGTTCTTCATGACAAGTGGCACCGGTAGATAGTGGATAGTCATTAGCCATATGCCGCATGGTAGGTGGGCTATTGTCCACAAAGCTCGGCTCTCATTGTCTTGAAGTCAAGCCGAGTGGACAATAAATTTTTCTTTCTGTACCGTTCAATGTTATGACATAGGTGAGCCATAGAAAATTGCAGATGAGTTGTTGAAAATAACATTTTTGATATACCTACCTTGTAATGCAATAAACACCAATTCCTAACATGTTTTTTTATATTTTTGGTTATATTTTCCATTTGACTTTCCAGGTAGCAAATTTAGTGTAGCCTGTCTTGCTTCTTGCGTAATCTCTGTTTTCTATCTCAGTTTTAATGTCAACAAAACCCAAAAGCCACAGTTTGAAATTTGAAAGTGACAGCCGCGTTGTCATTTATAATAGGGTGCCATCTTGTGTCATTTTTGTGAAGTTATTTTGCGTGCCATTTTCCTCGCCTAGCAGTGCAAACATCTATTTTCCCGTCCCGATAGAGCCACGAAAATTGAGTTTTCGAGTAGTGTAGGATAAAAAAATGTATAAAACTTGGCCCAATTTTTGCACCCTTATACCAAAAATTAGACTCAGTTTTACTGACATCCGTAGGTGGCAGTTTTGGTAATATTTTAAATACTGCTATATTTCTATAGTTCAAAAAAATTTCAAACAATATGAAACATTTAATATTGAAAAGGTAAATATATAAATATATTTCACGGTGGGTGTAGCCAATAATCAGTTTCAGATAAGTTAATGCTTCACTTTCATCTTTAGAAAATAGTTATAAAAAATATGGTTTTGTTAGGCAATAATTATGCTGTTTCCAAGGTTCGCATCGTATCTGTTGGATGGAAAGTTAATTTATAAATAAGTACTAACTGATCAATAAAATATAATAACACTGATCCTGAGGTACTACTAACGATTTCATTTTGCTAAGGGTTGGGTGTTTTCCATTAGTAAATGAACGATTATGGATCACACTGTCTTCCATATCATTTCACAGTTTCCTGAGATACAGCAGAATAATTAACATTTTGGATTTGCAGTTGAAAAAGGAGATGGCGTTGTTAACATCATTACCATCTTTTTAATTCTATTGTAACAGTAGTAACTCAGAACGAGCTGTATCCAAGTCATGTTCTGTTGAGATTAGATCTTCTGATCGAGGAACTATATATGTAATACTGACGAGGTCTAGGAGTGCCAAAACCAGTCTGTAGCTTACGCAATACTCCTTTTGACTGAAAGCCGAAATGGTAGCATAAGTCTCCAAAGTTTGAATTCGTTTTTTATTTTCGTACTGTTCATTCGATCTTTATAAAATGTTCAGCATATTTATCATGTATGTATATGTTTATTTTGGTAAGGTAAGCAGTAGTAGTGCTTTTACAGTAGTGCCTTAAAGCCCGAGACGGACTACTCGTAATGGTAAGAGATTCAAAATGTTTGCAGCGATGACACTCTCTAAATAAAAATATCTAAAATGACTTCTACACACCTTAAGCCAATGAAAGGGTACTCTTGCTGGAATTTGTTAAAATAAGCCGTTCGAATGATATTTACCATTTTATTAATGCACTTTGTACCGATTTGCGCATTCACCACTTTTATGAGGATATCCTTCGTTACAAGTTAAAAGTACCATGTCTATGTCCTGTACATACAGAAATGAATAACTTAGCAATAGACGATAATACAAATATGGACAACTCATTCCATGGACATTGAATAGCTACGCGAAGAACGTATTTGTTGCTATGAATCAAAATTACAAACACAACTATTAAGATAACGTTAAAAATATAAGTTATGAAACATTAAACTAAAACTAAACCCTAACCAACAAAAAAAAACTAAAGTCAATCTAATAAATGTTCAACATAAGCTCCTCCTACCTCTGCGCACTTTTTATGTCTATGAAGGTCGTTTCTTTACAATTGAAACAGCAATCCAATATTATGTCTAATAGAATTGCAGTGTAACACAATTCTGTCTATTTAATCTTGCCTTGTTTGCACAGGTGTTGCGTACACTTTATGTTTGAGATGACCCCTGAAAAATAAATCGATAGGATTGATGGTTCCTGATCGCGGTGGCCACTGAAAAGGACTACCCCGATCAATGCATATATTACGAGAACTTGTGTTCAAATATTGTCGTATATCTAAACTGAAATTAGCATGCACCATGAAGTTTGTACTGGCACATCATCAAACGGGTTCCAAAACTCCTTTTGTAAAAATCCATATATTTCTGCGAAGTCAAAGTACCGTCAGTAAAGTATGGCCCTATCATGCCATGTTGGATTCTCATCATTCCATAAATGCATATTACGCGAATTAATGACTCCATCTTTGGTGAAACCGGATTCTTTCTCGAAAAGAATGTCAGAAATAATTAAGTTATTGTCTGCTTATTTTTGTCGCAGAAACCACTGACTATACTCAAGTCGTGCAGGATAATCGAAATAGCTTCATTCTAGCCCTAGGGCAAGAAAATTCATTCTCGCCCTTGGTATAGAATGAATATTTGTGGCGCCCTCTCAATATCACGGTTAATTTGACAGAAAGAGAAAATAGGCGTGTTCCGTTTTCTACATCAGCTGCACTACGTAGAGAAGAAGTAGTGCAGAAATATCTAAATGCAGGAAAAATCCTCTAGAGTGAACGTAAAATGACTAATATGGTTATTGAGTAATAATTGTTAGAGCCAGAAGTGCAGCATAAGTGTATTTTATAGCACTTTTAAGAAAAAAGAAGAACAACAACTGTCAACTGTCAAAAATGTTGATGGTCAAAATTGTTCAATTATTTAATTTTTTAAATTACAATTGATTAATTCTTCATACAAAGTGAGCAAATTTATATAATTTTGTCTAAATAATAGTTATTACATGGCTTCATTCCTTTTTAGTGTTTGATACTGACAGCAGTAATGATATCACCACAACTCCTCCAGAAATTAAGGAGTTAGCAATTCAATATATGTTTTTTTGTTTCTATTTGATAGTCGTAGAAAAAGTATAGTCTATAACACGGGTGGAATTAAAAATTTTACACTTAGAACCGTATTCCTCGCCTACGCCTCGGGAAACAAATCTGTCTACTTGTGTAGAATTTTGCTTATTCCTTCCTTGATATTCTCGTCCTCTCTTCCTATTTTTTTTATTTTGTTTATATCACGTGTTTTTCTTTGCGTCCCATTCTTCCATTTTCAATTCAATTTCATTTTTCCCAATCTAGAAATCTGTTTAACTGGTATCTGGTATTCATCGTAATTTGTTGTGGAATATTCATTATGTATAAATTAATAATTCTTGAAAGTAGTGGAATAATTAGTATATTACGTAACGTGTGTTGTAAGCATTTTTCGCACGAATGCAGAAAATACGTTACAACACGTGGTACGTACTATACTTTGTCTACGACCTAATAATATTATTAATAATACTTTTACAACATCACCAATAATATATTTTGAAGAATTTTATTGTATAACATTTAATTACATAATATTTTAATGATTGTTTATAGTAACAGTACAGTTGTTAACTAGAAAGACATTTGTTAATTGAACAACACTTCACACACACAAACCACTTATGAGGGTAATAAAATGAGAAGTTTATTGACAATTTTTGATGTTCGTTTTCAAATCGCTATCACTGCCTAGTTAATTTTGATGGTTTGACGGCTTATACCATATGTATGAATGTTTTGATACATTCAGACAGCTAAAACAAGCGGGCTGAAGGAACAAATTATTATATAATTCCAAGTAACTCTTAATATTAAATTCAATCCTATATCTAATAAATGCTATCTACGATTTATATATAGAATAAAATTCAAGTCTAATATGTAAATGATAATTTTTGAATAAAATGGCAGCATCTATTGACAGTTGCTAAGTGGTTGCTAGGGAAGCTGTGCGATTTACTTTACAGCCGTGTGTTTTGTTTTACCGTGCGTAATAGACATCTTACATTGATTAACGACTGTGTGTTTTTGACTATTAACAGGGGTGATCGTACGTAATAGTATATTAAGTACAAAGTGTCAAAAATGTTACTTTAGTGACGAGTTTTACTAGGCACGAGTGGAGCGAAGCGGAACGACTTCCTTGTGAAACGAGTGACTAAAGACGCTTTTACCACGAGGTGCTTACTATACTTTTTCTTCGCCCGCGGGAAGGAACAAATTATATTATATTTGAATTATATTCATTACATGATGGACGATGGCCGACAGCTGATTGACAAATCAAATGACGCAGAATAACAAAATTATCACGGAATATGAAATAAGAAATTCACTTGATTTGACGTTTATAAAACAAAAGATAAACGAGATGTGACTTTTCGCATTCTAAACACTAGTGTTTAAAGAGTCTTTTGTGCATGTCAAACCCGTGTTCAAAGTGCGGTTTTAGTAATGGAACTAGAAAAATAAACTTATGAAATTGTTCAATACATAGATGTCTTATCTTATCGAATAATCCGATGTTACCTAGAAGTATAAAAATTTGGAGACTAATCTCAGTGTACTAATTTTATTTAAGTAAGTAATTCAGAATGAGTAGTGAGGATATTCTTCAGATCATAGTGGAAAAATTGACTACTGTTTTTAATGATCATGTAGAATCTCTTTGTTATTCTATTTAACAGAAGCATACGAGGATCAAGATGGTCCGGCATTTAGAACGCTTAAATGTGTTTTAAATGTAGATACAGGTTTCAAAGAATATGCCTGTTATTTAGCAGAAGACACCAGAATTGCAGCGAGAGATAAACATTACAGAGAAATATTAAGTATGTTTATACTATGTTAGTTTGGGACAAAAATCTGAGAACCTGGAATACTATTAATATGCGATTCAACTATTTTGTCTAGGTTTACCTAGTCACATTGTCTCTATTTTCTCATTTTCATTAGCCCTAATATTGCTTATGCCCATATAAATATACTTTCTTTCTTTGCATATATTGCCTTCTCGATGACGATGGATGGATGTAAAATATTTATTAAACTCAAGAGTTCAGACATACTTTCAAGGAGGCTTAGTCATATCTACATTTTTCGCGATAACCTAGTTAGAAAATATCTTCATAATTAGAAATCTCTCGTGTTGGTCTAAAAATATCGTATATTTTTAAGTAGTTCCTACTACTGTCGACTCTATTTACGGTACTATATCATCCTTTAAAAGTTTTCTCCTCATTTTTCATATAGAGCCGTCACGCTCCATCAGTTACTTCCAGTTGATAGTTATTTTTCGTAATAAAAATGTTATATGTATAAAATTCGTACGTTCAAGGGTTAATATATTCACAAATGATGGGAGGCACTAAAGGACTTGAAGACATTGAGAGGTCAGACCCGTTACCTTTAGTTCAAAAATTGGAGCGTGTATTAATAGAAATTGCACCTGGCTTTATTCGAGCAATTGCATTAATACCACCTGAGAGTCAATTTCAAATGGTCGTCATGATAAACAACATAAGTCGCCAAAGTTTATTGTCGAGATCGTTAGTAAGAGTTGTGAATACCGTTAACAAATATGGGGCAAACAAAGTAACGGTATGGTGGAATCATGATATAACTGTTAAACGATGTTGTAAAATAATAATTGATGAAGTTTCTACAGCAACTGGAGGTATATGTGGTGGATACGGTGGTGCATCGTTAGGAGCGTATTTTGGTCCTGTAGGTATAATAGTAGTTACTCAACAAAGTGATAATTGAAGAGAATTAGTTCTGTGATCATTCAATATAGCTAAAATAGATTTTATGCTAACTGAAAATTGTAGTTTACGCATGACAGAGATAACCGCTGAAATCTCCGTGTCTTCTGATGATATTTTAACAGATTTCTTGAATATCGTCACTAGAGAACACAATATTGTATACAAATTCAACAAACCTTATCAAACATTCAATATATTCCACTAATATGGCTCTGACAACTTTCTTACTTTCTTCTCATTCCGAAACTCAAATTATTAATTGGAGGTAAATATTTTCAGTCCATAGTTTCCGATCCGTCGATTGTGAAATATGGGTTACTAAAAAGAGTGGTAACCGCAAACATGCATGTTTCTGGCTCATTAGCCGTCCTCAGTACGGTGTAACCAAGTAAGGGTGTTAAACCTGTGAGCAAAGTTGTTGACTGAAATATGAGAAAATACAACGGATTTCAACAGGACAGCCAAACGCAACATTTGTGTCATTGATACTGGAAGATCTCGAATTTTTTAAACAACAACTAACATCGACACGAAGGTGTATACACCATCACAATCTCTACAGGTAATCTCATAGACTACATGTATTTTTTTGTCTTTTGGAATGTTTGATTTTAGTTCACTAAATTTTTTTTTCGTAGATTTTGTAGCGTTATTTATTTCCTCGGTTAACCTTGGAATATACGGTAGTATTAAAAAGCTGGAGTTTTTTTTGTTTGTTTGTTGTACAGATGTAGTCTATGAGATTCCATGTACATAGGACAAACAAGCCGATATCTGACAAATAGATTCAACAGCTACAAGTACGATGAAAAATAAAACTGTATTAACTAGTCACACAACTGACAATAACCATACATTTAATTATGAACAAACAAAAATTCTAAGAACTGGAATAAATACAAAAAAAAACGAGTATTTTACGAAATGATATGTACACTATACTAGAAATCATTAAGTTCTTGTGGAAAGGATCGAGACTTCCTAACTGTCATTTTGAAAGTATATATTACATAAATATTATGACACACTGACAAATATAAATATTTCATCTTTAACCAATTCTTAGTTAGGTACACTATGGTTCGTTAAAAAACATATTCTCTATTTTAGGAGGTACTTTTACAAACAGTTTCAATTATGGATAACACCTTCTAGAAATCATTCATTAAGTTCTTGCGGATAGGCTCAAGACCTCCTAATTGTCATTTTGTAAGCATATATTACATAAATATTATGTATGGCATTTAACGTGACAAATATAAATAATTCATGTTTAACCAATTCTTAGTTAGGTACGCCATAGTTCGTTGAAAAACATATTCTCTATTAATTTCTAAACCGTTTGTCTCATCGATTAACTCAAGAAATCTTCAATATACCTAGAGAGGCAGCGCTAGAAAATGCTTATGTATATTTTGGTTTCAATAAAAGTTCATCAAATCTTGAAATTAACGCTGCTTATAGAGCAAAATGTCTTCAACATCCTGATAAGGGAGGCGACTCCGAAGAATTCCATAGAGTACAAATACATATGGCAACGATCAAGGCAGCCAAGGAACAGTTATACAACTGAAGAAATTCAATAAATCATTTTTATATATGTATATACGAGTATATATATATATATATATATATATATATATATATATATATATATATATATATAATATATATATATATATATATATATATATATATATATAACCAAAAACCAAAAGTTGGCAGTTAGTCACGGCTGACTAGTTAAAAAATAAAACTTCAAAGAGTGGTCTTTGTTAAAAAACCCTCAAACTCGTGGGGATAGCAGCCAAAAAAACTTTACAGGTTAGAGATAAAGTGAATCAAATAGTACATTACCTAAGCTTTCGAAGAGCATTGTCTTCATTTCCAAAGGCTATAATAAACCAGAAAGAAAAAATCGGTTAACTTAATAAAGAAAATAATTCTTGAAATCATTACGACTTACTTGTAGTGTTGATTTAGAATTGAACTCACATTTCACAAATTGCAGGAAAACCTTCATCCACTAAAGACTAAAATGTCGACTAAATATAATTTCTCTCCTACATATAGTAATGAGAGCCAGGATTTTTTTCTGTTTCTTAAAACCAAAAGACGTACAACAAGAAACTAACTGATTTTGTTGAATATATATTTCAACATGAAATCGACTGCTGTCGAAAGGTAGAGATACGGGGGGCAATTGCAAGGTTGAAGTAAAAACATTTAATAAAAATCTAAATTTCTCAGCAATACGGTTGTGTTTTTTTGGTTGCTTTGGTGAAAACTTCAAAGAAAAACAATAATAGATTAATGTCCACACCTAGGATCACGTCAATATTGAAAAATTACACCTTTAAATTTAACCATACTATTGTCTGACAGCTGCCACCTGTCATTTGTAAAATGTAAAAAATTGGGATGACGAAATAAGTCAACAGTCAGTGAACACTCAAACCTCTCACATTCGGTATTCCCAAACTGTCAACCCATTCCCGCATTACTATTATTAAATAAAAAAGCCAAACAAAACCCACCCGCAAATACCAACGATCTCCACTTTCGTCTGATGTTAATTTCCATGAAAATCAGTATTAATAATTTAAAATTCTCATAACAATAATAATGTCAGTTAGGAAAAGTGATGTAAGATCTGTAACTTTTAACACATGGAAAGGACCTAACCTCTCACGTTAAGGCCCGACTGTTTGGAAATCATTTGCATTCGCAACTGAGCTGTGATAGCCATAATGTATACAAAAATTCTTTTGCTTTTAAATGAGATATTAAATAATGTTTGTATTGTCAACACTCGACTGACCTGTCACCTCAGCCAACCATTAACTCAAAACACTAATTTGGGAATCAATCTCCTCGCTACCGGAGTGGACATTATTAAAGTGCAACAAATATGTATAAATCTTACTAAGTGACTCAATGTCAGACCCTCTATTCATTGGTTCCTCAATGTTATTAATATGATACATTTCTAAAAACTTTCTTTTGTTATACATAGTTTCTTTCTACATCAAGAATCTTTACTTTATCAAAATCTATATGGTGGAACTCATCTATAACATGTTCTGATAATGCACATTTCCGCTTTTTTAACCTAGCATCGCTTTTATGTTGAGCACAACGTGATTTGAAATTCTGAGATGTCATTCCTACATACTTTTTGTTACAATTTTTACAAGAGATACTATATATTACGTTAGTTTTCATCATGGAATCCTCCGGTTGTTTTAACTTAGTAAAAAGAGACTGTAGAGGTTTGGCTGTTCTTTGAGCAATTTTAACATTGGTCCCCTTGAATTCTTTGATGATTTTTTCTGACAGATCTTTAATATAAGGAAATGAACCAAAAGTAACCTGCTGTGAATTATTGAAATTATCATCCTGTTCATTCTCATTACTATTAATATGACCGACATTATGCTCGCCAGGAGTGTTGTAAATCAACCTCTTGAGAAGTTTGATAGGATAACTATTTTTTTGAAGCGTATCAATCAATATTTTAAGGTTTTTATTAAGTAATGCTGGATGTGATATTTTTTTAATTCTGTTCTTCATCCCTAACACTAAATTAACCTTCATTTTGTAGGGGTGATTGGACTTAAAGTTGAGGTATCTACCCGAACTGGTAGGTTTCCCGTACCAGTCAAGTATCACCTTGCCTTCATTGGTCCTTATTAACTTTGTGTCCAAAAATGGTACACATCTGTTAATTTCATTTTCAACTGTAAATTGGATGTATTGATTGTAACCATTAAAAATGTTAAGAATGGTTTCGATACCATCTTCAGGAACAGCTGTGATGATATCATCTACATATTTTTTTAAAAAAGGGATATCAAAAGGTAAATTCCCAACACACTCAGCGATAAAATCGTCCATGACATATTGCGCAAAAATGGGTGATACAGAACTACCCATTGTTGTACCAAAAACTTGTTTATAATATTCATCATTAAAAACAAAAACAGAAGTGTTATACACAAAGTCTACTAATTCCAAAAATTGGTCAATATTTAATCTACAAGAATTCTGGATGGAGTTCCAATGTTTGTTAATACTATTTTTTACTAAATTGATCGGTATATTAGTGAAAAGTGACACAACATCTGAACTAATGATTACATAATTGGTAGGTAACTGATAATTTTGAATAAACGTTGCAAATTCAAAAGAGTCTTCGACAAAAAACCTGTTATTACTATTATAGGAGATTGTAAGTTTATCAGTTATGAATTGTGCAATTTTCCCATTAGGTGATTCTATAGATGAGATAATTGGGCGTGAACTTAATGTTTCTTTGTGAATCTTTGGTAATCCATAAAACTTTGGAGTAACTGAAGAGCTCATTTTTAATCGTTTTCTATCTTCGTCATCGAAAAATTCCGAAAATTTCCTAACCAATGTTTGCGATTTTTGTAATATTGTTGAATTAGGATTGTTATTAATTTTTTGATAGTAAGTATCATTGTTTAAACGTGTATTCGCAAGTTCAACATACTGATCATTATATAAAATTACTGTAACTTTGCCTTTATCAGCTTTAGTGACAATCAATTCTGGATGATTTTTCAGAAATCTTCGACACCTTTCGTACAACGAATTTAAATATGACGTGTTCTTTTTGTTCTGATGTAAGAAATTAGTTATGTTATTAGTTATTTTTGCCCTGATTTTGCCTTTTCGCGTGAATTGTCATTGATTCCATTTAAAAGATTCTCAACGTCTGCTAAAATGTTCTTAATTTCTGTTTGAGTAATATCAGGAGGTATACCAAATTTATGACCCAATGAAAGAAAATTTCTGACTTCCATGGGTATATCAACATCTGTCAAATTTCTCAACCAATTATCCTGTACTGGCATTGTCTCAACAGTATTTTTCTCTAGATTTCTAAGTTTATTAATATTTCTTAATTTGATTTTTTTGAATTCTCTATTTAATTTTATTTGTTGTCTATGAAAAAATTCATTCAAAACTCCTGAAGGGATATTACTTTTTATATCTGATTCCTTACTTTTTAAGATCTTTGACAGCTTATTGACATACTCATGCGCAAAACCGATTTCCAATATTTAAAATTTTATTTTTTAACCTTCTGTTAAAATCCTCCACTCTCCGCAAATTACTTCCATCCTGTGTAAGTATATATATATATATATATATATATATATATTTTTTATATATATAAATATATATATATATATATATATGAATATAAATATATATATATAAATATATAAATATATATATATATATATATATATATATATATAAATTTTTTCATTTTTCTTGGGCATCAGGTTAATCGTAAATTCTGTATCAATTTATATTTTTATTTAACGTTCCGCTACTTAGTTTGGAGCATTTTCATACATTTTTACATTGATGTTGTTAAACAATAAATTGAAAATGAATAGTGTTGTGTCAAGTTTCTCTCCAATTTCAGCTTTCATCAAAATAAAGGCGGAAATTGTTTGGAAATACAAGAAGTTCAGTTGACTCATTTTCAACCTGTTTTTGTTGTTTTTAAGTCCCGCATATAAAATTCTCTATAGTAATTCTCTTGATCTGTTCAATGTTTTAAATTTTTTATTGGGACACTGATAGTTCCACAGTATTGTTAAAATGTATTACATGTTTCACAGTATTTGTATCATTGGATTCGTTCAATTTGTTCAAATTATTGAATGTTGAATACTAATTGTTACTTTAAAAGAATGTTAGAAGCATATATTGTATTAGCAAATAGTCAAATGCTGATCCATTACAGTGCAGGTGTACACAGGATCTTTAGAGTATTTTTGGTGAAAGAATCTATATCCGCAAACATCTCAATTCAAAAACATGATATGTTTCTGTAGCGAATCCTTTTAAAATTTCATTGGGTCATTTCAATGTTAGAGACGGAAATGTTATATTTGTTAGTCTTGTATATGGAAAGTCTATACACAAGCACTTAATAATAAAAGGAAAACTAGTGTTGTATTATGAAAATATATGTATACTTTTGTCTGACAAAGTTTATCCTTGATATTTTGCTATAATTTATTACTTAAATACCACATACGTACATGCAGACAGAGAGTATGCGGAATGATTAATACTCCAGGATTAATCCATTAGGCTTTTAGAAGGATTACTGAGGGGCAAAAGCAAAAGCAACACTTTGCAGAATGTGTGTCCCATGCCAGCCACACATATTCATTTACTTTTGGGGCCTTATTCTGCATTACTACGGCCTATATTCACTAACTGTTCTAAGTTATTTTCCCTGGAGAACTGTAATGAAGATGTACCGTTGTTTTCAGAAGCCCTTTTTGGCCAAAATATGAGAGGTGTAAGATGAAATTTGCTGTATACAAGGTGATCGGTACATGGTTTTAGTTATGTTTACGTTACATAATGTCACTTGGATATTCAAATTTGAGGACGAGAAATATAAGTAAAACTGAAAACATTGCAAATATACTTGATTGAAACCTTTTCGGAAATTATTTTGATGCTATAACTTTGTCAAAACTGTGTGCAATGAATGTTTCGATATCAATAGTAAACCATTACATTCTTCTGTCTCATCCCAACGTTCTCTGAACACTTGTATGGTCAATATTCACTATATTTTATGTGCTTTTTCCGTCCGCTGGACTAATTCTTCTATACTACCGAGGCGAATAAGGTTAGTGTAGAATGATAATTCCTATAATTTACGTTAACTCACTATTATTTATTTATCGTATGGCACAGTAACACATGACATAAATTAATTCAATAAAAATATAAAATATAAACATAAATATATAGGTATATGACACACGTATCAAATTACAGACAAACATCTAATTTACAAATATAATCAATCGCTTCTTTGGTAGCTATCAGGAAGTCGTTGAAATTGCCGTTGTAGGCTCTTTTCTGGCACTCTGTAACGATGTGGTGAACTGTTTGATTAGCCGCACCGCAGTCACATGCTGGAGATGGTGTTTTTCCCCACTTGTAGAGTGAATCCCCGCACCTACCATGGCCAGTGCGTATTCGGTTAATGGAGGTCCATATTTTCCGTGGTTGCTCATAGCCAGGTGGCTTCTCTGTTATACAAGGAAGATCTCTACAGTGGGCTGGACAGGCGTCTCTCCATTCTCGTTCCCAAAAGTGTGCAGAATTAAACTCTAAGGCATCCAGCTCTTTGGCGGTTCTCATGGGGGGTCTTCTGGAACGCAGTCTGTTCTTGTCCAAGTCGCTTACGTCGGCGTGTATAGGCAGTAACGGATTTTCTTGAATTTTTTCATACTCACGAAGGAGGGCAGTTTTACGTCGGAGGTCTGGTGGGGGTATGTGGCTTAGCACAGGAAGCCAGTGTATGGGAGTAGATTTCAGGGTGCCAGATACAATCCTCATGGTATTATTTAATTGGACATCAACTTTATGTGTGTGTGCACTGTTTATCCAAACAGGAGCACTGTGTTCTGCAACCGAATAAACAAGTCCAATTGCTGAGGTGCGTAAGGTGTTAGCAGAAGAGCCCCATGTTGTGCCACAAAGTTTGTGAAGGATGTTATTTCGCGTTCGCAGTTTGGCAGCTGTGTTTTCTAAATGTTTTCTGTAGGACAGCGTTCTATCCAAAGTAACTCCTAGATAATTTGGGTGAGTGTTGTGGTGGAGGAGTCTTCCCTCGAAGTAAACTTGGAGTTCTCTGGCTGCGTCTTTGTTGCAGAGGTGGAAACAAGACGTATCTATCTTAGTAGGATTGGGCCTCAATCTCCACTTGCGAAAGTAAGTTCCTAGTGTTCTTAGGTCAACTGTTAACGTTTCTTCAGTTTCCTCAAAAGATTGATGTCTGGTAGCTATGACCCAATCGTCCGCATAGCCAAATTTTCTCGATTTAGTCTCCGGCATATCAGATAAGTATAGGCTGAAAAGCAGTGGGGCCGAAACATATCCTTGTGGTAGCCCTTCGTTCAGTATCTTTGAAGAGCTTATTTGATTGTGGAGTATAACCTGGAAAGTTCTATTTGCGAGCATATTATCAACAATTGTTCTTGCACATGGAATTATTTGTATGAGCTTATATAGGAGACCGTGTTAACTCACTTATTACATGAATTCCATTTCTTAGTTATTTGCAAATGTGGTGATCTCTGTACTTCATAGTGCTCGTGCGTTCAGTTATCACCTCTTTCAAAAGGAGAGAATAAATCTTACTGATTTACAGTTTCAATAGTATTTGGGTTTTCCGTTCAACGAATGTTAGCCAATCATGTTGTCTATTCTTTACTTCATTCGTAGCTGATCTGAAGAGTTTACTGGTTGTTTGTTCGTACCATTATCAGGTTTCTCGGCCAGGATGCTATTCTTTTACCAGGTGCACGCCTTCCATGAAATTCTCCTTGATGATTTCTTCAAACGGGTGTTTGTGTGTTCGTCTTAAATATACTTACTATCGCGACTAACTCCTAGATAAGTATTTTGTTTTTATACGACTATTATAGCATTTTTATATTCCGACGTAGTTTTTTATCATGGAATAGCTTCTTCATTCTAGCACTAGGGCAAGAATATTTATTCTCGCCCTTGGTATGGAATGAATACTTGTGGCGCCCTCTAAATGTCTCGGTTCATTTGACAGAAGGAGAAAATAGGCGTGTTACGTTTTCTACACCAGCTGCACTACGCAGAGTATAAATAGTGCAGAAATATCTAAATGCATAAAAAATTCTCTAAAGTGAACGTAAAATGACTAATATGTTCGTTGAGTATGATTATAATTGTCCTCGGAATTAGTGTCCTGTCGATTTTAATATATTCTCCTTTGCCGACAGTCATCTGTTCATTGCCTTTTTTTCTTTGCACTGAGTTCTGTCGTATTAGTGTTATCAAAACTATTTAATACTGTAATTTTATGGATCATAGACAAATGTTTCAATAGTTATGTTCTTTTCATTGATAACTAAATTCTCTTGTATCCTTTACGTACATTTATTCTAATTATTGAATTCCATGTTTGGGAACAGATTTTTTATATTTCTGATTAACGATAAGCATATTTACTTGTTGAGTCTCTCAACTTAATGTTTGGGTTCGGTTCTCATTATACCGACCTTAATTAGTTGAGTTGGAATTCTCTTTTAAATTTGTTTTTCATGAAGCTTTGTTGTTGCTCTATTTCACGGTTGCTTGATTCAGGTTAAGAATTGGTTCTGAATAGACTGCTTTCTTTATCTGTGTTTTGTGTCCGTGTTTTTGGGTAACAAAAGTTTTCATATTTGTGATCTTCAGTTCTTGGAATTAGTTGTTCCATGTCAACGGGATTTCATGCCATTCATTCCATGTATGCAATTGTAAGTGACAACTTGTTGACTTCGTTCCTGACATCATGTGAATGTTGATCTACAGTAATTTCTTTTTAGGTTTGAATTTTTAACAATGTTAATCAAAAGTTTTATTATGTACGTATGAATATATTTTTGTAATGCCCGACGAGTAAGTAACCTCTCTTAATTTTTTCCACGTTTTTTGTTTCCAAATTTCATGTTAACCTATTGGTTTACTCGCTTACAGGTAAGCACTGATGATGACTTAACAGTCGAAAGCGCTCTGCTACGATTTTTAAAATTGAAGTATCTTACACGAATTACATTTTTTTTCATTTTTTAATAGGTTTTTTGGCTCAAATTTCGAAGCCAGAATTATAAAAATACTCTGAACATTCTAACACTATGTATTTCAGACTTTGGAAGCGACTATGAATACGCTATTCCTCGACATAAAAAACCTTCCGCATATCACACAATGTTACACTTAATTTCTATGGTATGAAAATTAACTGTGTATCAATTACACAACATCAGACTCAGAATGGGGACCTGAGGTAAACCTTGGTTAACAAACTTTGGGCATTTCATAAACTCGTCTCTGTTTATCAATAATCTGACTATAACTTACTCTCATTTTATAGGCACTCCAGCATAGATGAGCTTTTTGTGAAGTAAATTTCAAAGAACATGCACCGAAATATTAATTAATCTGGGAGGTACTTATTTTTGGGAAATTTGTTGAATCTCTGGGTTCAGTTGAGTAACAGAATCATATATCCAAATCTAGTTTTCATGATTCTTTCCAAGGTCTGTAGTAAACAGCACATGAGAGTGACTGGTCTTGATAATACAGGATAGTTTTATTTCATAATAAGAATAATATGGCACTGCTTTGGTGAATTATTATTATCTGCTCAATTAAAATTTTCTACACATATAATTGTCACGAGATTTGTGGATATTTACTATTATAAGATGGTTTATTCCATCAATGTCTTGAGCTGATTTTTTATGAAACGTTTTATGCTCATTTGGTTTGTTTTGTTTCTTGGACCTAATTTATTTATAATTTTCGGATGTATTTTTCTTGGATTTTTAGGGTTCAGTCAGAAATTAAAAAAAAATGTGAAATTAACGTTTCGGACCTTTCTTGTCCTTTATCAGAAAATTATTTACTACAATGAGACAGTTTACAATTAAAAGACTATATAATATAACTTCTTTTTAAAAAACCTTCCACAAAACAAAAGCCTTGCAAGTGTATGTCAAATAAGAAGACTAAACAACGGTCTTGTTTAGGAAACATTTAGAGGCAAATAAAACACTTTCACAACGACGGTACAATACAATTTATGATATTTTAACATATTGTATGGTACCGTCGTTGTGAAATAAATTTATACACACGGTATGTCTACTCACTTAATTTATTTATTCACTTAACTATTTACTAATTAATATTAAATACACTGTTTATTTACTTACTTAATTTATATAAATACTTTACTATTATTCACTATTTTACTGTTCTGCCACGAGATTAAATTGTAAACTAAACTGCGATTGGTAGATAGTCGCTTATCTAATAAGCGTCTTTCTAGTGCCTTTTATTCCGGAAGTTTCTCGATTGCCGCTCCAAACAATCAACCTTCCTGGAAATCTCTAGACAAAAATATAGTCATAAAAAATAATGATACAGTTCGAAGAAATCCCTACGGCTTCGCCAAAATGTTAACTTACATACACTGCTTTAGACAGAGTCGGATTCAGGGACTACACCAGTCTGCGATTTCGTAGCATTATCCCCTCCTTAAAAGGAAGTTCCTCCTTGAGCTTCTGTGTAGCCGGATGTGGTCAAGTCTGTCATCGTCACCTTCTTCCTGTATGGTCCCACCTTTGTTGTATCCCGAAGCCATCGTGGCTGCTTCGTATTCAAGAGCTGCGGTCAATACATCTACCATGGTTTTGGGATGGGCTAATCGAAGCGTCCTCGCCATATTGTGGTCACATAAGCCTTCAATAACAGCCTGGATGCCCAAACATTCCATCATGTTCTCTGGTGCTGGTGGATAAGCAAATCGAACTAGTCGAGCAATATCCAGTTCACATTCACATTCTCTCGTCTCGTTTCTGCCTTCGTTCTTTGGCTGGAATCGGTACAAATGTTCGTGACCATATCGCATATCCAACCTCTTCTTCAGCTGCTGGAAGTCATCCGTTTCTTCCAGAGGTATCGTCTGAAGTACATCTAAGGCATCTCTCCGAAGCGCTATAGTTAAGTACTGTCTTCTCCCTGTCGGACCAATTATTCACTCTAGCGGCTGTTTCAAACTGTTTCACATAATTGGTCCACAATGTCTTTCTGTCGAACGTTGGAGTCTTGACTCGGACCAAACTGTCACTGTCTTCTATCTTAGGGTGTGTTTCTGGCTTGCACGGTTTTGTTTGCTCGGTCTTCTTTTCTTCCTCTGACGTGCCTCTTGTTTTTGACTCTATCATATTTCTCTCTAACTCCTTGATTTTCTCGTCGATCGTTGGCATCTTATTCTCAATATCAGATTTTAGAGACGCAATTTCATTTTCAACATCGACAGAAATATCGTTTTTCACATTAGTTGAAATCTTCTCTTCCATGGCAGAAAAATCGACCTTTATAACAAAAATTTGCTTTTTCACATTCTTTGAAATCCTTTCTTCCATGGCAAAAATATCTTCACATTGATTGAAATCTTTTCTTCCATGGCAGAAATTGACGAGATTAAGGTGGAAGCCTCATCATTGAATAAAACTGTTTCTGGTCAAAGCCGTCATTTTCCAGTGCCAGTCTTTCTACTAATTCACTTCTCTTACCGGACGATTCCCACTCACGATATTCCAATTCTGCCTTTATCTGTGTCAGTTTCAGGTCACTTAGTCTCTTGGCCATTTTTACGTAGCTATTTATTTATATTACCCCACACATGACACAAATCTAATATTTTTCTTATTTATATGAACTACTTTGCCCTAACGGGTGCAATAAATTCATACACACGGTATGTCTACTCACATTTATTTATTTATTTAACTATTCACTAATTTATATGATATACACTGTTTATTCACTTAGACTTAATTTATATAAATACTTCACTATTAACTATTATTCACTATTTCACTGTTCTGCCAAGAGATCAAATTGTAAACTAACCTGCGGTTGGTAGGTAGTCGCTTACATAGTAAGCGTCTTTCTAGTGCCTTGCGGCTTCAAACAATGGACCTTCCTGGAAATCTCTAGATAAAAAATAGTCACAGAAAATAATGATAAATAGTTCGAAGAATTCCCTGCGCATTCGCCAAAATTATAACTATCATACATAGCTTTAGACAGACTCATATTCAGGGACAACCAGTGGGCGATTTCGTAACAATAATTATTCTCGAGAATTGGTGACTGTGGAAGTGTCGTCAATTTTATGCCGGTATAGTCCTAACATGTATACGTGGGGAAATTATACAGTTTCAGATAAATTCCACTCTGTGAAAGAGAATTTTTTTTCCAAATTTATTATTTTTGTAGTAATAATCAATCTTTTAGCAAAATGTCGGTCAGTAGACATTTGTCCTAACTTGAGTTGCAAAGAGAAGTTAAACGAATAATGAATGAGGAAGATAGTATTTCAGTACCAGATGGTAATAGCGGAAGTGATTCGGAAGAAGATAATTTGGAAGTCGAAGAGCCTGTTTCAGATGAAGATGATAGCAGCGGGCTTGACTTCGCGCCATGATTTACCAAGTCCATCTAAACAAGGGACTTCAAATTTCGCCAATAGGCCACGCTACAAAAACTGTAAGTGAGCATTTTGCGTAAAAAGTGTTTTGTAGAAAACCAGCTGCGCCATTGTTTGGAGAATAGTTTCGTGTGATATAGTGACATATTTTTCACTCGACTTTATTATTCATAACTTTGTTATTAACAATTTTATGCAAAAAATCGATTTTTTTGCTTATAAAACTAAAACTGTCAGGGTAATCGTGATGGCGTTAATAGAGAAATTATAGAGAATAAGAACATGAAGAAAATGAGAGATCTAATACCTCGATCTAACTGTTAGTTTAGGTAAAAATCTGTAAAAACCGGCCAAAGTACAGTTTCTTCATATATCCATAACTCGCTTATTATTTGAGTTGTTGTGTAGATATTATAAAAATGGCCATTTTTGAAAACTGCACATGTATCTTCTATGCATTTAATAATTTTGAGCAGTTTTTTCGAGTTTACCCGCGGCAAAATTTGACAGCTGTTGTCATCAAAAATTACAATACCTTTGATCATGCCCTACGATCTTTTATAGCCACTGCTAAACTGCATTTTTAACGTCATCTATTCGTTTGGAAGGTTACTAACGACATCAAAATATCAGGAGTAAAACAATAACAAATGGTTCAGTATATTAGACACTTGACAGAGTTTTATTGTATTTGTCATTTTTTAAAGAAAAATAATTTTTTAACTTGTAGATGACTTTACTGTAGCACAAAGAAAAGCCAAAAACGCTTTAATTACAACAGACCTTTCGTCTAGTTCCGATATTTACAAAGGACGGGGATCAAGGATACGGAAAAAAATACAAGGTATATGTCCCATCACTCTAGTTCTGATTCAGACAAGAGTCCCCCATTAAATCGTGATATTTATCCTGTTTTTAAACCTACACCACAAAAAAACTGTAAGTATTTAAAGAAATTAATAAGAATGTTTTGTTCTAATAATATATTTTCAGTATTGTATAAAAAGTCGGGGAAATATAAATCGGGTAGTACTTCTCCAGAGATTCAAGTGGAATCTATTGCCGAAACTATGAGGTCTGAAGCTGAAGAAATTTCCCTTGAGAATAAAGAATCAAATGATATGGCGAGATTTGCTGTTCCTAGAGGTAATATGTTTCTTAAGTTAAATCATAATTTATAATAACCTAAAGTTTGCATATTAAATTTGACTTCTAGTATAAAAATACTTAATTTTATAATGTACCTTCAATTTTTTTTAGAGCCAAAACCTTGTGGCAGTGGAATCAGATGAACACTTCACATAAGAGATAAATCATCACCACAAATAGATACACTTGATGATCTAGGTGACTAAACTAAATAATCTTAATTAGTTTTTATATTTAATCAAATTTTAAATTTATTTTAGAATTTAAAAGGTTGATGATAGATGAAATATCTCAAATTAATTTAAAAATCAACACATTAATTGAAAGCGTTGGCACTCTCCTGAAAACACAAAGAAAACGTTATATGAAAAAATTCCAGTAGTTCGACATATTTTTAAAATCCAAATTCAACGTACTCGATCAAATACTGTCACTAGTATTGCAAACCGACATTACAGATCATTTCTCAACAATACTACAGATAGTACTGGAAAAGACCAAATGCAAATGCAACAAATACTTTCATTGAAACACTTCAAAAATATATAGACGACTGTACATATACAAAAAAATGTAAAAGGAGAAACACGAAGATCGCCCTTTGGATGACAAATACACTACAAAATACACAATGTATATCGGAAAAAAATTAGTGTCCATTATATTGTATCATATGTGTAATATTTGTTAGCATATGCTATTATCAATAAATTATTCTTATCTTAAGTTTGAGAAGAAAATAAAGAAAATCACCTGTACTATTTTATAAACAAAATTTGATATGACATTTTTGAAACTATTTGTAGACATTCGTCTTTTAATAAACTATCCTGGTGAATAAAAACGGATAAAAGCTTTGAACAACTTTTTGAAACAACCTATCCTACTTTTAAGCCAAAATAAAATAACAGCTTGTTTCAAAAAGTATTTAAACTTTGTGTGACTGTTTTTATTTGTTTATTTAAGGAAAAACAATATAGGCATAATTTGAAAAACCTTCAGTATTTGCTTGGCTTGCCATCTAGTAGTAGCTAGTAAACTGTGACTAATCATGCAGGTATTTTCCTTTTTTTCCCTGTTGGTGAATAGTAACCTTCCACCACAATAGATGGCGCAGAACTGGACAAAACTTTGTGTATTAAAAGTATTTATCTATGACCTTTGATAACAAGTAATTGTTATTATATTATTAAGTTTGTAGTAATTTGTGATTAAATAAATGACCTGATGTTTTTCAGTTTTCAAATTAATACCTACATATTTATTATGTATGCATGTAAGGTAGTATGTTTTGTAAGCTATGTGTATGCAGAATAATCTGTTACTCCTGAAATAGTCTTGTCAAATACCATTCGGCCATCCAATTTTTCCTGTGTAAAAAATCGAAAAAACACAATGTAAAGTAATATTTTAATGCCCCTATGATATTATTTACGATTATTTCTGCAACAATTAAGAATATCGCAGAACCAAGACGAACGTTTCGAAGTATGAACATTTTCTTCGGGTTTTTATTCGTTCCAGTTTTAATTTTATAAGAGAAAAATTAAAAAAAGCAATTTTTTGCATAAAATTGTTAATAACAATGTTATAAATAATAAATTCAAGTGAAAAACATCTCACTTTATCATATGAAACTATTCTCCAAACAATGGCGCATCTGGTTCTCTACTACCGCTTTTTACATGAAAAAATCTCTATAGCTTGGCCTACAAAGATCCTGTTTAGGCACGCATTTCAACAAGGTTCACAAAGCGTTGCACAAGAAACCGACAATAGTTCGGCAGTAGATGATCTTCCTTTGTCTAAGGTGCATAGGACGATGCCGAGTATAATTACGCCAAATTCAACTAAACTCAATGGAAAATACGGCCATAAATGGTCAGCTAAATTACTTCTATTGTATGGTCTAAAAGAACAGCTAGTAGAAATAGTATTCATTTTTTGACAGGCAGTAAAGGAAGAGCTGAAGGGGGTATAACTGTTCAAGATCAATTCTTGCATTTCCTTTCCGATGACATGGTCGATATAATACTCGAACACACCAATGAAGACATTACGAGACAATGTGTGGAGTATGCAAAGACCGAGAGCTGGATATCGCATGTATCAAGATTCGATGATAAAGAGACTACTGAAAAGAGAACACAAGATGATCCCTCTGCACATATGCGTAAAATATGGGAAATATTCATTGGCAACAGAACGTCGTATACGCCATCGTCCTATCTTACCATCGACGAGCAGCTTCTAAGATTTCGTAGCAGGTGTATATGCCTAACAAGCCATCCAAATATGGCATAAAAATTGTCATGCTATGTGACTCTTTATCGAAATACCTAGGTGACAGCTGTCCATATTTAGGCAAAGGAACAAAAACGGATGGTCTACCAGTAGCAAATTATTTTGTGAAAGAACTGACAAAATCTGTTCCCAGCAGCAATAGAAATGTCATGACGAACAATTGGTTCACTTCGGTGGGACTTGCCGATGAACTTTTAGAAGAGCCAGAGTTTTGACCAAATGTGAAACTTTGGTCTCTTACACGCCAAGAAAAAATAAATGCGTTTTATTTCTATCTACATTGCATGAAAGGTCGGAAATTTCAGAAGAAAATGGTAAACCAATGATAATTGTAAATTATAATGAAACCAAGGGAGCGGTTGACACTATTGATCAACTTTCGTCTAATCTGAGTTGTAACCGTAAAACAAGAAAATGGCCATTATGCGTGTTTTATGGAATGGTAAATTCCGATAGTATCAATTCATTTGTTATATACTGCTACAATACATGTAAAAGGAGCGAAAAACCTTTATCGCGCGAAGAATACATAATTGAATTGGCCTGTCGTCTAGCAAAGCCATGGGATGGAGCACAGAATAAGCATTCCAAGTTTGCGTCGAAATCTTTGGCAAAATATTTGCGAAATACTAAAGGAAGATGCGGTGGATAAAAATACGGTCTTCACTAGAAAAAACGTACAATTTATTTAACTGCCCAAGTAAACTAATACGTACGACCACTACCTATTGCATGCAGTGTAAAAAAGCAAGTGCGGAATGCATCGGGGAAATTAATGTACTGAATGCGCCTCAAATTAGGAAAAAAAATTGTTATAATATTTTTTGTGTTTCTAAATATGTAAGTAAGGAATTTTTGATTATGTACCTCTTTAACCATAAAAGTGAATTTTTTATTTATGGCTTTTTAAACTAATAAAATATACGACAGTATAGTAATTACGTCTATCAAAACCACTACAGTATTTCAGAGTTAGAAGATTGAATTTATTCAAAGAAATTGGTAAATGCTTTTATAACAAATAAACTGGATTTAATATTATTGGTCAATAAAATCAAGCAATTTGATTTTTAATTTGAAAAGGATTATTGATTGCAAGAGAAAATGAAGTGGAGTCCTTAGCAACGCAAGAAGAGATTCAGTAAAAGATACAGTCATTAAAATTTTCCAATATTATTATATAATTTTAAGTAAGTATTTGTACAAAGCAGTTTAAAAAGTGAAACAAACCTTTTGGAACGTTTTGAGAAGAAACATAACGTCGAATGATTTCCGTAAGTAAAATAATTTTTTTTTTTTTTTTTTTTATTGCAATTAACGTGCTCGGCTACAAAGGCCACTCGCACAGGTACAGTATAAGTATACAATAAATATATTATATTTTGTGGTATAGCTGTACGTCTTTCAGGAACTGGAGAACGGAGGGGACATTATCTGGATTTCCGAGTACCTCTTGGAGACGTGTTCAACGGTGTAGATGCAGTTACAGGTTGAACAGAATGGCCGAATGTTGGATGACATAAGGTAGCCATGAGTGAATCTAGTGTGACCGATTCTTAGTCTTCTCAGCACCGCTTGGTCTTGTCTTGAGAGATTTGAAGCTCCAATATAGTAAGGATGGCTTAATGAAGGTTGAATTTTTTGCAATTTTGTCGGGATGGAGTTCCAATGATTTTGCCATAGAGATTTGATCTTATGCTTGATGACTTGCTTGAGATCGGATGCAATTTGGATGTTATGTGCGTAATAGTTTAAAGTTGTGGCCCTTTTAGCTAGTTGATCAGCTAGTTCGTTTCCCATTATACCAATGTGAGATGGTGTCCATAGAATGGTAACTGTTATATTTTGGGAAAAGGAAAGTTGGTAGGAGTCGTGGATATTCTGTACAAGAGGATGGTCACTGTATATATCTTTAATGGAGTGTATAGATGCAAGTGAGTCTGTACATATGCAGACATTTTTATTGGGAGGGGAAATATGTTTGAAGGCCTGAAGTATACTATAGAGTTCGCCGGTATGTACAGTACAAGTTGATGATATTGTGGAAGAGAAGATTGGAGAATCTAATGTTGTTACAGCACAACCGACTCCTGTTTCATTTTTCGAGGCATCAGTATATAGTACTAAATCGTAGTCATTTCGGTATATTATATCCAGAAAAGTTTGTTTAATTAGATCGTTTGGTGTTTCATTTTTATTCAGAGTTGTGAGAGATGTGTTGATATGAGGAATGTTTTTCGTCCATGGGGGCATTAGGGGAAGAGGTAGAGGAAATATTTGAGAAATATCAATTTTGATTGGCATTGTTTTTAGTAGGGTAAGGGTATTATTGTTGAGGATGTTGAGGTATTCTGTAAGCTATCATCGGTAAATAAGCTGTATACTGGGTTAAGGGGATTGGAAGATACCGAGATAATATAGTTAAGTAATAAATGTTGACGTCTTATCCATAGAGGAGGTTCATTTGCTTCGCAGTAGAGACTTTCTACCGGGCTAGACCTGAACGCCCCCAGACACAGGCGAAGAGCTGTATTGTGTATCGAGTTCAAGACATTGATATGTGATTTAGATGCAGATATATATACGAAGCAGCCATAGTCTAATTTAGATCGAATAAGGGATCTGTATATTTTTAGGAGAGAAGTTTCGTCAGCGCCCCAATGGAAGTGAGAGAGGGTTTTTATGATGTTTAGTCGTCTGTATCCTTCGCTCTTAGTATCTAGAATATGTTTTTTCCAATTGAGACGGGAGTCAAATATCATACCCAATATTTTGCAGTGATTTACAACCTGAAGGGGGACGTTGTTGATTATAATATTAGGGGTAGAGTTTATTGAAGACTTACTAAAATTGATGACTTTGGATTTTGTTGGGGATAAAGAGAGTCCCAATAATTTTATCTTGTTGGACAGGGAGTTTACCGCGGATTGAATTATAGAGGAGGTAGTGGACACTGACTAACCGTGGCAATATAATAATAAGTCATCGGCATACATCGTGCATCTAACAGGAGCAGAGAAGTTAGAACAAAGATCACTTGTTACGAGGTTGAAGAGTGTGGGACTGAGTACCGAGCCTTGGGGTAATCCGTCGGTTTGATTGAATGTTGAGGAAAGGATACCATTAACAGATACTTTGAAGGATCTAAGCGATAAAAAGTTTTTGATAAAAAAGAATATATTTCCATTAATATTGTGATAGGATAATTTCTCAAGTATGACATTTCTGTGTATTGTATCGAATGCACCTTCTATATCAAATGTAGCAAGTATAGTTTGTTGTTTTTTGTTTAGAGCGGTGGAGATATGAGTTTGCAACGTTATCAAATTGTCCTTTGTTGACCTGTGCCGCCGAAATCCAGATTGGTCTTCTGATAAAATGTTGTGTTTTTCTAAATACCATATCAATCTTTTATTGATCATTTTTTCCATGACTTTGCACATTGTACAGGTTAATGAGATGGGCCTATAGGACTTGGGGGAGGTTGTCGGCTGATCAGGTTTTTTCAAGGGAATTATGACGGATAGTCGCCAGAGGCTTGGAAACATGTTAGAGGTCCATATTAAGTTGAACAGTTCTAAAAGTTTGAGTTGACCTAAGAAATCAAGTTTTTTAAGGAAAATATATGGCAGGTCATCAGGACCAGCAGCGGAATTTTTGCACGATTTTAACGCAGTAATAAGTTCCTGGTGAGAGAAAGGTAGGTTGAGTGAGTCTATATCTTGATTTGATGGAATTGGGCATGATAAAGAGTTATTAGTATAAGTATTTGCAATGTTTGGGTGTAGCCTACTTCGGAATTTGTCTTCGAAATTTTCAGCTATGATCTTCGCTATTTCATGGTCATTATTTATTACCGCATCATTTGAAACAAGATGGGGAATTCCATTATTGGTTTTGTTTCCCTGTATACCTCTGATCTTTTTCCATACTTGACTGGGATTTGTGTTTTCGCTTATTGTCGAAACATAGTTTTTCCAGGAGGATTTTTTGCTTTGTTTGATAATGAATTTAGATTTTGCTCTGGCTTTTTTGAGATTGATGAGATTTTCAGGGGTATTGTTTTGTCGGAACAGTTTTAATGCTATGTTTTGTAGTTGTACAGCGTCTTTGCAAGAGGAATTCCACAAAGGAACACTTTTCTTAGGATGGGATATATTAGTTTTACCTACATGTAATTCAGCAGCTGACAAAATAGAATTTGAGAATATTGCGATATTATCATCAACGCTTTCGGAAAACTTAAGAGAATGTAGGACATCTTCTGTTTGTGATGTAAAACTTTTCCAGTCAGCATTGTTTAGTCGCCAGAAAGTCCTGGTTGAGATTTTTGGGTTTTGAGAGGCAATGGAAGATATAACGATAGGGAAATGATTACTATCATGTAAATCATCGACAGTACGCCAAGTTAATGTGGGAGCTAATTTAGGATCGCATAGACTGAGATCTATGGCGGAGAAAGAACCAGAGGAGAAGTTAAGGTGTGTATTGGATCCTGTATTTAGTAGGCACGCATTTGTACAGTTTAATACATTTTCCACTATTTTACCCTTACCATACGTTGAGTTGGATCCCCACAAGTTATTATGCGCATTGAAATCTCCTACTAGAATGTAGGGATGAGGTAGTTGAAAAATGAGGTTTGCTAGTTCTTCTTCTTTTAGACAATGGTTTGGGGGAATGTATATACTGCACACATTTAATTTATTCGGGAGCCATATGGATACAGCAACAGCTTCAAGGTCGGTATTTAGGGGTAGAAGGGATGAAAATATGTCGTTAGAAACGAAAATCGAAGTACCGCCACTGGCTCTATTGCAATTATTGCGTATGTGATGGTAGCCTTCAAAGTTTTTTAGGTGGGGAAGTTTCGAGATTGTGGCATTTGTTTCTTGGAGACACAGGATTTGAGTGTTCTCATTGGATATGAGCTGTTGGATTCTTTCCAGGCGAGGAAAAAATCCATCACAATTCCATTGGATTAGCTTGAAGATTATTATTGTATATAGTGATATTGTTAATATGGACTGATGGTTCTAACGAGTTCTGTGCTAATTAAGAGATGGGATTATTTGACTCTTCGTCAGTTTGGGTTTCTGATGTGTAGCTCTTCAGGGTTTAGTTGATGTTTTATTTTTTTCTGTAATCTAGTCAACCGATTTTTAAGAGACCGTTCTTTGGTTATGTTGTACATAAGAGTTAAGTCATTTAGTAGACCTTGTATATTTGCTGTGAAAGAGAGAGCTTCGTTCAATGGGTCTGACAAGCCAAATGAGTTTTCTAGGAAGGCGGTGAGTTGTGTTTCAGTCAGTGTAAGGTGAGTAGAATTGTTTTTGCATAGCTCTTGTATAGTAGAGTAAGTAGTGGGTGTGAGTTTAAAGTCCTCTTTTCCGGTCGTTTTGGGTTTTTTCTTATGCTGTTTGATTGAGTTTTGAGGTATTGTGTATGAAGGAGGGAACATCTGGTTGTCGGTCGGAGTATCTATCGGTGATAGCTGAGAGGGAGTTTCGAGGTTGCTATCCGTAGATAGACCTCTCTTTTGTCCTTGAATTACAGGTAAATTGACTTGCTCGATAAGTGGCAGATTGGGTTGATCATCTTCGACAGGTATACTCTGAGTGTTAGATACAGAAAGATTGTCAGAGTGCGTAGTAGTTGTTTGTACTATAGGAGATGGGGGAGGTGGATTTTGAATTTCAGCGTTAGGTGGATTGGTGCAAGAATCGGCGGTGTGTCCAGGGAGTTTACATAAGAAACATTCCAGTTTATCCGTGGACACGAAAATTCTGGAAGGAGTATTATCGAAAGTAATTAAAAGGGATGTTTGGAGAGTGAAGTTGTCGTTTTCTGGTATAATATATGTTATTCTGCGAAAACTCATGATATGAGAATAATTATCGTCCGGTACGCCACATTTCACGAATGAAACAGGAGAGGCTAGCTGTAGGCCGATGTCTTTTAGAGCTTTTTCTATAAGAGAGTGAGGGATAGTGGGAGAGACGTTGGAAATCAGAATTCGTTTGGCAGGTGTGATAAGCCTTCGAATAGGTATATGGTTAGATTTAATATATATACTATCGTGTTCATTAAGAAGTCTATCGACAACAGCAGTAGAGCTTAAATAGATGCATATGCGGTTGTTTGAGATTCTAGAGGCAAATGTTACATTTTTGGGGGTTACAATTTCTCCTACGGCTTTTATATACTCAAAGAGAGTGGTATTGGTTATGGCGTGCATGATAATTGCTTGTTCTCTTTTAGGGAAGGTTGGTGGGGGAGGTTTTGTTTGTGCAGCCGCAACATACGACTTTGTAGCATTAGGTGAAGTATGGGGAGGAGAGTTTGAAGTAGATTGGGATTGATGAATATTCATCTTGTAAGTGGCCCTGGATACCAAAGCCAATACAAATGAAAAGGAGAGACAGGAGTCCCTAATGGATCCCTGAAAATATTTGGTAGGAAAAAACAGTTACCTGACTTGATGTTACGCCACATGAAAATAAAATGTCTTCACTTCTTAAAACTCAATTGTTTATAGCATCGATCGCAAGAATTGGAAAAAAATCACATGATGATTGTTAATTATTTACTACTTTCAACGATACACCGAAAAAAAAAACTCGTATTTTGGTTTGAATTTAATGAGGTATAATTACCGATAAGCGATGTTTACTCGTCGGCTACCAGCATAGGAATCCAATAAAATAATTTAAATTGTAAATATTCATCCAAAGACGGTCTTATGTTGCAATCGACCAGACTGGTATCCAGACAACAAAGCACATTCGTAGGTGAATTCACCTTCTGACATAAAGATGTATAAGAGAATATACTTTCCATGGAATCTAGAAAAACAGAACATTGAGATCTCTGAACGATAGTAAGCAGTTAAAAAGGTATTCCTACAAACTTTATTTAAAAGAAAAATAAAGTTACCTGAATATTATCATAATTTTGATATCTTTTATAAAGAAATATATTGTTTCCAAACAGCTTCCATTAAATAATTAATCAAAAGAGACTAGATTGGCGACACAAATTTCTTATTAACCCTTCAGTGGTGACGTAAACATCCATAACACGAGTAATGACGCTGGTCTGGTAGACCACAATTTCTAATATATTATATGGCTTAAAAAAACTAAGCTTTTAAATTTGTAGAAATATATTCTGGAAATGTTAAAACATATTATAAAAGTCCTTTTATTCCACATTGTTCAAAATATCGAAACAATTGTTACACACTATGCCAAACACAGAAACTTATTGCACTTTCTGCAACAATACTTCGTCTTTCGATTCTTCTTATAACCACATTTGGCACATCTTCCTAGAAGACGCCTCTCCGGTTGTTCCTCCTCCGGCAATCGTATTTTATAGATTTCTGATATTCTTAGGCTGATAGTTTTTGGAAGGTTGGTGCATTGAACTCGAACCCTTAGATGAGGACTAATAAGAGTTAGTGCTAAACCCTCAAGAACTTTTCTTCTCAAAATCGTCTCTCCGGTGTTTCCAACATGTATCACTTGAGTATTTATACCAGATATATTCAATAAACTATAAAACACAGCCATCTGCCAGCGTCGTGTGGGTCGTGCACAATTATAGTTGGCCGAAAGTTGATCAACCACATCCACCCCCGCTTTTGTCTTGTTATAATCCACTATTATTTCTGGCTTCCCAGTTTCAGCGTCAATTTTATTATCATCGTGGCAAGTCAAAATCAGAAGAACGTTTTTATTTTTTTTAGGTAGGTACGATACAATCGTACAATTATCTCCAAACACAAACATGCTGCTTCCAATAGCACGAGAATTATTACGCTAAACAATTTCGGGTGGCAGTTCTCTTTTGTTACAGCGTATTGTACCTATGGTTGTGAGTTCTTTCTGCAACAAATACTTAGCTAATGGCACGCTAGTAAACCATCTATCTGTCGTAACATTACGCCTAGAACCATAGATAGGCTCGCGTAGCTGCTGAACAATGGACATTCCGCTATTGTCCTGAGAGAATGGTCCTTCTGGTTGAGTTCCAACGTAGACCTCCAAATTATATGTATAGAACATTTTCGCATCACATAGAGTGAAAATTTTGATTCCATATTTGTTTGGTTTCGCTGGCATGTATTGTCGAAATGGGCACCGGTCCCTGAAAGCCTCCAATTTCTCATCAACTGCTACATAGTGCGACATATTGTAATTTTGTTTACAGTTACTCACAAATTTATCAAATACAGTTCTGATTGGAGCTAACTTGTCCATTGTGCGACGTTCTTCTCTTGTCTCTATGTCATCAAAGCGGAGAAAGCGAATCAACATTCGAAATCTTTGAAGAGACATGTCATGGTAGTTCTGAATATATCTGGAGCTGTACCATTCGTTTTGAAAAGGTCTTCAGCATTTAGATGATTGCATTTTTTTACTCCAACTAGAAGCAGCAATCCCAATAACGCCTCGATCTCTACTTTATTAGTTGGTCGGGTGTAAGTTGCTCGCTCGTAATTCTCTGCTACAGATTGCAGGTATTCATTGGTATGAGTCACCATAAGGTTTATAATGCTGTCGTCAAAAAATGAACGCCAAATTTGCAATGGATTCTGAAGGTCACGCAGTCCAGCAGCGACAGAAGGAAGCTTCATTTTTATAATATTCTTACTTCTAGTTTTAAAGTTTGAAGGGACATAGTGTTTTTTCCAAGTTGTCTTTTTATCTTTGCCAATAAAATGTGGGCCAATAGATTCCGCTAAATCTTCCTCTTCATTATCAAACTCTTGTTCAGTATCTGACGACTCTAATTCACGTCAACATGGTTTGCCTCCTCTTCGTTCTCATCTTCGGGCGCTACTTCTTCCTCCTCATCATTGAAAACATCATTCATAAGCTTCTCAAGTCTTTTCTGCTCCTTTTCGTAGCTTGCCATTGTTCTAAAATAACGAGGATGATTAAAAAATAAGTAAATAAAACGCATTAATTAAAAAAAATTACGAAAGTAAAATTTCGGTTAGATCAGTGATGACCCCGGTCTAGGCGACCGTAAATAAGTACACACGTTAAATTACTGATCAGCATAAACAGTCCATACACACTAATATTTGTCGACCCGTCACGGATACACCCATAGCGCGAGACCACCCCTCCCACAAGAATTTTTATTGGTGATAATTCATGCATGCGGTCTCTGTCTCCATGCGTCTCCACTGAAGGGTTAAGGTTATTATTTTTATCAAGTTGTTCCATTGGTATCTATGAAACTAAATGAAAGCCTTGTTTATATATAACGCTACGCTATAGTTGTTCAATGAAGAGTAATTCAGGGATTTGGCTCATAGAGGGGGCTTTGGTTTTGAGGTGCCCATTCATAAAATCAATTCAAATGAAATTAACTGTCTCGACCCTTACTTCGTGGAATCTGTTCATATTAATGTTTCAAATGAAACTCACGGTTTCTAGTTAATTCCACAATATAATAAAAGTTATTGAAAATTGTTTCTATAAATCAATATCATCGTCAGAATGACAGAAGTTACATTTTATTTGATGCCTACCTGATGTTTAGTAGTTATTTTTGGCTAGACCAAGAAGTGACCTAACTTGTGATTGATTTAATATATCTTTATAGAAAACAGAAGAAGATGTGATATTACAATTATTGAAGCTTAGATATTATTAGCCCTATGGTGATATCCTGGATATCATTTTTCCAATTAAGATCAGTATAACTGTGCAATGATATAGAAAACCATGAAAACTATATCTGCTGATCTTTACAATTATCACTTAAGAAGACAGTTTATTAGTGGAGAACTCCCTAGATTTAACTGTTCGTTGACAACTTCATATTGTGGGTTTCTTAAATGTCTTCTAATTTCTAATTCTTCAAGGAAATCCAGTTCTGGTTTCTTTTCACAAATATGCAGCACTTCTAGTTTTGTGTTAGGTGTCAATGAATGATTGGTGTCAAGTAGATGTTTTGCGTAGTGGAATTTATCTGGTTGTTTTAACCTGTATGCTCGTAAGTGTTCACTGTATCGGATTTCAAAATTCCTATTTGGGTCAGACCCTTAGGACATATCTAATCCGTTGTAAGTCTTAAGCCTTTTGTTTATCGAATTTTTTCATGCTAGTCAAGATATTTTTCGAGTGAATAAACACAAACAAATTGATAATTTGATGCAAATGGAGACTTTAGCAAACATTTCTACCGTTATTCTGTTTCTTATAAGTGCAAATGTATATCTATATATTTATTCAGTTAGCTCTTAGAACTGCATCAGAAAATAATATTTGTATTATTTTCAGTAGAAATCTATTTTGTAGTGTTAGAACCTTGACCCTTTTCATTCTCGTATGAACTGTGACAACAAAATGAAAACTACTTTCTCGGCATATAAAAAAAGGGATTTTTGTGGCAAGCAATTTTTTACTTAATCTCAAACCTAAATCAAATTCTAATATGTTCAAAGATCTGCTCGATCTTCCAAAAGAAAACTTTTATTGCTTTACCAACTTTTTTACGACTCATAGAAAAATATAAGTAGACGTTTTCCGTCTAGACTGGCCCAGCTGATATCATCACTTGAGAATTTCAATTTTGTCAAAAAAACCTCTAAATTTATTTGAATAGATACAAAGTGGTAATAAGAATGAACTTTTGAACGATTTGTTGATAGGTGATTGGACATTTTTTTTCAATTCAAGTTTAAGTGTCTCGTTAGCTATGGTTCATTGGCACGGTACCTACATAACATATCATAATTTAGAAAATATGTTAATGTCTTCAAGAAATTGTGTAGATTTGGTTAGTTCAATGGGAGAATTAAGCATTTCTTTTGGTACGTATAGGCTCCGTGTTATTTCTCTGATTGACATCTTTGTAGAGTTGACAGTCTATCAGTATATGCCTAACGGTAACAGAACAGTTGCAGGTGTGGCAGGTTGGGCTATTTTCGGAGATCATTAAGTGGCCTTGAGACATTTTGTATGGCCAATTCGCAGTCTTCCAACAATCCGTGCATCATATCTTGAAAACTCGGTGAGTAGTAGCTGTCCATCCAAGGATGGGTTTAATTTCACGGAGAGATGTATTTGTGTTGCTCCAATGGATTTGCCGGTCATGGCCTTGAATAAGGATTTCAGGTCATGGCTCAGTTGGATTGAAGTCGAAGTGGTAACAAGAGAGGCAGCTTCTTTGGCATGTTGGTTAGCAGTTTCAGTGCCATCAAGGCAGATGTGTGATGGAAGCCAAATAAACGATATTTTTGTATCTCGAGCATGAAGCGATTGATGTGTACGTTTTGAGCTAGTGGATAGTCAGTAAATTTTGATTTTGAAGAATTTATGGAGAATATGACAGATAACGACGTGTTTAAATGAATAAGAAATATATTTGCCTAAAGAATACTAAAAATCTCCCCTTTATGTATGCTACATGAAGTGGGAGACCGAGTGGTACTCATAATATTATGCATAATAGCGAGAGCGCATCCGACATCGATGGAAGTTTTGAAATCGTCTGTGTAAAGGAATAAATCAAAGGCATTTACGAGTATATGTAAAGTTTCAAGGAATGCTTTCTTTATAAGCACAGTGAGGATACGCGTTTATTATAAATGGTAACAGAGGTGTTAATTATGGGTAGGTACTTGTTGCAAGGAGGGTTAAGTGGGGATGGTGATGCTAAGGTTAAAAATATATCTATATCGTTTGAAAGAGGAGCTATAAGTTTAGGAAAATATTTTATAGTTGAGGGAGGGGAGTCGTTGGCAGAAAAATTAGCTATAGAGGTACACATGTCAAACACATAATTAGACGGGATACATGATATATAAGCGGCATATGCTAGGAGTAAGGATTGTCGTTTAATGAAGAGAAGTGGAATCACAGTACAGAATGTCTACAGGGCTGCAGCAACAAGCGCCAAGGTAATGTCGAAGAGCAGTATTGTGAGCTGAGTTAAGTAGGTTTTCATAAGAGTTGGGTCCTGTCATGTAAATAACGCAGCCGTAGACATTTTTGGAACGAGTTAGTGCTTTATAAAATCTAAGGACAATCTCGTCAGCATCCCAGATGACGTACGAGAGTGTTTTGATAATATTTAAACGATTCAGGAAAATGCCATTGGTATCATTTATGTGTTCTTTCTAATATAAAAGTGAATCAAGAATCATTTCATGGATTGTGCAGGAATAGACAACGTCTAAAGTGGAATTATTGAGAGTAATAAGTGGAGCAGGATATGCCGCTTTTCTGCTAAGTTTAAAAACGTTCAACTAAAGAATCAAAATAGCTGCGATCAAACATAAGGTAAACAATTCATCGACGTTGCTACATTGTCCTAAATAATAATAGTTTATTTATAAATTTTGTTTTAGATGATAATTTAATTGGTCTTTGTAGACATTCGTAGACATTCAACTATATTAATAATCTTAATCTGACCACGTTAATGTCGAAATTAATAGTTTATTATATACAGATTTACAATGAATTGTACAAATAGATGGATGTTTGAACTCCGAAGGTTTTCAGATCGGAAGCCAAACAAGAACTTAACGATTCGGAAAAATGTTATGTTTCGACTTGATGGGGTGACCAATAGTAGCGACTGTATATCTCTACTTTGGTGTTAACTGTATATTGACTAAGAACGATTTGTTCGACTTTGAGTACACGCTGGACTTGAATACTAATTAAGAAACGATGTGTTTGACTTAATAGCGGTGAAACGATGAGTTTCGACTTATGAGTACGCACTTGACTCGAATAACGATATGTTTGAACTTAAGTACACTCTGGACTCGAATACTAATTAATAAGCGATGAGTTTGACTTAATAGCGGTGTAACGAGGAGTTTCGACTTATGAGTACGCACTCGACTCGAATAACCATATGTTTAAACTTGAGTACTCTCTGGACTCGAATACTAATTAAGAAATGATGGGTTTGACTAATAGCGGTGAAACGATTAGTATCGAGCTATGAGTACGCAGTTGACTTGAATAACAATTAAGAACCGATATGTTTCACTCAATACCTTTGAAACGATGTGTTTCGACTTGAATTAAACTTAGAACTTGAGTTTCGACTTTGTCGCACAACTTGAGAAACCGGTTCACTATTGAACCAACTAACTCGTTATTAATGTAACTGCTAACTTACTAACGATTGCGTAACTATGTGTGACTGCTTAGTGATCACTGCTTCGTAATTTAGTGATGACTGTTTCGTAATTGAGTGATGCCTGCTTCGTAATTGAGTGATGACTGCTCGTAATTGAGTGATGATTGCTTCGTAATTGAGTTATGACTGACTGATAACTTAGTGATGACTGTTTCGTAATTGAGTGATACGTGATTTCTTCACGTTGTAAGACGTGTTAAATAGAAATATTCAAAGGGGTGTGGTTACACGTAGGGTGGTGGGACTAAAAAGAAATAAACCTTTCCTATTGGTCAGTATTATTTACCCGGCCGGAAGATTGACAAGAATCAACAATGGACTCATCCAATAGGTTAATGGACTCATCCAATAGATATTTCAATTACTATTGAACGACGTCCAAAAAGTGAGACCGTCCTATTTTAACCTTTTACTCTTGAAGATTATTCAAATGTTCATTACAGGCCTTCCGATACCGATCCATTATTAACAGATTTCGTCTTTTTCAACCATAGAAATTGAAATACAATATGACAATGGGTCTTACAAATTTTACAATGAGATATTCCGTTTCGTCTAAACAATCCTAGTTTACGGCGCTACAATTTTAGTAACAGCAGTAAAATGATAGTGTAAAACGTGATATTTTTCAAATTTTCAACAATGCTACAGGCATAAATATAAACTGAATAGATGAGGCTTTTACTTGATGAAGATCCATACTGAACGATGAAATAAAACAATATAGTTTGTTTAAATCTTCATATATTTGAACTAATGTTCAATTTAAACTTGTTGACGCGTTTCACTAACACAGTAGCTTTGTCAAAACGAATGAAGGTAAAATATAAAAATGTCTCAATATATACAGTGCTAAATCTATTTACTAAGGTTAACAATGGTATTAAAAGATATTACCTGGAAATTCATTCACTACAAACATTCCTAAGCTATCTTCTAGGTAAAGAGGTTCAATAAAGGAGACTGATTGATATCTATTTGGTCGTTAAGGAGATTACCTGAATATTTATTTTTGTTAATCTCTAGGGCTTCTAATAAATTTAAACTAAAGGATTTACCGACTACATGGAGAATTTCAAAATTTGGGTCGAAAATGTGTTGGTTTTCTAATAAATGATTTGAATAGTTAGAATCTAATTTTTTGTTGTCATAGCTACGTTTGTGTTCCGAAATTCTAGTTTTAAAATTTCTAAAAGTTCTACCGATATAAATTTTATCACAATTGTCATTACCACATTTTAATTTATAAACTCCTGATTTGTTTAATTTTGAAGATTTAGATTTATTATTTTTAATGAATTTGGATAAATTGTGATCAGTTTTAAAGGAAATATTCATGTCTAAAGTTTCTAAAAATGATTTAATTTTTAAGGATGGTGCTCCAAAGTATGTTAAGCTTTTAAATTGTCTATTATTTTTATTTGAAGGGAATACTTGTTCTAAAGTCTGTTTTTTTATCTTTTTATTTATGATATTGTCAATTAAATTTGGATCGTAATTATTATTAACTGCTATTTGTTTTATGATATTTAATTCTTTGGTATAATTATTAATATTTAATGGGACTGTTAAGAGTCTGTGTATCATACTATTGAAAGCTGCTAGTTTATGACTGAATGGGTGGACCGAACTATTATGAATTGTAATATCTGTATGTGATGGTTTATGAAATATAGAAAAATCATGTTTATTATTTATATTTGAAATTGTAAGGTCTAGAAAGTTTATAGACTTATTTTGTTCAAGTTCTACGGTAAATTGGATATTATTGTGAATCGAGTTTATGTAAGTAATGAAGCTCTCTAATTGTCTATTTGTAGCGATGAAGCTAGCTAAAATGTCGTCCACATATCGGTGCCAGTACATAAATTTTTTACTAAGGGGGTGTTCATGAATTATTTTTTCTATATTATCCATGAATATTTCTGCTAGTAGGGGGCTGAGAGGGTTGCCCATAATCAAACCATCTTTACTGCTATAAACCTCTCCATTGAAATGAAAATAATTTTGATTCAAACACACTTTTAATAAAGTAATGATATCAGAGTGAATTATAGGATTAACATTATTGTATGTGAGCAAGTTATCAACAAGAGTTATAGTTTCTTTAGGAGGTATAGTAGGGAATAGATTTGTTACATCGAACGATATGAATTTAGAATTATGGGGTAGTATTATATCTTGAATATTATTAATTAATTCCGTTGAGTTTTTAACTGAAAATCGAGGTATGAATGAACAATATTTAGAAATGACATCTATGAGAATCTTTGAAATTTTGAATGAAGGTGCTGTGAAATAAGAAACAACTGGCCTGATAGGGTACCCCTCTTTATGGAGTTTAATTAATGAATAAAGTTCAGGGTGTTGCGGATTGGGTAAAAATAATTTATATTTTTCTTTATCGTTAATTATTGATTTTACGTTATCTACTGCTAATTCTATTTCTCTCTGAAATTTATTAGTTGGGTCTTACATTTTAAATGTACAAACAATATCGAACGGATACAAAGAGGGTTTCATATCTGCAAACACTTTACACATTTCTAAAAATACCGTAATATATACAAATCAAGAATTCCCAATATTGAACAACATTTGTGTGAAATCTGCAAAAATGAAGAAATATGATAAGGTGATTTATTTAAACATATATACATATGCAATAATGTTTACCTTGAAGTGTAAAATAATCCATTTGTGTTTATTTCCACGGACAAAATAGTCAGAAAAGTTCCTAATTAGTGCATATTTGAGATATAAATGGTTCACAATACAAGAAGACATGTTAATTCTTAAGTCGCCTTGTATTTAAGGCATATATGATAATAACAAATAAATCGAATGTATAGATTTATTCCGAAAAAATTATCGTCAACGTGACATTCTGCAAAACTCTCGTAAACAAACGATTCGCTAGTCTCAGCTGGTCTCATTAATTATTTGCCGACCGTGTTGCCAATTCAGTTTACCAACCAAAAATTCAAAACCCGGCGAGCGACAAAATATTGATGTGAAGGCTAGTGTAGCGTCGTCAGCATGCTGTACCTATTGAACGGGGGTCGGAAATTTTGAGCATATGTCGTTTATCGAAAGTACAAATAATGTTTGACAGAACCCTTGAGAACAGCATCAGTTTGTACACGAGAGACGGAAAGTTTACCATTAGCAGAGACTCTGAAGCGCCTGGAGACGTAAAATGTTCAATGAAGGAGTAGATGTTTCAATTTAGGTTACAGTGAGAAAGTTTATCTAAAACAGCTTCCCTAGGAATCGTGTCAAAAGCACCTTTGATATCAAAGACAGCGGCAATAATTTCTTGTTGATTGTTAAGTGCTAGCTTGGAGGAGAAAAACATTATCTTGAGTTAGCCAATTACGTAGAAAACCAGATTGATAGCTTGAAATAATTTGGTATAGTTTTCTCTAGAAGGTTGCAAGTCGGGCAGGTAAGGGAAATATGGAGAAAAGACTTTGGCATTAAGGACCATTGTTCTGCTTTCTTACTTGGAATGAGAATGGATTCATGCCATATATCTGGGAATTGCTGTATATTCCTAATAATGTTTATAAAGCCGGTCCCAGACACTACGTGTATTTGGCAAATATTTGGTATTCAGACTTATTCGCGTAGCGTGTGGGAAGTTAACTTTGGCAAATATTCGTCCTTCGTCATTTTCCCGGCGCTGGTCGGTAAACTAGCACGAAGTGAAGGATGCCATAGTGAGGCGTAGTAAACTACGTGTACCTTCGGCAATGCTCCCACACGCTTCGGCATAGTAGGAGAGGTATGCGTATAGTTTTTTGTTTCAATTTAGCGGAGATTATACAGTACACCTATTATTGTATGCAGTGCCGCCGTGACGAGAGGTTCTTTTCTACATAATGGAGTGGACGAACGAATTAACGTTGGAGTTTTTGGGGTTATTCAAAAATGAACCGGTGATTTGGAATCCAAGGATTCCAGACCATAAAAACAGAAATAAGGTGGCCGATGCCTGGATCAATATCCAAAGACATGTAAGTGTCGATTGTTCGGTTGCCGAATTAAAGAATAAAAGGAATCCCTGATGGCAATGTTTCGCCAGTTATTGAACAAAGTGAAAGCTAGTTTGAAGTCGGGTGCTGGCAGGGATACGAAACCATGGCAAATTTCTTGCAGCCTGTCTATTCTGCAAGGGACACTATAAATACAGAGGTAAGTACGTAAACATTTATAAAGTTTGCTACAAATGGGATAACCATTAATTTAACTTACAATGTATGTGTGTAACTACTTAACTATGTTTGTTGGGGTAAAAACTTGCAATATGGAAACGGACACCTTTACCCGATTTGAAGTACTTTCTGGCTCTTCCAAGTTTTACCTTGGCACTTTAAAATACCCAATTGTTGTTGCTCACGGCAACACTGTATCATATATAATATTTTTCTTTGAGACGTCACTGTCTCAAATTTAAACAAATATTTAGTCATAAATATACCTACCTAGAACGACTTCTATTTAAAGACACCATCCACCATTTTCTCTTTTTACGATTCCTTTGTTTTCTTTTTTTAAGTAGTAAAGCACTGCTTAAAATAACACAACTAGCAGCGGCAGCAATCTTCTCTTCATCGCTGTCCATTTTAAACTGAACTAAATAAACTAAAATAGTTGCATAAAAACAAAAACGCCACACGCCACTGAAAGTCCACGTCTTCCTGCGCGAATATTCGCCAAATGTTTTCAAAGTCAAACCTTTGCCATACTATGGCACCGTGTGGGAGATCAAGCAAACATTCGTGCATATGACAAATATTGGCCTATTCGCCAAATACACGTAGTGTTTCGGACCAGCTTAAGTCTAGCACTTTGGACAGGGAAACATCGGAGGTTTTTTTTTGGAAGATGTATAGGAGATTGTCTGGAGCATCAGCTGTATTTTACAAGAGGACAAAGCGGATTTTAGTTCATTCAAAGTGAAAGAGATGTTGATAGGTGTTACATCGTGCCGAACAGTTTGTCCAGCAAAGTAAAGAGCGCAGAGAGTAGAGATAGGGGTAGGTGTCAAAATCTTATTTTTGAATTAACATTCAAAATTTTCCGCGATAGTATTACACCTCCCCCCCCTCTCCATGGAGGAGACAAAGTTTTGCCAAGAAGACACCTTTTTTTTATTTTATAATGTATCTAGTTTTCGATTAAGTTTCTTGTGCATTTGCAGTAGTTTTATTTCGGCGCCGTCTGTTAAGAGTAGATTTGGATTGACGCACGGTATTTTAACAGGCGGAATTCGGCATCGCTTATCATTTGAAGAGTACTGTTAGAATTATTTAAAAACAAAATTATTTAAAAACAAATATAATCGAGAAATGTACTTTGAAGTAAAATATTTTTGACAAATTTCGATATTCTTCAATAGAAATAACATTAATATAATCGCCAGAAAACAATTACGGAACAAATGAACAAACTAGTAAAATTGTACGCATATTTAAATCAATTCTGTATATGCCAAATCCTGTTTTAAGATGAGTTATTTGGAGCGATTCCTATAATCATGCAAATAAATATGACACTTCATTATAAAGAAGTGCTTATAATTATCGGGATGTTTGCAATAATTCTTATATTTGTAAATTGTAGAGATTGGTATGAATCTACAACGTTTACCTCATTCACAAGTGATTTTTAAAAGTTAGAATTGAGTCGAACTTTCTCGATGTACGAAGCCATTTAAATTTATAATTCGACATTGAAATACTAGAAACGATATATCTAAGATGAGATGATGCTTATATTCAACATACTCTTTAATTATGCACCAAATCATCTCTGCGAATCAGCACTGCGTCTCCTTGCTTTGAATATATAAAAAAACATATTTTCTGTGAAAGACAAAGCTCATGAAATAAAAAAAATATTTATCCATTTGCTCTTTTAAATCTACCATTCTACCTAAATGTCTCGTATAAACATGACTTTTAGTTATTTGAAAAAAACTGAATAATTTACAAATGCATAATTGATCTAGAAATAAAACAAGAACATTATCCTGGCTATCCCGAATTATTCATATCTGTGTAAGTATAGACGATATATGTGAAGACGAATAGTTGCCATTTATGCATTGTAAATGCTGCTCATACAGGACGAACTGTCATACATAAGTATGTAACTGGATTAATTACAAAGTTTTCAGAATCAGAATCAGTTATCAATAAAGAACATCAATCATAACAAGTAGTTAACAACGAGGCTCTTCAGGTTGCCGTTTTAGCAGAACAACTGTCAAAATCACAACTTTGCAGTGCAGTTGGTGTTTCTCGCAGCATCGTTTCCAGAATTTAACATAAACACAAATTCCATCCTTACAAAATGAAATTAGTCCAAGAGCTACATGTGAACAATTTCGATCAGCTACTAAACGATAATGTACAATATTTGTTCCTCCGACGTTCATTTGGACTAAATGGTGTAGTAAACAGTAAAATTACTCACATATTGTGCGATTCTCAAACACCACAAAAATTGAACGCCTGGTATGGCATTGTATGTGATCCTATGGTTGGACCATATTTTCTTAAGGGGTTTTGAATTACAATTACTTAGAGAGGCTATTGATCCCAAATTTTAGAAAATGATGATGATATCTAAACCCCATAGATTGTGTTTCTCAGATCCAAAATTTATGCAGCTTTACCGTAATCTGCAGATGATTTATATCAGCGAATTGTTCAGGAATGTCTATATAAAATAATTCATCACTTTTATGCTAATTTTTTTAGAATTAAACTATTTCTATTAGTAAATGGGAATTATCCGTAACTCCCATATTATTTACTTTTTACTTAGATATATCATACGTTCTCGGAATCACCTTTTGTAGCAGGATCCAAAAATATGAAAAATGGGATTGGTGAACATAGGGGGAGGGGGGAAAGTTATAACGAGTATATGTCAGCAGAAAAACATTCCCCTTCATATGTTTTTTGACGTATTTTTCCATTTTTTTATAAAAGTGGTGGTCTTCAGATTTGTATAGGGTGAATAGTTTTCAGTAAAATGTTTTGTATTTAACTAGCCATAGAATAATGGGTTTACGAAAACTTTTAATAAGAGATCGTGAGTTCAAACTTAATAAAATTGAGAATCCAGAGAATCCTTGTAACAAATTCTCGAAACTACCGACATGTAATTAGTTGTCCGTGTCTTTTGATGTCAGCGCCACTGCTACAAAGTCTACTACTACAAATATATAAAATTAAGAACATGCATATTTTCATCTGCAATGCACTTTTTGGTAAAATTCTATCATCCATTTCGTAATATCGTTGATCCCTGTGTAAGACGATTTATCTTAAAAGCATTTCGCCCAAAGTACTAAATAATTGTCTAGCCATAATCCATGTGACATAATATAATATTTTTCTGGCAATAACATTTAGAGGGATACATTCTTTAGTTCCCTAGCGTGTGCAAAGGGGCGGGAGAATGAATGTTACGCTTCTCAAACTTTTCATATATCAACATTTTATGCAACACGTGCTAGAAAACACCCTCATTCCGACCGTGTAGCTCATATATCTTCATTATACTGCGCGTAGGTCCGTCCTACAGGATGTAGACGAGCGACAAACATAAAGATGGAAGTAATGCTAATATATTATTAGGGGGTAATTAAGAGTACTAAGGCTCTCTGAATAATTTCAAATTTGTTTATAATAAATTCGACATATCCCATCATTGTTATTTTGAAATTAATGGTTTATATCCATATTATCCATTTTCAGCTATTCGAAGCTTTGAACTAGTTGCGAGCTATCAGAGTTTGTTACAACTTTTATACCCCTCCTTTTCACACCTCTGGAGGAAATATGTTTACACTATTTCTGCTTTTTCTGTAGAAAGCCTCCATTTTTGTTTGGAAAACATAATAATGTTTATTTTCAAACAAATGTTAAGATAATTTACAAATTTCATTTATATGAATATAACGATTTAACAGCTTGATATAACTAAACAGTTGCTGCAATTTAATTGGAAATAGAAATCAAGATCATCAAATTCAAACAAGTACAACAATAATATGATTTTTTGTGAAACCTCAAAGTCTATAAAAACATATAATAGATACGCATTGGCACCATCCGAATCAGAAACAACTCAAACTGTTTGATCCTTTGGAAGACAGAATTTGGGTACTGAGGTTCATGTAAAGTCATTAACTAACCCAGGACCAACAACATGCCTGATAAAACTAGAGAAGTACAAAGATAAAGGAAACGTAATGATCATTGAAAATGAAAGAAGTCAGCAAATTAGAAATACATGTATCAAATGAAATATATGGAATTTAAAAGAAACGAAACGAAAATTTAATATTATTTGTTATAAATGTAGATGTTTTCAGAGTTTCTAATTATTTTTTTTCATATGTCTCAAATAATAATGAATATAGTCTTAGTTTTGGCCAAATCTCTCATATTCACCTCGAAATATTTGTATTTCTTAAAGGAATTTTTCTGTTCAATTATATTTTTGCTTGAAATAGTTGGTGTGTAGTGGTACTGACAGAGGGTTCTCGCTTGAGACATTTAAGTTTCTCCTTTGTAACCTAGAAGCGGCTTCATTCATTGAGTTCTCTAAATGACAGAATATGATTTCACATCACATATTGCTCTATCGTAACGCATATTATTATGAATTCCTTATTAATACTCCCGGACGTAGCAAAGAGGTTTCAATAGATTACAGTGGAAATTAACTACTACTAATAACAGAAACATATATACACGTTGTTTTTCGTTTCAAAACTGACAAAAACTGACAATCCTTATTTTTTTGACATTTCTGATTAATTCTCAACTTGGACATTAGAATGTAAGCTAGGTACTTGTTCTACATTCTCCCTCAGTGAATTAATCTCCAATGGATACAGAAACTGCACTGGACGACGTAGACGGGCACCATCTGATGTTCTAACTTCGCAGGCTCTAATTTACCATCTCTACCCGGATATATCTCAGTTATTCGAATAAGCTTCCACAGCAGTCTTGGTACGTTTTGATCATATAAAAGCACTACATCTCCAATTTTAATGTTTGAAGAACCAACAATGTTGTTTTCATTAAGCGTTCTTTCCGGTAAGACACTAAATCCGTCACTTCCAAGTAAAAAGTGTTTTGGTGTCAAGATTATTAAGTTCTCAGAATCATCATCAATATAGGTCAACGGTCCAGAATTTACTGTAGATTCAACTTCACATAATAGCGTCTGAAGCTCATCATAATCCACTACAGATTTCCCTAGTGATGACTTCAAGGAATTTTTCTCAGTTCGTATTAACCTTTCCCAGAAGTCGCCCCACCAAGCAGCCCTTTCGATAATAAACTTCCATTCTATTCTAAGATCTTGAGCTGCTTGTTGAATCTTGTCGTTCGTTAATGTCCTTGACAAGTTTTCTAGTTCTAGAGAGGCTCTTTTAAGAGTTCTAGCATTATCTGAATATATTACATCTGGTACACCTCTTCTGGAAATAAATGTTCGTAGAGCTCGTAGACAACTTTCTGTAGTCATATCAGGAACTAACTTCAAATGAACGGCTCGTATAACCGCGCATGTCATTAACATAACATAAGTCTTATCCCTTTCTTTAGGATTATTAGGCTTCATTACGTGAAGAGGTCACGCAAAGTCAATGCCAATAATCTTGAAAGGATTGGCTTCAGTTACTCTATTTTTTGGCAAAGGAGCAAATGGTTCGGTTCCAGGATTGCCTTTAAGTTTCTTACACCTTATGCACTGATTCAAAATAGATTTTACTCGTTGTCGTCCTCTTATTATCCAATACTTTTCACGGCCATCGGACAACGTTACATTGACACCTCCATGGAGAGTTCGTCTATGGGATTCCCAAATTATTTTATATGTTAAGCTTGTCGTACTGAATAAGGCAACGCTGATTCTTGAAATCTTCCACCTAAGCGCATTAATCCATGGTTGTCTAAAAATGGGCTCAAACTGAATATCTTAAAAGAGGTATATATTTCCTTATTTTTTATTAGATTCGATATCTCTTCGTTAAAATTCTGACGTTGTATGGTTTTTATCCAATAGTCTTCGGACAACTTATTGTTTTAATGAATCTAAAGAGGTATACTGTAATCCCAATTACCTTACCAAAACTGTTTATTTTCGTTAGATCGAACATTGGATTCGTTATTTCTAAGCGATCAGACACTTGTACAGAAAATGCCGTTGAAATTATTTCATGATCTAAAACACTGTCGCTTTCTGGCCAATATTCTATATTCTCTTTTAACCAAGTAGGTCCGTATTTCCATAACTCCGAATTTATCGAAATTCTTAATCTTACTCCTCTTGTTAGAAGATCACTTGGATTTTCACCTCCAGGTCAATATCTCCATGTTTCTTTAGATAGTTCTTGAATTTCTTTAACTCGATTAGAAACATATGGTTTCCATCTCGATGGCTTGCCCCTTATCCAATATAATGTTATTTTAGAATCTGTCTATAGGTATACTAGATTGATTTTTAATCTTAGATTCTGCAGAATAAAATATTGTAATCGTGCAGCACACAAAGCCGCTGTTAACTCCAACTTCGGTAAGGTGAGAGAACTATCTCCTTTGGGGCTCTATGGAGCTACTCTATGTTTTTATACCAACATATTACAAGAGACTTCACCATTTCTTTGAATATTTTTCGAATGGGCCGTAGCTCCATATGCGTATAGACTTGCACCTGAAAATATGTGTAATTCTATGTGCATGTGATTCGTTATTATGCATCTGGGTAAAGAATATTCATTTAATAGCGGAACATCTACCATCCATTTATTCCATTCGTTCAATATTTCATTGGGCAAAGTTTCATCCCATTCTAACTTTAATTTCCAAATTTTTTGCATAATAATTTTGGCTTTTATGACAAATGGTCCAAGAAATCCTAGTGAGTTATAAATTATCGCTATAGTTTTAAGAATGGTTCGTTTTGTAATTAAGACTTCTATCGATGCTCATTTCATCTGTTGATGTGTTCCATTGAACTCCCAGTATTTTTGATTTATTCGAATTTTTATCAAATGCCTCTGTACTTTGTTTTAAAGCTGGATAATTTGTACGCCATTTTCGTTAATCCATTTTTGCGCTCGACGGTATTTCACATGCTTAATTTTGCAATCGATTTTCAAACTTGATAGAGTCGACAGCAACAACTAGGTCGTCGACATAAAAAGATTGCTTCAAAATATCTGAAATTTCTTTAAATTTTTTTAGTTGAGTTTCTAGATGTTTCCTTAACGTTGCAGCAAGTAGGAAGGGACTACACGTAAGTCCGAAAGTTACTCGCTTCATTCGATATCTAGTTAAAGCTGGTAAATTATTTATATCGGTTATTGGAAATTCATAACAAATAAAACCATGACTATTACGTTCTTTTTCTACCAACTCCATTTGGAGAAATGCCTGTTTAATATCGGCAGTTAATCTAACAGATCCAATTCGGAAATTTAACAATATACGCCATAAATGAGGTACTAAGTTTTCACCAGGTTCTAAGAGTTCTTTAAGTGAAGGAAATCCTGGTGCGTGAGCACTGGCATCGAAAACTACCCGTAATTTGGTGATATCTTTATCTTCACGATAAACCAGCCTATGTGGCATATAAAAAGTTTTATTTTCGTTTACATTTGGCATTATTTCAGCACAATCATTATGCAGATACTCGAGCATTGCATTATCGTATTCGATCAACTTAGAATCCCGAATCAACTTTTTAGTTAATGATTTGACACGGACCAAAGCAATATTAAAGTTCGATTCCAAATTCACATTTTTATTTCGCCATCGTAAACACACTTGGTAAACCGTATATTATTTTCAATAAAATCCACAGTATTATTCTGAATGTCAGATGTAGTATCGTTAATACCTATAGTTTCCAAACTCCAAACATCTTTTAAATCAATATCGTTAATGGCTGTTTGAACATGACATGCCACGGTATTTATCAAACAATTACTAAATTCATTTCGTGCGCCTAAAAGTGTCCAGCCCAACTTTGTGTTGACAGCTGTCAAAGATTCGCTAAGTTTCTTTTGCTGTCCGTCTGCTAACTTCCAGTAATTATCAGCGCCTATCAATAACGTTATACTGGTTAACAACTTTGCACCACCCGGAATTTTATTAGCTAATGTATAGTTCATAGAAAACTTGTTTTATTAATGGGTCGTTTGAAGAGGGCATATCTAGTCCATCGAAGCATATATCAGGAACTTCTACTGCGTTAATACAAACTGTGTCTGATTCATTGTGAGGTTTCAACTGAACCGATACTCGATTACATACTCGTACAGGCATATTTTCACGACTACCAAATACTGCTATTGAAATTTTATGTTCCAATAACTGGTAAATTCAACCGACGTGACTCGCATTCTTTGATAAAACTGATTTGGCTGCCTCCATCCATCACTAAACGAATAAAATTCGGTTGTAGGCCACTCTCCGTAACTATGAATGCACCAGCAGTTTGTAAATACACTTTCTCAATTGACCATTTGTTGAACTAGCCAAACCTACTTTTATATTTTCCGAATCTGCATGCGTTGAGATAGCTTCTGAATTTTGACTTGAACTTCCCTTAAAATAACTTTGATCACAGAACCTCTTTTTCCTTTGTGATTTTGAGAGGTGCGTTATATTCTACAGAAACATGATCTTTAGATTGACAAAACAAGCAATCTTCTTTTACTGTCGTTAGCAAACCTGCAGCTGTAACTAACTTATCACTTTTTTTCTTAAAATTTGTAAATCTACGCTCATTAGCACTTCTATGTTTTGGAAATTCTTGCTCTGAAACAGTTTGTATTTTCGTTATTGAATCAATTTCCAACTTGATGAACTGTAAAAATTTATCTACTCGATTTTCATTAGCGGCGTTAGAAATGTTACTAGCTACTTCATCGTTTGCACTTATAGATTTTTCTTGTAGTATTTATTTACTTCTATACGCATTGAGTAAGTTAGTGCTTTAAACAAAGTGGACTCTACTATTATTTTATATTGATTTGATGAAATTCCTAAAGATTTAAATGATCTAGTAATAGTTAATGTTGTATTATACAGTTTTCTTAGAGATGACACATCATTGTTATTTTTTACAGGCGCTAACGAGAGCAAATCTCGTATATAACTATCTACTATTAATTCACTATTGCCATATTCTTCTGTTAACATATCTATGGTATCATTAAAGCTCATTTGACTGGAAGTCAGGCCTTTAATGGCCATAGCTGCTTGGCCCGTTAATAAAGACCTCAAATAACTAAATTTGGCAATGTCATCTAAATCAACATCATCGTGATTATGTATTTTATATTGTTCCCAAAATGCTGGCCAAGAATGCACGTTACCATCAAATTTGATTAAGTCAAGTTTAGGTAATCTTACTGATGTTCTCTTCTGTCTAACCTCTCTGTTATTCTCAGAGGCGTTGTCACTTTCCTGACTCTGATTTCGTCTACTCTCGTTCGACTCGTATTCCTGTTGCCTTTCACTTGGAACAGTAGCATTAGTGCGACTAACACGAGAATTTACCTGTTGTAGTCTCGCTATACATGCTACAGCAGAATCATCGTATTCTATAAATCTCTCACACTCTTCTTCTAATTTTTCTTCGTCGCTCGTTGTTAGAATTTGTTCGTTAACTTTTTCCAAACAGTCCCGCACTGACTGAATTCTTGCGATAAACACAGGTATTTCTTTAACATCAATTTGTTCGTTCGATAGCGTTAAATAATCGTTGGTCAGATCCATTATGTTCCCGTTTTAGGTTTTGTAATCGTTACTTAGAAGTATTGCGATGCAATTCCACTACAACCTTTCGTTTTTGACGTTCGTTCACTGCTACAAAAAAACCTTCTTTCCTGGTTTCTGCACCAATATTACAAATTCGTTAATAATACTCCCAGACGTAGCAAAGATGTTTTAATAGATTACAGGGGAAATTAACAGAAACATATATACACGTTGTTTTTCGTTTCAAAACTGACAATCCTTATTTTTTTGACATTTCTAATTAATTCTCAACTTGGACATTAGTAAGTAAGCTAGATACTTTTTCTACACATATCTTTTTATATGTGATTACCAAATTGACGGAGCATTCAATGTGATGAAAGATTGTTCACTTTCACAAATGATTTTAAGAGAGAATGACAAATACATTGACTTAAACATATTTGGTTAATTTTTAATTGGTTAACCTCAACCCCTCTATATACTTACTAGAGGAGGATAGTTGACAAAACACTTATTTATTCGAAACTCTTCGTAATTCTTCACATAAACGTATTTTATTTCATTTTCAGTTTTATTCGTCTTCCCTTCAAAAATGCTCGATTTCAGCTGATCAAAGATAACTTTAATTTATTTATTATTTAGTGAAAGGGAGAAGTTTGATTTGATCAAGATAAATTATATTTTCAAGTTACCACCCAACACGACTCCATTTGTAAGAGGAAGCTATATGACAGGACCGTATTTGCAGCAGTATTCGAATGTTTAATGCCTGATATCATCCATTGTTCAACTGTTGTTATTGTATTCAAGTAATTGTTTCCATTGTCTGACTTTCGCAGGGTCAGTTCTGAAAATGCAGTTTTCTTAACTCTTACGTATTAATATTTCTTATTCTAACATATTCTTGCCAGTAGTAACACCCTTTTGGACTTGGTAAATTGTGAAAAATTTATGCTTGAATTATTTTTTTCACATCGTGTCCTCGACTGCTGCTACTTCTGTTGTTAGTTCTTTTGAATCTTTCAGTCGGTTGTCTACATAAAAAAAATTTCAAGTGGCTTTTGCTTGGTTATCATTAAATAATTCCATTCAAAACTTCTCCAAACGAAGCCCTTGTCACTTAGTGCACCAAAATCTGCAATAATTTTGACTTGCTGATATTAAGTCTAGACCTAACTATTAATTTCGTTTATAATTTTATAACTATAAGATTATGCTTTTTTTATATTGATCCTATTGTTTCTTTTCAAACAAACAAAAACATTATAAATAGCCAGCGAATAGTCAAACGTGTTACCAGATATGAAAAACCATGTAGGTTAATATTAATGTTTCATTCGAAGATTTACGTTATGCTTATGTGCCAGCTAGATTTGTTCCTAATACAACCGCCAAATTGCCTTCCTTACACAGTTCTTGTTTCCGGAACACCATCATGTTTAAGAAAAAAATTAATTCACCATTGTTTGTTCGCTATGATTTGTGGTTTTTCTCTAAAACAATAACATTAATTCTATACCGCTGTCTACAGTGACTTTATACAAGACAGTGGTGACAATAGGTGATTCGATTTTTGCAGCCATTACCAGATTAAATGTTTGTTTACCTTTGTTCCCATTATATTTTGTGATACACCTTATAAACGGACTTATCATTAAAATTAGACAATCAAAACTATTTTAAAAGTGGTAAAACCCTCACAAAAAGGGATATTTAGTTGCATTTTATCAAATGTAAAGAAACCAAAAGTAGCCTGTTAATGGCGGCTTATACCCAATTGTTGCCAATGTGTTATGTAAAGGCACTGTGCCGCTGCTCATTTACGTACTCTATCGATTCATAGTTTTGTCTCATTTTCTATGAAAATGGTTTTACGGTTGAATCTGAATACTGCCCTGAAGAGAGGGGCTGCACAGTTGAAGGGAAACATATGACATTTTTATCTCTTGCATCTCATAACATTAATAAATGGTATCGGGTATTAAAAATAGTCAACACCCCATTTTTAATCAGGATGCATCATTAATTCATTTTGAGTTCTATTTTGTTAGTCATATCTCATGAAATTTAAAAGACCCCAAGTTTAAGATAACAGGGATTGTTCAATGTATCCTAATAGTTTCCTTTTTGGTACAAGCATATTACATTTATTGAGGGGTCCAACTTCAATTTGAATTATTATTGTTAATTATTATGATATTATCTTAACATGTATGATATGTTTATGCTCATTAAATACGGATATGTATAGTGTATTGGTTGGGTAGCAGGCTCCGTGTGCAAGTAAACTTTATTTACTTTAATTCTTTTGCAAACCTCATTTAACTCGTCAATTTCTGGATAGTATACCTGTACATTTTTATACGATGCTTTAGATCTCCATATCTATTTTTCACAAATAATTTTCTTCAATTCACTTCAATTTCTTGCAATATTTTAATCAAACCCCATACAAAATGTGTTCATAAAAAAATAGGAGCCACATGCTCGCATCGCAGAGAGATAAAACTCTATTTTACGGTAGATGTTAATTATTTAGAAATTCTGATAATAGTGATATTGAAGGATAATAAGTAATAATAAGCCTTCATTTGCAACTGAATGGTAACTACCTTGATACGAATTCTTACCTGCATAGGAATATAGAAGGTGACTTCCCACTGTGGTTTTGTTTGACGCTTCCGAGTAAGCTTAACAATACAGGATGCGACTTCAAACTAAAAGCTGATATGAACTGAAGCTGCACTGTCTCTCATCTTTTATGTATGGATGGAATCGAACTATATGCTCTAAATTGGCAGCAAATTCAACATTTACACTACAGATAGACGTTAAGGCATCATAAATATTATACAAGAAGGAGAATCCTAGAAATATCTAGCTTTCCAACACAGTTTTCAAGGTTGTTGAATCTGAAGCAAGCTAAAACTATAATGAGCTCTTCATTGAAGTCTGAATTCGACCTTAGAAGTCTAGTTCAAACGGTTAGCAGTGATGCTGTGCCTATTTCAATGTACTGTTTGGAATCCTGAAGTAGTCTGAAGACTGATCAGGAAGACATAGCCATAAACATTGTCATGTCTAAGCAAAAATGTCACCTCTTAACGTCTCCAAATTTCAAGCCCACCTTTCAAAGAACAAGTTGACAAACTACAAAAATATATAATATTTGCTTTCGTTAAAATTTATTTACATACATATTATATATATATATATATATATATATATATATATATATATAAAATGAGCCAGAAACATGCATGTCCGCGGTTACCACCCTAACCTAACCTAACCCTTTTTCTTTTTGCGTGAGTTACCCATGAATCCCTTTGTTGTTGTTGTTGCATATCACGCGATATTCCTACATCTTCTTATATATATATATATATATATATATATATATATATATATATATATATATAGAGCGAGTAAAAGGTAGTCGGCTTGAACTAGTTAAAATCAGAATAGTTATAAAGTTATCGGGAATAAGCCTTCTCAGGAATAAGTAAACTCTTTTTACTTTATGTTGAAAGCTTTCGAAATCTCTTTATTTCTTCATCAGTCAACTACAAAGATGTATACAACTAGTTAAATAGGCAAAAATATTAAATTTAAATTTATTACTTACAAGTAATCGAGGTTAATCCTTAAATAATTCCTTTTCAAAGGATACCATTGCACAGAAAACCACTCACTTCTTAATGTTTTTAAAACAGTAAAATGTCAAATGTGTTGTCGTTTACAGCACCCAAAAAGAATGAAATGAATTTTGTCAATGAATGTTATTCTTTTTTGAAAAACAAAAAGAAGACGGCCTTGTGAAATGAAAAAGTTAGTTAATGACTCTTAACTTAAAAATTAGTTCACAACAAAAGAGGAAGTGATTAAAAACAACTGTGTTGCATGGTCAAAAACATCAGTACAGAACATACTCGGTTAATCCTCTCACTATCAATTGCTATGATCGTCTGATGAGGGAATCATACAACCCAGAACATGAATCGGTAGATTATTTTCATGTCATTCTCCCCCACACCCTGAAAACCACTGTCACTAGCAAGCAGCGCGGAGGGGAAATAAGTTTAAACCACAAGCTGTGAAGATGATGATAGGCAAAAAGTGTCGGCTAGGTTAGTTGTTTTTTAATTTTTGTTGAAATCAAAATTGAGGATGTTTGAATAGATAATACTCAGATTTTTTATGTCTGAACGTTTGTTCATGGCCAAAGGTTCATTATTGATATATACCAACTCTAGGAAAATTCTTTTGAAAGAATTACTTTCACAAAGTCAAAACTTTGGCGGCGTTAAATTTGAATTTACGGGACACAATTTCAAATTTAACGCCGCCAAAGTTTTGATTTGTGAAAGTAATTATTTCAAAAGAAATTTCCTAGAGAGGGTATATATCAATAATGAACCTTTGGCCATGAACAAACTTTCAGACATAAAAAATCTGAGTATTATCTATTCAAACATCCTCAATTTTGATTTCAACAAAAATTAAAAAACAACTAACCTAGCCGACACTTTTTGCCTATCATCATCTTCACAGCTTGTGGTTTAAACTTATTTCCCCTCCGCGCTGCTTGCTAGTGACAGTGGTTTTCAGGGTGTGGGGGAGAATGACATGAAAATAATCTACCGATTCATGTTCTGGGTTGTATGATTCCCTCATCAGACGATCATAGCAATTGATAGTGAGAGGATTAACCGAGTATGTTCTGTACTGATGTTTTTGACCATGCAACACAGTTGTTTTTAATCACTTCCTCTTTTGTTGTGAACTAATTTTTAAGTTAAGAGTCATTAACTAACTTTTTCATTTCACAAGGCCGTCTTCTTTTTGTTTTTCAAAAAAGAATAACATTCATTGACAAAATTCATTTCATTCTTTTTGGGTGCTGTAAACGACAACACATTTGACATTTTACTGTTTTAAAAACATTAAGAAGTGAGTGGTTTTCTGTGCAATGGTATCCTTTGAAAAGGAATTATTTAAGGATTAACCTCGATTACTTGTAAGTAATAAATTTAAATTTAATATTTTTGCCTATTTAACTAGTTGTATACATCTTTGTAGTTGACTGATGAAGAAATAAAGAGATTTCGAAAGCTTTCAACATAAAGTAAAAAGAGTTTACTTATTCCTGAGAAGGCTTATTCCCGATAACTTTATAACTATATATATATATATATATATATATATATATATATATATATATATATATGTGTATATATAATGGATATTTTGGTGAGGATGTGGCAATAAGACACCAGAATAAATTCTTTTAGATATTTATTCCCGAGCTTTCGAATAACTTTTATTCATTAACAAGGGCTAAAATTGATTGGTCAATGTCAATCATTATTAACAATTGAATGAAATAATAAATACATAAAATCTATAGCGAATTTTGGAAAAGTTGTAAATTTTTATAATAAATTCTTTTAAACATAAATCAACGAAAAACTCAAAAAACAATATGACAATAAACAAACTATTTGATCCTGAACTACTATAATTTCGATTTATTTGTCATAAAGTTAAAGTATGCTATGAATGTTGTGTTCTTTTTTCATAATCTAGAAGATACGAATAGATAACACTAAGGTTATTTAAGTCTGTTTTTTTATTTATGACATAATTTTGTTCAGCAATATACGTTGTTTCCAAAAAAAGACGTTTTCTATAATTACTTTCTATTACTAAAACTTTGGCAGATTGATAATCCATAGAATGGCCTTCATAAAACACGTGTTCTGCTAAAGCACATCTATCAGGATATAATCTACTGTCATTTGTATGAGAGGCGATTCGATTGGTTAGCGATCTTTTGCTGTGACCAATGTATTTCTTATTACAGATATTGGAAGGAATCTCATAAACTTTATTAGTTAATTTGTTAGTAGGAGTCTTTTTTAATTTATTTAGTGTCTCGACATCTGATGGTCATTGACACATTTACTTTACAACCGTAATATATCAATATAAATTTACATTAAAGGAAACAATTGAATGTCTTTTAAGAAATCAATCACTGAGGTGCTATTGTCCGGACACAGAATATTCTTAAGATCGTCATTCAGATGATGGCGTTGTCTTGCTGTGACATGGTGAGGGCAGTCTATCAAGGTGTGTTTCACCGTAAGAAAGATATTATGACAGTGGGCACAGTATGGTCGTTGCTTATCAGATTCCATTAAGTATCCATGTGTTGCGCGAGTATGTCCATTTCTCAATCTTCTAAAAACGAGTTTTCTTCCCTCTTGAGTAATGGCAATGTGCTGGAGTTAGGTGCTCGTTGAACTTCTGACAATTTGCTAGTGGATATGCTTAACATATTTGCCCATTTATTTCTGATGTTCCTTTTAAAGAAAGTTTTAAGATCACTGTAGAGCTGAATACGTTGTTTGGGTAACTCTGACGATGCCGCAGCTTTAGCGGACTTATCAGCAGTTTCATTTCCGGTAATACCAACATGTGAAGCGACTCAGATAAGGAAGACGTGAATTCCTTTCAACTGAAGGCATTGGATGCTTTCTTGAATTTGTTGGGCTAAATAATTTTTGGAGTATATGTCCCTTACTGACAGGATGGATGACAGAGAATCGGTGCATATTGCAACTTATTTATGGGTGTCCTCAATACATTTGACAGCTGAGAGTATACTGAAAAGTTCGTCTGTATGTACACTACAATAGGGAGGGAGTTGATGTGCGATGATTGAATAATTTGTTGTAGTAGCGGAGCAGCCTACTCCATTCTCCTGCTTTGATGCGTCGGTGTATAAAATTTCGTCAGGATTTTCCAGATCTATCAGTTCTAGGAAGGCTTGGTGAAGAAAAGAGCTCGATAGTTCATGTTTATTGTATTTACTTAAAGTTGTGTTCGCATATGGAGCTATTTTAATCCAGGGTGGTGAGTCCGAGAGAAAACTGTTGGCCGTTGGTCTATATTTTCGAGTAAAGGTTGTAAAAGGTGTTGTATTGTATGATAGCTAGTTACGGTAATTTGGGTTTCGGTTTGGTTTGAGTTTGAGTAACTTATTTAGAGTAGATCTGCTTGCATTACCATTAGATTAGATTAGATTTTAACGGGGTTACTGTGTACTGAGACCAAAGGTTTATTGTGCCCCCCCTATCAGAGCTGTTGTCGCTACTACTACAGCTCGCCTTCCAGTTCCAAGGTTCTAATGAACTCTAGTATTTAGGACGGCTTCAGCGAGGTTAGGTCTTCACTCTTACAAGTTTCTTGTCCAAAGCATTTCTTGCGTTGGCTTGCAATGGCGAGGCATTCCAAAGCTAGGTGATCAGGAGTTTCATCCTCCTCCCCACAGAATCTACACTCGTCAATCTCTGCTAGACCTATTCTCATTAAGTGCTTCCTAAGGCGGCAGTGTCCTGTAAGAAAGCCCGTGAGGAGATGTAGCTTATCTTTATTGAGGTCCAAATATTTTTTGGACCTAGCAGTGTCAAAGTTCCACAGGAACTTTTTGGAATGTTCCAACCCGGGAAGGCACCGCCAGAGTGCTTCTCTTTCGGTTTCCTCTTTCCTCCGAAACTCTTTCTTGTAGGAGCATTTTGCTACACCACAGAAAGGCTCCGGGCCAATAAAGGGCATTTGTGATCCTTTCCTGGCAAGTGTATTGGCCTCTTCATTTCCCGTGATTCCAGAGTGGCCAGGAACCCAGACTAAAGAGACCCTGTTATTCTTGCCTAATTCATCAAGTTTTCTTCGGCACCCCCATGCCAACTTTGAGTCAATGACATGGGAGCTCAATGCTTTGATAGCTGCTTGACTATCAGAATGGATCGATATGTCACATTTCTGGTAGTTTCTTTCCAGGTTCATTTCCACGCATCTTTCGATCGCAAGTATTTCTGCCTGAAAGACGCTCGGGAAGGAGCCTAACGATAATGAGTATCTGGTGCCAGACCCAAATACTCCAGCGCCTACTCCGATGGTGGTTTTTAAACCATCCGTATACCATCTAATGGTGTTTTCTTTGAGAGTTTGGGTGGTGTATTCCCTTTCCCAGTCTCTCCTCGTATTTAGCATCGTAGTGAAATTCTTTTCAATGCTTACTTTCCTGATCATTTCATCACTGGGAAGATTCGCTAATGAGGTGTATCTTGTCAGAGAGGACCAAGCTCCCTGATTTTTAATACTCTCATTGCCTGAACCTTCCTTAGATATTCTAAGAATTGCCTCTTGGGCAGATCTTTCTATCACCAGATGTAGAGGTGTGAGATCTGTTATGATCTCAAGTGCCCTAGTTGGACACGTTCTCATAGCTCCAGTGATGCACACACAGGCAAGCCTTTGAACTTTATCGAGGGTTTTCCTCGTGCTGTACTGACTTGCTTTTGTGTGCCAAACTATTGCCCCATACGTAATTGCTGGTCTCACAATTATTGTGTACATCCATCGCAGTATTTTTGGGTTACAGCCCCACCTCTTACCAGCTAGATTTCTGCACGCCATCAAAGCTCTTATTGCTTTACTAGCAGTTATTTCACCATGCTTATTGCACAGAAGCTTACTGTCCAGGGTTATCCCTAGATATTTAACCTCTGATTTCCATTCTATGATTTCCCCATTTAAGGATATGGGTTTCATGGCTGGAAGTGTTCTTTTCCGGGTAAATGGAATTACTTTGGTCTTGCTTGGGTTAATGTTTACCCCACTGACAAGCACCATTGCTCAATGATTCTGAGGCCCTTTTGTAATAAATCACACAAGGTGCTCTCGAACTTGCCTCTGAATATTAAAACAATGTCATCGGCGTAGCCCATACATTCGAAGCCAAGCTCCGTTAGCCTGTAGAGCAACTCATCTAAAACGAGGCTCCATAGAAGGGGAGATATCACTCCCCCTTGAGGTGTCCCCCGAGTGGCTTTAACTGAGGTGGTTTGATTCCCCACCTGTGTCTCAGCTATCCTCGTTGTCAACAACTCATACAATGGTTTCATTCACTCCTCGCCTTTTTAGTGCTTCTTTGACAGACACATGAGTTGTGTTGTCAAAGGCCCCTAATATATCCAGAAATGCGCACATTGCGATTTCTTTGTTGTTCAGAGTTCTCTGGATGACTTCTGTCAGCTGATACAGAGCCGTCTCAGTTGATCGACCCGCTCTGTAGACCTGCTGACATTTATGAAGTGGTATATTCTCCAGATTCTCTGTTCTTATGTACTTTCTCCATCGATTTGAGTAGAAACGATGTTAGACAGATGGGTCTAAAAGATCGGGGATCAGTCCCATCTTTTTTCCCTATTTTTGGTATGAAGGTTACCCTTGCCCTTCTCCATTTTCTAGGTATTAGACCCACTGCTAGACTGCTTCTTGTAATCTTCAGCAGGTGAGGAAGAATCTCCTCTTTCTCTTGCTGTAGGAGTGCTGGAAATATTCCATCCACTCCTGGTGATTTATATGGTTGAAAGGTACTTATTGCCCATTCCAACCGTTGTCTGGTAAATATTTTCTTAGCAATGTCCCAATCTTCCTTGCGGGATTTTCTGGTGTAGTTCATTGCTATTTCGGTGCTTGTTGCTGGTTCACTACCTGGAAAGTGGGTTTTAAGAAGAAGAATTGATCGTTCTCTTCACCTTCCGTGTATGATCCGTCTGGCTTTTCAGCGACATTATGGGGTTAGTTCCCCCCATTTGCCATGACCTTTTGTAGTCTGGCCGCAGTGTGAGTGGAAGTGATCTTTTCACAAAAGGCTTGAAAATTAAGCCTTTTGGCCTTCCTAGTTTCTTTATTGTACTGAGTAAGCTTCTCAGTGTACCTCTGCCAATTGCCGTCACGTTTGGCTCTATTAAAGAGCCGACGGACCTCTTTTCTAAGGTTTGACAGGTTCTCATTCCACCAAGGAGCATCCTTTTCTGAACGAGCTTTTGAGAGTGGGCAACTGGAATGAAAAGCTTCCATTATTGCCTCACTGATCTGTTCGACTCTTTGTTCCAGGTCGTAGTGCGGGTGATTTACCCCATTAACTTCGACGTGTTCCAAATTGTCCTTCAGATTGGTCTTGTAAAGAGACCAATCAGTATTTCTTGGATTTCGAATTGTAGGAATCGAGGTGGTATTTCCCTCTATCCTAAATTCGATGATCCTATGGTCGGAAAGTGATGGCTCGCTCATCACCCTCCAATCTTTTACATTTTTCCTAGCAGCAACATTAACGATTGTTACGTCCAGGACCTCTTCTCTTGCTCTCGTGACAAAAGTGGAGGTTGTCCCCACGTTTAAGGTCTCAAGGTTATTTGCTAAGAGATATTCTAATAAACACTCACCTTTTACGTTGTTATTGGTGCTTCCCCACACGGTATTGTGTGCGTTGGCATCACAACCAATTATAATTGGCAGCCGTCTGCTATCGCCGTGTCTCACTAGCTCTTGTACCTCTACTGGAGGTGTCATCGGCCCGTCTCCAGCGAAGTAGGCAGAGGCAATGACGATGTCTCGGTCGATACCCCCAATGTTGAGGTGAACCATGATTGGAACAAGGTCCCGTGACACGTATTCTGAAACACAAATATATTTTATGTTATTTCTTATGATTACACAGGCACGCGGAGATACTTGCCTTTGATCATAAATCAATTAAGAATCCTTACATGCCAAACCTTTGATTTGGCCTTCTTTTTTGATCCATGGTTCTTGGATCAGTACAATATCCAGCTGTAGTCTAGCGAACAACCTTGCAATCACGGCTGAAGCTCCCTTCGCGTGATGCAGGTTAATCTGAGCTACATTCGTGAACGTGAAGGTGAATAATTATGGATGAGAGAGGCCGAGTTACTCAGCCTCTATTCATCCCCCTCCTTTCTCTCTTCCTGAGCCTCCTCCACCACCATGGCATTATCTCCCTCGGTAATCGAGCAGGTTACTTGATCTCGAGTCAGACTCTCGACCCCCAGGCTGCTCTGCCCAGCATTCCGGGATGCAGAGGCAGTCTCCGCATTCCCAGTCATCCCAGCAGAGCCGGAGGAGATCTCGGGCTGACCCAAGGTCAAGCTTTCGCCTTGTTTCCCCTTTCCAGAGGTTCCATGTCCTTTGGATCCTCCGCGGGATTCTTCTTTTTTCCCAGCCCCGAGACAGGGATACGCCCAAAACGGAAGTTTAGCGCGTAACCTCCTGCCTTCAGAGCCTCCCCAGATTGGTGATCGATCCCAATCGTGAGGATAGTTCCCTGTCCCTCTTTTTTAGAGTTTAGAATCTTCCAAGCCTCAGTACTGAGGTTGGAGTTCTGAACCTCGACAAGTTGGAGGATCTTCTCCAGTTTCATGTCTTGGCTTCTTGGGAAGAACACTGTTATGGTGACCGGCTTTGGGATGTCGTCTCCACTTCGAGCCACCAATTCGGGTCCTTCCCAAAAGTTTAATTTCGGCGCTGACCTCATAAGCCAGTCTGCCGATTCTTGTGACCCACAGTCCACCAGTATCATTCCACAACGGAAATGGATATCTGAGAAGTGGATTCCCTTCTCTTTGCTCTGGCACAGCTCTTCCACCAGAGTGTCTTCCAGTGTGGAGAGCTGCTCCGCTCTCAGGATGACCCCAGGATAATCCTTGGGCATTATTCCCACCCTAAAAGCTTTCTCTGCTTTGACAGCTGCTGCGTAACCAGTGGCTTGCCCGGTTACCGTTGCAGCTGTTTTCGATTTCTTGCTATGAGGCCTAAGCGGAGGAGTAATATGCTCCGGGCCTCTTTTAAGCTTTGTTTTCCCGGTTGGTAATTCCTTCGGGGGGTTGGGCGCTGAGTTACCTGCTTCCTGGCCTCTTCAGTGGATATTCCCTGATTGAGGAGTCGCAGGTATTTCCGCACCCCTGCTCCACTGAGGCCTTTTCTCAGTGGGTCGTCTATACCGCCCGGTTCTCCCGGTTTTGGGAGGTCGAACGGCATACGACCTTTGTGCTGTTTGGCCTTTTTTCCCTCTGTGAGGTGCCCGGATGAAGAGGTGGAGGTTTTCTCCACTACTTTTCCGGTGAAAGTCTTACTTTTTCTATCCATGAGTGATCCCACGAGAAGCTAGGGTCATTACGGTCCACCGCTGCAGAGCCGCGCATGCAGAGGTAATGGGTTCAATACAATGGAGTTCCCCCCGGTGCTCCAAGGTCGAAACCAGTAAGGACTATTCTTCTATATAGCCACGCATTCTTCGGCCCGGTCTCCCACCTTGAATTTAGGTTTTTAATGAGGTTGTCTCCTCTTGGTCCGGACAGTAAAGCCAAGACCCCCCTCCCATCCCACTGGCCCGCGAGACTTGACCACAGACAGCCAGGAGACATTGGTGTAACAGGTGATTTCGAGGTAAGCTCGAAATTTCACCCGGCATCGTAACCCTGTGTGCAATCCCTTAGTCACGATACCACAGCTGGGACAGGTAAAGTTGGTCCGCGGCAGGGTATTCGAGGGCTGCCAGTTGAGTTTTTAGACACAACGAGCCCCAGGTATTTCCCCGCAGATCTCCTCCTCATATAAAATCATCTCAGAGGCCCTTCTCCTATCCGCCACCTGGAGACGCGCCGGGTTGGTACTTCACCTCCTCCACATCAATAAATACCCCGACGAACAGCGACGAACTACGTACATATCTACTGATGTGGACCCGTGCATTACCATATACAATACTGCTATATTCTATTTTTGATCTGATTAAAGCTCTATAGATTTTTAATAGTTGTTGTTCATCAGCTCCCCATGTGCGATGTGATAGTGTCTTGATCAGAATTATGCGTTTTAAACAATTACCATTGACATCGTCTATGTGGTGCTTCCACGTGAGTTTACTATCGAAGGTTATTCCCAGGAATTTATAGTGGTCTACTACATCTAAACTTCCCTCGTTCAGTTTAATATCAGGCGGAATTTGTTCGTTCCGTTTTCTGCTGAATTTGATTACTTTCGATTTTTTGGAGAGAAATTGAATCCTACTGTAACAGCCGAGTCGGAGATTTTGTCTACGGCATTTTGGAGTAATGTTGATGTGGTTAATGAGGATTTACCGGGACAGTACAAGAAAAGATCGTCGGCATAAATAGAATATTTTATTGAGGGTCTAATAGAGGAGCATACGTCATTTAAGACTGAAATTAATAAGGTTGGGCTTAATACCGAGTCTTGGGGGACCCAATTATCTAGGATAAATGGTTTGGGAAAATGACCGTTGACGGATACTTTGGAAGATCAATTACTCAGAAATTGTGTTGAAAAGTTTAGAATATTACCTTCCAGATTTATTTCTTTTCATTTATTGGTAATAGCGCGCCTCCATACTTTATCAAACGCACTTTGTATATCAATCGCCACAGCTACCACTTCTTGTTTCTTTGCAAAAGCGTTGGAAATATCTGCATACATAGATACCAGACTATCAGTCGTACATCTTTGGGACCGGAAACCAGATTGGGCTGGATTCAGCAGTTTATCAGTTTCGAGGTACCAGTGTAGCCGTTTGTTCACCATTTTTTCTAGGAGCTTACACATTGTACAGGTTAATGAAATGGGTCTAAATGATTCTGGTTTTTGGGAATCGGCATCATTTTTCATAAATGGTAGTATAACAGACTCTCTCCATATTTTTGGAAATTTACGGTTGATCCAAATTTTATTATGCAGTTCCAGTAGTTTGTTTAGACTGGATGTAGAAAGGTGTTTTAGGAAGATGAAAGGGACGCCATCTGGTGCGGCAGCGGAGTTTTTGGAAAGAGAAATAGCTTGTGTGAGTTCTTGGAATATGAAAGGGGCATTGAGTGAGTTGGAATGTAAAGTATCTAGGGGACTTTTGACTAGGGGAGTTTGAGGTGTGCTCATATTCTTCGATTTTTCTTGAGGGGAGTCTGCTAGGATATTGGCAATGTCTTCGCTGTTGGTAAAAAGTTGGTCGTCTTTAATTATTGCTGGTATAGTGTTTAAAGTACTACGACCTTGCATTTGTCTTACTTTTTTCCAAACTTCCCCAGGAGTAGTTGCTGGTGTTATGCTGCTCACATAGTTGTTCCAGGATGCCGTTTTGGTTTCTTTAATGATACGTTTTGGCTTGGCTTTTAATTTCTTGATGTGTATAAGATCCACTTGAGAACGGGTTTTCCTATATCTATTTAAAGCCTTGTTACATTCTTTTACAGCTGTTTTGCAAGACTCATTCTACCATGGTACGATTCTTTTGGAGTCATCTATCTCGTACTTTCCAATATACTTTTCTGCAGAGGTGATTACACATTTTACGAATTGTACCGTTGTTTTATCTAAGTTTTCGGCAATCTCGAGTGTGTCAGTTAATGATTCAGTAAATAACTTGAACATATTCCAATCTGCGTATTTTGTTCTCCATTTCGTCAAAGTATTTGGTGGTTTAATAGTGTTGTCGGTGATTAGTATTGGGAACTGGTCACTATCGTATAGGCTCTCTAGTGCTCGCTAGTTCGTTAAGGATGCTGTTCTGGGGTCGCTGAAACTGAGATCTATAGCTGAAAAAATTCCTGATGCTAAGCTGAAGTGGGTGTTACTACCAGTATTTAGTAGACATAAACTGGTATTATTGTTCAATATGTTTTCTATTGTTTTACCTCTACTGAAGGTGCGTTCTGAGCCCCACATTACGTTGTGGGCATTGAAGTCGCCAGCAAGAATGAACGGCTTGGGTAATTGTGAAGTGAGATCTGCAATATCGGATTCTCGTAAGTCACAATTTGGAGGTATGTAAATGCTGCATATTGTAATCTTGTGTGGACACCAGACATTTACAGCAACGGCTTCAAGGTTGGTAGTGAGTGGTAGTTTGGAAGAGAAAAGATCATTGGAAATAAATATTGAAGCCCCTCCACTGAGCCTTGTGAATGTTGTTCTGATAAAGTGGTAGCCTACAAAGTTTTTCAGATATGGCTTATGGGAATTTTTGAAGTTTGTTTCTTGAAGACACAGTATATTAGGCTGATATTCAGAAATGAGTTGTTGTATTCGTTCAATGCGTGGATAAACCCCATCGCAATTCCGTTGGATTAAATGGAACATGATTAAAGTAGTAAAAAAAGAAAAAAAGTGATTAGATGCTATTAAGAGGATTTATGTGATAATTGGGCCAAGTCAAGATCTTCATTATCACTTTGCCCTACTGATGATTGCGTTGTTGCGCTAGAGATGGTCTCCATGTCGGTTTCTTCGAGGGCTATGCTACCTTCGATTTTTTTCCGCAGGCGATAAAATCTATTTTTCATTGATCGATCTTTTAGATGGGGATATATCTCTTGCATATTAGTTAGGAGGCCTTTAATATCGGCCGTGAATTTTAGAGCCTCTGCATAGGGGTTAGCATTATTGTATGTGTTTTCGATGAAAGCGATGAAATTTTCCACGGGCATGACATAGTGTTCAGGGATGTCTTGAAGGTACGCTTCTTTGATGATGGTTATGGTTTCCTCACTTAGATGTGATTGGGGTTCTGATTTTTGAGTAGTTTCTTTCTTTAGCTTTTTCCTTGCAGATCTACTGGGTTTGATGGCGTCGGTGGTATTATTAGGAGCTGGCATAATAGATGATTCACTAAAAATTACCGGAGATACATCTCCAGAAACATCGTTATCGGTGGGTGTTGTATCTGAATGAACTATCTTCAATGCTCTTTGAAGTACCGTGAGTTTATTTTCTTGGTCATTCACTTTGGTGCTTGTGTCTATTTGGCATGGGAGTAGCTGTTGATTTTCGTTATCAGTAATAGTTTGGGAAGAATTATGTGTGGGCGGGTTTGGACGATAACCACTTTTAAGTTTTACTTATTTACAAATATTTGACAACCTACGCACAGCGATGTTAACTCGTCAAGTTCACAAGCTAGAATCCAGTAGGAGTCTTGTTTTTGAGCTTACTGAAAATTGAATTTACTGTAACACATTGTTTATTCGCAATTTTTATATTATGTGGTTTAAATACTCCAGGAATTTCAGGTGTCATATATTTTATATATGGAAAAGAAATATAAGTTGAAGATGTATTATTAGTAGTTAAAATATCAGTGTTTTCTTCGTTTCGTATTATGTCAACAATAATGTCATTTCTATTGTCAGAAGTATTATATAAAATATGTTTCAAAAGATATGAAGGATATGAGTTATTATAGAAAAGTTTGTAGAGTATTTTTAGATTTCTATTGTGAAATATTGGATTAGAAATTTGTAGGACTCTGGTTTTCATCTGTTTAATCAAGTTAATTTTTGTACTACGTCGATGATATGAATGGAAATTTATATATCTCCCAGAACTGATAGGTTTCCTATATCAGTCAATTAAGATTCTATTATCATTATTTCTAATAAATTTGGTATCAAGAAAAGGTAAAGATTGTTCTGTATTCTCCCTTTTCATTGTAAATTGTATATGCGGATCGAAGCTATTGAAGTAAAAGAGTATATTATTTATTTCATTACATGGAAGTGATAGTATTTTATATCATCTACATATTTTTTGATGAAGAACAAATAAAAGGGTAAAACAGAAATAACATAGTCTAAAATATAATTCATGACATAGTCTGCTAATATAGGAGATATTGAAGATCCCATAGGTGTTCCAAAGGTTTGTTGGTAATTTTTGTTATTGTAAGAGAAAAATGTATTATTAAAAATAAATGTAATTAATTCTAAAAAAGTTTCTTTTTCAAGTTTGCAATTTTTACTTATATCATTCCATTTATGTGGAAGAGATGTTGAACATATATTTAAATGAACATTACTAAAAAGTGATACTACGTCTAAGCTTAAAAGAACTTAATTTGATGGTAATAGTAAGTTATTAAATGATTTACTAATTATTATTATTTATTATTATTATCAACTATTACCAATATATATATATATATATATATATATATATATATTGCTTTTCAACTACTCAAACACAACGTAATTTGCTGCAGACTTATTACCAGTGCAGTGGTAAATACACACACACACACACACACACATATATATATATATATATATATATAAATATATATATATATATATATATATATATATATATATATGTGTGTGTATTTACCACTGCACTGGTAATAAGTCTGCAGCAAATTACGCTGTGTTTAAGTAGTTGATAAGCTCATTGATTAATGAATTTGGAAATATTTTATTTTATTTTTCTTCCACTTAGACAAGTTGAACTATCTTACCATGTAACACAGCAAGACGTTATAATAGTTTCTTTTCAGTCATGTGTATTTATTTGACCTGCTAATATATCTTCCAAGTGGCAACACATTTGCATACCTATACATAATTGACGTATTCTCGTATTTTCAAAGAATTCGCGTATTCCTTCCTATATTGTATTACATTTCCTCCTTGCTTATCACCATCGTTTATTTAGGTTTTTTGATAGTTTTTACCATAAAATATGATTTTCACATTCATTTTAGATTATCTAAGAAATGTAGAGAAATGTGTATTCAATTGTAACTTATACACTTTCAAAATAACTGTTTTATAATAACTTCTGTTTCTTTTTTCTTCGGAGTACAAATTTAATAATGAAGGGTCTTACCTAGGAACAAGCAATTTCAGTATAATTTCTCATACCGTTACAATAAATTCTTATTGTATGTGTCTGAATTTCGATAGCTATTCTATAGAAAATTACTTGGACACTGCGCATGAAAAGAAATATTGAATTTGCAGTGGGGGATACTCAAATTGATGAAGTGGCGTTTAATGTATCCGCACATGTGTTTAAAACCCCAAATTGTGTGCGAATCGCCTATTCCTACATGCATAGGGTTGGAGGTCTACCCTTAATGTCATTTGTGGTAACATTGGTTGAAGTACATACTTATTAAAAATATATAATGCCATAAAATAAAATTTGATTGGTGCTGGAAAGATTAGCAGATGATTATTTGTTCAAAATGTTGAAAGGAGTATTATTATCGCAATTTATTTTAACTCAAACTAAACTAGAAATATATATTTTAATGTATATATGAGGTGTCCTACGAGGTTTTGGCCAGTATACATCTGGAAAACTGTTTGAACTACGATACTGAAATTTGGCAGTTATAAACCGTGGGTAGTAGTATTTCGATTAAATGTTTTTAATTTCCCACTTTTCTCTGATAATGTATAACGAAAGGTATTAATAAACGCGTACCTTAATGAATAAATAAAATATTAAACTTATGGAGATTATATTAACGAAAAAATTTAAACGCGTATTATTCCTTTACTTCGTATCGTCATATCAATACCGTGTTTTGAAGATGTATTGTGTAAGTTTACTCTTATGGCTGCCCCATACAAATATCACAATAAAATGTTTTGTCGTTTTTCAGAAAATGTCATTAGATACGAAGCACCAAGAGGTGAAGTGCGGGAACCAGATATTGATTTAGAAGACATTAGCTATGATGGAACTCTTGATGGCAAAATGATGAGAGGTGGTTTGGGACAACTAGTAGATGGCCTTTATGGAGATAATGATTACCAAAGGCAGTTACAAGGAGAACAATCAGGTAGGATATTATAACATTGATGTGTAAATAATACTTTTATGAGAAAGTCAACACATCGACTACTTCAGTTTTTCTGGATTGTTTCAGTATCGCCTGTGCATAGATTCATTGAACGGTTTGAGATTTTTCACGACCATCAAACATTTCATTGAGCCTATATTTATATATATATATATATATATATATATATAAGCAATGAATAGATTAGTGGGTATTGCACGCAAATAGAGGAAGGGGCTACTGAGAAGAGTGGTAACCGCAGACATGCATGTTTCTGGCTCATTAGCCGTCATCGGTACGGTACAACCAAGAAAAGATGTGAAACATGGGAGCAAAGGTGTTGAATGAAACATGAGAAAATATAACAGAATTCAGCAGGATAGTCTTTTCTTGGATGTACCGTACCGATGACGGCTAATGAGCCAGAAACATGCATGTTTGCGGTTACCACTCTTCTCAGTAGCCCCTTCTTCTATTTGCGTGCAATACCCACTAATCTATTCGTTGCTTATTGTTTATATGTCACGCAATATTCGTACATCTTATATATATATATATATATATATATATATATATATATTATATATATATATGTATATGTATATATATATATATAAATAATCCTATATATATATATATATATATATATATATATATAAAACTATAAAACATAAATTTCGATTTTCTGCTACACCTGCTTTTAATCGAAATTTCAATAATTTCGACGTATTGGCCTGACCGTCTTTCGAAGGGAAAATCAATTACATTCCTGGCTAATACCACGCAGAATATTGAATTACATCCCCTTCGAAAACCGTAGTCAGCTGGCGCATCTTCACTTTCAGTTGCGAACGAACACCTCAGATAAATTCGACCGTATTAGTCGTATGAAATAAAATGAATATAATTTCATAAAATACGAGATGTCTATATGAAACATAAATTTCGATTTTCTACTACAACTGGTCGAATTTATCTGAGGTGTTGGTTCGCAACTGAAAGTGAAGATGGCGCCAGCTGACTACTTCTCGCTTGTGTGTAGCTACACGAGCCAAGTAGAAGTTGTCGAAGGACGGAATCTTCAGTTTGGATTAGAGACTCTGAACTGGAAGGCATTACGGCACTCTTGAAGAGATCCAAGAAGGTCGAAACGCGTCAGAGTACTATGTCATTCCGCTATCAGTTGCGAATCACCACAGATGTCCGTATCGGCAAAATGATCAATCGACGTCACGGTTTTCGAAGGGGATGTAATCCAATATTCTGCGTGGTATTAGCCAGGAATGTAGTTGTTTTTCCCTTCGAAAAACGATCAGCCCAATACGTGGAAATTATTGAAACTAGGACTAAAAGCAGGTGTAGTCGAGAATCGAAATTTATGTTTCATATAGACACCTCGTATTTTATGAAATTTATTTATATATATATATATATATATATATGTATTTCTTAAACCATTATTATATATTTATCATTTTTAGAGTTTTCATGGATTTCGGTTTATTGGAAAAAATACGACTATTTTATAACATTTCGCCTATCATAGTAGTCTTTTTCAAATATGTGTTATTATCAACAAAGAGATTCATGGGTAATTCACGTAAAACGAAAAAGGGCTACTGAAACAGAGTGGTAACCGCGGACATGCATGTTTCTGGCTCATTAGCCGTCCTCGGTACGGTACAACCAAGAAAGGGTGTGAAATATGGTAGCAATGGTGTTAAATGAAACATGAGAAAATACAACCGAATTCAACAGGGTAGTCAAATGCAACATTTGTGTCAGCAATATTAGAAGATCTCGAATATTCGAGACAACAACCAACATATATACGGAGGCGCATATAACACTATTTCCTACCCAGAGTTAATGAAACAACAACAAGATGTACGAATAGTGCGTGACATATGAACAACAAGCAACAATGGGATTAGTGGGTATCGCACGCAAATAGAAAAAGAGGCTACTAAAAAGAGTGGTAACCGCAGACATGCATATTTCTGGCTCATTAGCCGTCCTCAGTACGGTACAACCAAGAAAGGGTGTGAAACCTGGGGGCAAAGGTGTTGAATGAAACATGAGGAAATACAACAGAATTCCACATTCTAAGTCTACGAAGGTTGTTTCTTTGGACTTGAAAAAGCAATTCCATATTATTTCTAATAACATTGCAGTGTAACACAATGTTGTCTATTAAATCTTGTCTTGGTTGCATATATGTTGCATAAACCTTACTTTTGAGATGACCCCAGAGAAAGAAATCCATAGGATTAACGTCTCCTGATAGCGGTGGCCATAGAAAAGGACATCCACGACCAATCCATATATTAGGAAACCTTGTGTGTAAATGCTGTCGTACATCTAAACTGAAATGAGGAGGGGCTCCATCATGCATGAACCATAAATTCCTATGAGTTAGTAGTAGCACATCATCAAACAGGTTCCATAACTCATTTTGTAAAAACTCCAATTATATCTGACCTGTCAAAGTACCGTCAATAAAGTATGGCTCTATCAAAAGATTGCCAACTATTCCTGCCCAAACATTAACCATGAATCTATGCTGGTTCCTAGTTTGGATAATGCCATGTGGATTCACATCATCCTATAAATGCATATTATAAGAATTAATGACTCCATCTCTGGTGAAACTGGATTCGTCCGTAAAGAGAACGTTACTAATAAATGTATTGTCTGCTTGTTGTTGTCGCAAAAACCACTGGCTATACTTAATTCGTTCAGGATAATCAGCCACTGTCATACTGTCTACTTTTTTCATGTGAAAAGGATATAACAGCTGTTCTTTCAGGACGCGATGAACAACTGATTTCGAGACGTTATGTTCTTTTGATAATTTTCGTAAACTCGTTGATGGTTCATTATCAACTGCATTCAACAAATCTTGTTCAACTGCCACAGTACGTATGCTTCGTACTGGTCCTTCTCCAACTTTTTTTGGAAAAAAAATTCCTAAAATTTAAAATTTTGTTTTGTATACATGGAAAATTAAATTTAATTATTCATACCTGTTTCTCGTAACCTGAGATCAATACGCTCAAACATTCGTCTGTCTGGCAATGCTCTGTTTGCATAAAGCCTTCTGGCCTCTTAACATTTTAGAGAAGCCAGTCCATACATTAAATGCATATTTACGTACTCAATAAAAGTGAATTTTGCCATTGTAACTGTTAAATTAAGGACATGAACTATTGACAAGTACTGACTACGAACTATTCTACACAACGTTAGACAACCAATCAATCCTATGGTTACTTGATAAACGGTAAAAACACGTTTAAAATGTTTTTACCAACTTTCGAATTAATAAGTCGTTATTGTTTTTATCTTCTGCTATCGTTATATTATTTTTTTGTAGTACAGTAGGTAAATCTTGGACATCGTATTAATAAGTTATTTAGGTAAATTGGTATGTAGTGCAATAATAAAACTGTAAATATTAGCCAAACCGCTTATTTTATCGAGTTCCAACAAGAGTACCTTTTCGTTAGCTTAATGTGTGGGAAAGTTAATTTAGATAATTTCATATAGGGTGTGCCATCCCTGCAAAATTTTAGGATCACTAACGATTGCGAGTAGTCCGTCCCTGGCTTCAAGGCATTACTGTAAATCTGTTTACCTTTCCAAAATAAACATACACGTACATTATAGCTTTGCCGTAAATTTCATAAAGATCAAATAACTAGTACAAAAAATAAAAATAAAAACCAAATTCAAAATTAAAACTTTGGAGGCCTATAACTCGAAAACGAGGGCCTGCATAGAAAAAATTTATATGAAGTACTAACATTATTTTGGCTCAGATTATACGCTCCTGACTTTTTTCCCATTAGTCCCGGGACACCCATATATATATATATATATATATATATATATATATATATATATATATATATATATATATATATATATATATATATATAGAAGGTAGTTATTTTGCCAATAACTAGTTAGAAACAAATATTAGTGGGGGATTTGGCATCTGAGACAAAGAATACTCTGTTTAATTAGTCCGAGCTTTCGAAAATGTTTATTTCCATCCTCAGGGACACTACAATTGATAAAAATAGTCAAAATTTAAAATCAAACAATAAAATTAACACTTACATTAAGTGAGGTTATTTATCATTAAGTTGGTGTAAATGTGAAAACAACATCAATGTACTTTTTCTTTCCTTGAAAAATGGTTCTTACTAATTACAATGTACAAAATTGCATGTTAAAATTATCATAGTATCTAGAATTTCTCTAATATATACAATTTTTTGTGATTAAAACAGATCAGCTACCACGTGAAACTTAATAAAATTTTAAGGTTAGGAAACTGTCACTAAAGAATTCTTCTCTTCCATTGACGCCTTGATTGAGACTTATACATTTGGTTATCTAGTTATATAAATCAATGAAAGGAGGCCGCTTGAGTGAAGTTCTCTCAAAACAATACTGTTTATAAATTTATGTTATTAAAGTATGTGACAGTTGTGTATTGAAATTGATTGTTAACAGGTATGAATAAATAGAACTAAGGTTATCAATATCTGTACGTTTGTTCATAATGTTAGGTGTCTGCGAAATATATGTCATTTCCAAGAACGTTCTCTTGGTATTATTAGTTTCGGTGGCTAAAATACGAAAATTGTCATAATCCATTACATGACCCTCACTGCGCACATGTTCCGCCAAAGCACATCTGTCAGGGTGCAGTCTAGGGTCATGTGCGCAGTGAGGGTTATGTAATGGATTATGACAATTTTCGTATTTTAGCCACCGAAACTAATAATACCAAGAGAACGTTCTTGGAAATGACATATATTTCGCAGACACCTAACATTATGAACAAACGTACAGATATTGATAACCTTAGTTCTATTTATTCATACCTGTTAACAATCAATTTCAATACACAACTGTCACATACTTTAATAACATAAATTTATAAACAGTATTGTTTTGAGAGAACTTCACTCAAGCGGCCTCCTTTCATTGATTTATATAACTAGATAACCAAATGTATAAGTCTCAATCAAGGCGTCAATGGAAGAGAAGAATTCTTTAGTGACAGTTTCCTAACCTTAAAATTTTATTAAGTTTCACGTGGTAGCTGATCTGTTTTAATCACAAAAAATTGTATATATTAGAGAAATTCTAGATACTATGATAATTTTAACATGCAATTTTGTACATTGTAATTAGTAAGAACCATTTTTCAAGGAAAGAAAAAGCACATTGATGTTGTTTTCACATTTACACCAACTTAATGATAAATAACCTCACTTAATGTAAAAGTTAATTTTATTGTTTGATTTTAAATTTTGACTATTTTTATCAATTGTAGTGTCCCTGAGGATGGAAATAAACATTTTCGAAAGCTCGGACTAATTAAACAGAGTATTCTTTGTCTCAGATGCCAAATCCCCCACTAATATTTGTTTCTAACTAGTTATTGGCAAAATAACTACCTTCTATATATATATATATATATATCACCCTGAATGTATATGTATTGAATAATAAATTAATTATGAGGGTAAGACGAAAAGAATAAGATGGAAATGTATAGTAAAAAATAACTTGATTTGAATTGATGAATATTATTATTGAAATATAAAATAATTGAAATTAATATGAAGAGATATTGATGAATAATGGATGATATGAAAAGAACAGAATTACAATACTGTAATAGGATTATAGATAGCAAGAATTATAAGAATGAGATGCTATAATAAATTATTAAATTGAATAAAATTTGGTTTTGTTTTTCCTTTTATACATAAAATAAATCAAGAAACTAAATTTTGGAAATGTTGTTGTAGTATGAATGGATGCTTACATTGTAATCCAGTAAAATAACGAGATAAAGAAAGAAAGATCATATTTTCTTTATAATAGTAATACGATAAAATCTGTCAATTGAGGTTTTATTTTCAGTAATTCAATATAATGCAAGAATATGAGATTCTCTTGATAAATTTTGCAATACTAAGTTTACATAGAAACATATAAAGTCATATTATAATAATAATCAAATATAAGTGGTAATAAAATAAATTTACATAATGCAGCACGGAATCTTAGACAGAATCAAATTTTAACAGAGGAATGTGAAGGACGAATAAATGATATTGTGAGAAATCAACGATATACCTCACCATATTTTATGTGATATAATGAATCATAGCAAAGAAACAATTATAGATATTATAATAAAAGATTCAACTTTATTTTTTTATAGTACATGTAAAATAAAAAAGCCTAAAAAGCCTATTTCCAAATAAGGAAATATAAATACCGGAAACGTGAATGAATTAGATGATGGTATAAATAAATAAAATTTTAAAATTATTAACAGTCTATATGTAACATGTAAGGGACATATTATCTGGTCCTCCGAGAGAATTATGTGACCATGCTCAGCCTTCACACACATTTTAAATCAAAACTGATCCTGTTCAGTATTTTAATTTTATATATCATCACATTTATTCGTTATAAAATTTTAGTTACCCGTTGGTCCAACAATGAAATTTTCAATAGAACGATCCTTAATATTTCATAAGATACATAATAAAATAAAAAAACCCTGGGGAGTTCCTCATTACACTCATATTTAATTTCAACAAAAAACTCATTTACCAGTTTCACGGTTAAAACCCTTGGTACTTAATCAACATTTTGACCGAATCTTTTTTCATAAAATCACTTAATTTATTATGGACTTTTCGCTTTCATTCAGGGAAAATTTTTTGCTACAAGGTTATAGAATATTGAATTATTCAAAGGGTTGAGCGCTTAATTCTCAAAGAGTTTCCAAATTTAACACCTACAATAAACCATAAATACATGAACATCAAAATTTTTGGATTGTACGACGAAAACTCAATGTAGAAAATATGAAACCAGACGGGAAAATATTGCATATTACGAGACGTATATAAAATAATTCATAGAAGTTGGCCTTTTCTAATTCACTAGACAAGGTTTAGAGAACAAAATTATAGTAGATGAATAGATAGAAGTAGTCGATGTAATTCAAATGAGTGACGATTCACATGACATGTATAAAAAATAATGCATATATGTATCTACGGAATGTAAAGTAAAAACAAAAAATATAATTCTAATTCGTTTCGTATTAAAAATTTCAGTTTCAGATAATTTAATATTCTATAACGAAGAACATTGGTAAGTTCCATAGTGATAATGAAATGAGAATAAAAAACTAGACTGTTCTGACTTGTATTTGGTAACCGAGGCTTGGTTGTTTAGTGCCCAGGCATAGACTACTCGTTCAAACTGCTCTGACTAGGTGGACTTGTCCCTGAATTGATAGTGATTGTTTGTGTCGATAAAAGTTTAAAGATTTAGTTTTATCTAAAATAAAACTTGTTCCTTAGAACAAATTCACTGGGATTACTGCGGAAACTCCAGGACTAAACAACATTTGTTAGTAAATTCTACCTAAATTCCTGACTGAAGAAGTGTGCTGTTGTATTATCACCAAATAGTATGGTCTTACAAGTAATGGTTGTACTGTAAAAGCTTATTGAGGATTTAGCTATCCATCTGTATAGAGTACAGAGAATTATTTAACTAAAGAAGATTTCCCGGATTACTGTCTTCGAATATCAACTTTTAAGTTAAGTAATTTTATTTTGTATGGCTTCACCAATATTATTTTATCTGTTCGTTTAAGTTTAAAATTTTTTTTCACACATACTGACATCTACTAACCACTTCTTCTAAAATTTTGTAACTAGTTTTTTTACATTCATTATATTTATACATATTTTTATTTAGTTGTTTTATTTATTATACAGGTATACCTGAAAAATTGCCTTCAGCACATTTTTTCTAAAACATTTTCTAAAACTAGCAGAGAACAGCAGTTAAGAGTTGGCCGATATTTGAGGTTGATTTTTTTCTAATGTTGTTCAGGAACAAAATTAGTGGCGCCCTTCATTAAATTTCATTTATCTGTATCTTAGTTTTTTCTCTCTTTCCTCCCTTTAATTAACTTCTTTTAGATATCAGAGCCCTGAAAACTGGCTTTGTTATCTCCAATCTCATTATCACTTTGAAAAGAACCTACTCTCTTTTTATTTCTTCCTTTCTTTTATATTTTTTTTACCCTGAGAGTAACAGAGTGTGTTTCACTGTTTAGTATTAAATAACGAAACATCTTTCTTTCTTCAGGATTGTTATCTTTCATTTCATTTGAAGAAAATTCATTTAAATCTACATGTGGATTTTCTAAGAATTGTGGTCCCTGCCACCATAACGAACTTTTAATTATGGCTTTTAGAGGAATGCCTCTACTAATTAAATCTGCAGAAATGATGTTTGAATTTATGTGCCGCCACTGACAGTTTGAAGTCAAGTTTTGAATTTCAGAAACGCTATTTTATACAAAAATTGACCATCTAGAAGGATGTGATTTGAGCCAACACAGTATTTGAGAATCTGTCTACAAATTCGTAGTAAAGGAAGGAATTTTATTTTCAAAAATTGAAATTATTTTTGTAATAAAATTAGCTAATGAGATTGCAGCACAGAACTCAAGACGTGCCAGTGTAATGGTTTTTAAAGGAGCTACTCTACTTTTTAAGCTATAAAATTACAAGAAACCAAACCATTGTCATAAAATTCACGAATATAAACAACAGCACCAAATATGCCTTTAAACTGCTATAGGAAAACCCATGAAATTCAATTTCCAAAATTTTATTATTGAAGAAAATGTGTCTAGGAATTATTAACTGAGATGATTCATGAAATTGTGAAATGAAATTTGAGATAAGACAACACGTTTAGTAATCAAATTTTTGCTATAATTCTTGGGAACTACTCTCCACCTAGTTGAACTTACTATCTTCTCGAAGCACACAATGTTGAGGAAGAAAATATTAATTTTCTTGGAACTCATTTACTAATTTCAAAGGAACATATTTAGCATGATTTAACAAAACATTTTCATCTATAAAGGATTTATAATCTTTGAATGAACTAGAAGTTTTAGGATAACGTTTTTCAAAATTATGAAATCTATTTTTTGCATGTTCATATAAACTTTTTAATGGCAAATATACCTGAAAGGAACCATTTTATAGAATTTGTATACTTGTTACGTGTTCAAAGACAACGGTTAAAATTGGAATAAAATAACTAATTCATTGTTATATACAGCAAAACTCTTTTGAAGATAGTAGAATCTAATATCAATCCTAAACTATAAAATTAAAAATAAATGATAAATAATATTCTTGCTCCGCCACTGGTAGCAACACAAAATTAGTAAATCTTAGACCAGCTTCAGCACTGCTACTAGAATTGCGAGAAGACGATAGTGAATTTCAATAGATAGTTATCTATAAAAATGTTCGGTGACAAAATTTGTCTATGGATTTGACCAACTAACCAATTTGATAAAGGCCAAATATTCTTCTTTCTCTTTTATCTCGAAGACATTAGCTACTGACAATTCACTCTTGGTTGGATTTGTGAAATTTTGGCCATCGCTGGATAATTTGATCCATCCTTATAGTCTATTTGAAAATCAAGAGAGAGTAAATTCCCAGAAATGTTTTGCAGTTATCAGTGTTAAAGGCAGTAAACCATAGACGTGCGTTTTCAAAATTAAATTAATATGGAAATAGAAATATTTAATTTGTTTTAGTTATTTATACCTAGATTACCAATTTTAGATAGATAAACATAATTCGTAAGTAGTAATTTAATTTGGGTAAAATGAAGAAAAAGTCAATATTATTTTAGGCATTTTGTTTTAGGCATATGTTTATTTATAAAATATGTATATAATATGTACAGATAATTACAATTATTTATAAATTAATATGAGGAGCTAAAAAAACAATTAAGTAGGTATATGAGAAAAACAAAACCAACCGCAAGGATAAAATTTGACGAGCAACATGCAAAAAATACGACAATATTAAATCTTAAAAAATTAAAATCTGAAAATAAAATTAAAGTACATAAATTAATAATTTTAAAGTTATGGTTCCTCGCACTCTGTGTCAGAAGATTCACCATCTGATTCTAGAGAAATTACAATGGGCTCTATAGTAATATCAATTTTGTTATCTAGCTCCCACATTTTTTTTTCTATTTCTGTAACGTGTCTAATACATTTTTGCCAATTTTCACTTGTTACTTCAGATATTGCCTTATTGAAGAGATTTTTAACATCTGATAATTTAAAAGTCGTGTTATTTCTGGCAACATAACCTTTAACTTGAGCCCATATTAATTCTATCGGATTCATCTCACAATGGTAGGGTGGTAAACGAAGGATTTCAATTTCTCGTTTTTTGGCTATCTCCTCAATATTATATTTTTTATAATTTTGCTTATGTTTTTTAGCAATAGTTAACAATTCTGCCCTCAGCATTGTATTGTCAAAGGCTAAATTTTTAGAAGATAACCATTTTGCAATTTCATCCTTTTTCCATTTAGTGGTTGGTAAAGGTTCAAGTAATCTGGAGTGGTAACTTGCATTGTCCATTATAATAACCGATCCTTTTGGTATGAATTGAATCATCTGTTCAAAATATTCCTCAAACACGTCTCCATTCATTTCTTCGTGATAATCAACGGTTTTTTTTATTCAAATAAGAGTAAACCATTCTCAAGAAAACCGTTTGTACTGCCTATATGACAAATAATTAATCTTTTACCTTTTCCTATAGGTTCCTTAAAACCAGTAGTATATCCTTCTAGAAAAGCTTGATGGGATGATTTTATATTTTTGTATTTCCAAACTCTTCCTACACAATGTCCTTCATTAACCCATGTTTCATCTAAATAATAAATGTTTTTATTTTGAGCTTTAACTTGTTGTATTCTTCTGAGGTACTGTCTTCTCCAACATACAATTTCTTCAGAATCAATTATCATTGAGTGCCTGCCCATTTTTTCAAATTTAAAGTTTAACTCATGTAACACTTTCCATAGTTTATCCCGGCTTATTGTGGGTAAATCAACATCATTCGTAATGGCTTGCAAAACTTTATCTAAAGTTGGTATTTGCTTGTTTATAAAAAATGAGTGAACAAGCTTACGAATAGCATTTTTAAAAAACTCGTCCACGTTGACTTTTAATAGTTTTGGTCTACCTGGTTTCGGCTTTGGTGAGGTTACTCCACCTGATTTTTCCTCCTTTAGAACTCTATATATTGTAGATTTTCCATATCCCATTGCCTTAGATGTTGTTTCAACTACACTGTCAATAGTGTTTGAGGGATTTTGATGTTTAAAATAGTGGTACACATTCACTACAGCACTCTTTTCATTGAGCGATAAATGGTTTAGTTTTAATTTTTTCACTGGCGTATACTCACAAACTGCTTCCATTTTTAGTCACTACTATTTGTCACGTTTATCGAAAATCAAATAACTGCATTTCTAGAAACTTAAGCACTATTTAAGTCAAAATATCTGTCATTAGAAGCGGTCGGCGGGCGTAATTTTGGCCGGTAATCCCTTGGCCTACCTGCATAAATCAAAGGGTACCATTTATGACAGGGGTAATTTCGGCCGAGGGGTTGATGTTTACGATGAGATTGAAATATTGGTAATTACGCTTAATAGTTTCTGTAAAATATTAGTTGTGTATTTATTTGGAAATACCTAATCCTGTGTACCTGTCGGAAATACCTTTAATTTACTTATCTCTTTATTCTAATAACTATGTTGTACCTACTTAAGATTATTCCTTTAAATGTATAAAATTCACAAATAACAGGTATAAAATTATTATAGCTAGTCAGTATTATAACTTATCTTTAAGCTACTAGTCGATAGAAAGCATAAAATATATTATTTGTATACGATGGCATCAGTTTCAGTAATTAAGAGTTCACGCGGTTGTGACTTACTAGTTGTAGAAAAGTTTCAGTTTTGTAAACAGGACGTATTAAAAAGTGGTGAAGTACGTTGGAGGTGTATAAAAAAAAATTTAAGATGTTTAGCCAAACTGTACACTGTTGGTGCGGAATACACAGTGACTAGAAGTGAATTAATCCACAACCACGAGTCCGATGAAACTACGTTGGAGAGAAAAATAGTGACGACTTCATGCAAGCGCAAAGCTGAGGAAGACATATCGGAGAAACCTTCAAAAATTATTAAAAGCGTTCTTTCAAATCATTTGCCTGAGAATTTGTCATCGATAGATGTCAGTCTAATAAGAAGAAATTTGTACAACAGCCGCCGTAAGCTCTTACCAGCCCTGCCTAAGGATATTCACGATGTACATTCTGTACTCGATAGTTATGGACCGAAAACCACAACAGGTGAAAATTTTTTGTTTATTAACAGCACAGCTGATAATATCATTGTTTTTTCTTGCCATACAAATATAATAAGTTTATGTAAAATGAAAGATTTTTACATGGATGGCACATTTTCTTATTGTACAAAATATTTTTATCAGTTATTTACCATCCATGGACTGGAAAATGGGCATTATGTTCCTCTTTTGTATTGTCTGTTGCCCAATAAGACCAGTGACACATATATGAGACTTTTTCTGTTGGTAAAATCTAAAAATTTTGAACTTTATAATATTGTTTTTGAACCGAAGGAGGTATTTGTGGATTTTGAAATCGCAATTCATAACGCATTAAAAGTTGTCTTTCCCAAAACCAAACTAAATGGTTGTAGATTCCACTTGCACCAGGCGTGGTATAGGAAAATACAATCATTGGGATTAACCCAAATGTATAAAGATAAAAACTGCGAGGAAAGCAAATGGCTTACTCATACTTTTGGGCTAACTTATTTAGACCCCTCTGAAGTTGAAGATTGATTCATATTTGATCTCATGTCATACAAACCGGACCATAAACTTATAGATAAATACGCAGACTATTTATTAGAAAACTACATAGCGCCAGAATCTCATTTTCCACCAAATATATGGGCATATGAAAACCCATCAATTAAAAGAACCACAAATGCCTGCGAATCATTCCATTCGCACTTTAATTCTAGTTTTTATTCAAGTCACCCTTCTATATTTATTTTTATAGAAAAATTAAAAGATTGTCAGATCGATGCATATTTAAAAATAAAAAATTTAAATATTCCAGCAAAAATTAAAGACAAACAAGTAAAAAACAAACTAAAATTTATCGAAAACATGGTAAATATGCTTCGATCTGACAATATTTCTAGAATTAATTTCCTTAAATCTGTATCACATCAAAACGTTTTTTAAAAATTTATAGTTTACCTAAGTTATAGAAATAAGTTGATGTAATAATTTTATTGAAATAAAGAAATATTTTAATATAAAGCATTCTGTTATTTTATTTGATTTGCGGCCGAAAATACCTATGAGATAAGGAAGCAACTTAAAACCTCCGGCCGAATTTACCTACCGGCTTTTAGTACCTGCCCTTTTTCCGGCCGAAATTACATCCGCCCGAAGCGGTTGCCATTCTTGCCATTCGGAGGTCGTTAAATAACAATTATCCCTTTCTATTCTGGTTACGCCTATGACGCACGTTAATCCTCTTAGGCCTACTGTAGTAACAATGAAAGATCATAAAATAATGTGATAGTCCAAGAAATGTAATAAATTTTGTATTGAAATTAACAAAAACCATTTAGAATGCATTACAAATATTGAAGTTTTACCGCACGTACTGTACTATAGTTTTGCATACCGAATTAGTTTTTATTCTGGAAATTTACTCTCTCTTGATTTTCAAATAGACTATAACTATATCGAATTTAGATTCATTCTTTTATTATGACGGGATGACTACTCTTGTAGTTAGAGGATATTTTTGGGAAAATCTACATTAGATTTATGAACAAAACCTTATAGATAATAAGGCCACATTACATCAAAGGTATGTATTTCAGTATTTATTAAAAGTAAATTAGTGCTAATAGTATATATTCGATATTAGGCCTTCTTCTCCTTCTTTATCTGTTTCTTGCTTGCTGTTTCTCACTGCATGATTTCCTGTTGCTTATTTTTTTACTGCTTTTGCTTGCCAGAAAATAGAAACTTGTGATTAACACGAGCTGTAGTTTTGAAGGCTTATCTTAGCTTGGTATACGTAGCTCTACATCCAGTGACACCATTCAATAAACCGAGAACATTTCAAAGTTGAACTCTCTGCAACATCTGAGCAGATATTTCTTTATGGCTGCTTACCACACTCAAAGGAAACTGCTGGATTCACGACCCTCATCTTTAGCTATTTCAAGTTAATATTGTATTATAATATAAGTATTGAACATATCTATTAATTTTCATTCTATGAAGTACTTACTAAATATTCATTTAAACACATATTCAACGAATAGTACGTACTAGCCGTTCATTTACACTCAAATATGTATATACCTACAAATTTAAAAGAGATCATCAGTTATAAATATATTTCAAAGTAAATAAAACTGATTATATTATCCATTTTTTCATATTTTGATCAAAGAGTACTGGGGGGCGGGAGCTCTAACAAATGCCTTCCCTATAACCCTGCACAAGAGAGTTTATAACATTATATTATAATTTAAGTAACACACTATTTGTGAATATATTCTCAGCTAACGTTTCATCAGGATTAAGAATTTTATTTTTGGGGGAAATTTCTTCTATTTCCCAGAATCAGTATCAGAAATTTCATGGAAGAAACAACCACTACTATTAGAACTCTCACCTTGTATGTATATAACCTAACTTGGTATCAACTGGTGAAAAGAATTTTTTCTGAATTTTTGTTATACCACCATTTATGAGATTATAATAAATATCAGATCCTAAGAGTATGTCAATTTGAGAAGGAATGTGGAAATTAGGATATGCTAATTTCACATTTGAAGCAATTCGAATTTTTTATCTGCGCAATGAAAATTGAGGCAATTTTTTGTAATTTTCTTAACAACCAAACAATGTCTGTTAAAACTAACGTTTCTTGCAATATTGGAATGAACATTAATATCTACCAATTTATTAGAATTTGTAACTATACCATCAACCCGATTTATTTGAATAACCTTTGATTGTCGAATAATTTGGATAATTTCTGTAAAGTTTTCTGTAATTAATGAAACTGTACCACAAGGATCTAAAACAGCTAATACTTAAATATGCTTATTTTTGAATTATACTCGGTAATAAGTGCAGTTGCTAGATTTGCTTGTTCACTAAAGGAGGAAGTGGACAAAGTAGTAACATTATTTTGACTTGAAGAAGGATTTTCTAATTGTAGATGTGAAAGATTATCAAAATTTTTACTATAATTAGGGATGTGTGAACTGTTATTATTATTTTCTTATGGTCTATGAATATTTGATCTATACTATATTGACCATATGGACTAAAGTTGTTTGCATTTTTGGAATAAAAATATGTCTATTTTGACTATTATTATTAGTATTCTGCAAATTTCTATGAAACCTTTCAGAGTTGGGTGAATACTTGGAATTGAAACTTCTATCATCAACATTTACTTGCAAATTTCTGAGACCATCTATATTTTGTTTTATGGAGGTGACAAATTCTCTGAGGTTTGTGGAATTCAGTTTGCTCAAGGAAGGAGTATCTAACAAATTTTTAATAGAGACATGAATGATATTCAGTTGATTATCATATCGACTTTTTGAAGAATCTAGAGCTACCATGAAATTATCACTAGATAATTGATGATTCGAAATTACGTGCAATGGTTCATCTTTAAACAACGTATACAATGCCTAAGTATATCTTGCAAATTATGCTACTTTCTAGGGGTTTCATCTCTTTTAAAGTTAATCAATTGAACTCTCTACAAATATCCAAAAAAATATTAAATGGTATGGTGGAGAGGATTTCATGTTGTATGTGTTTATATATGTATATTGTTCTCGCAGTTCCCAATGACACCGTACGTACCTGAAGTTGCCAATGAGAAGAATAAACAAACAACTTAGTATATTAAATAAATAGTTATGATAACCGTTTTATTGATATAAATTCTCCAACAATTAGTAACATTTTGAAAAAATATCATGTATTTACTACAGGTTACCTATATCAGTCGATGGGCAAATTACTGAACCGGTAGTTCAAAAATAATTTAGCGAACAGATTAAATTTTGCTGTTCGTGAAGTCAGCGGTTGATATGTAAAAAAATTTAATTTTAGAGAGCTTCACGTTTAGTTAACGAGCAAAAAATTAGCCATAATTTAAAAAAGCAATAAAGTAGACAGAATGAGAAGTAGTAAAAAGCACTACCGAAATACTAAAGATCTTGAACTTGCTGATACATTTTCTGTGAAGCCTTCATAGTATTAACATCATTTTTTTTATCATTGAGAGACACTAACAAAGCATTAACGCCTAAGAATAAATATTCTATGATAAAGAGTGTCTGCTGACCATGAAAGAAGAAAAATTGAATATCTCTAAAACTAAATAAGTATGAACGAAATTAATGGAAGCAGTAAAACGTATTAACAAGACAATAACCCCGGTGAAATAATGTTTAAGAAATTGAACACGTTAGCTAATGGACCTAAATTTGCTACGAATTATAAAGGGCACGACTTGGTTCTCATAAACTTAAACACAGAATATAGCAAAGTATTTAAACTATATATCTTATTTAAGAACTTTCTACAAAACTTTAATTTTCCCCGCTTGAACTACATACATTTGAAAAACAAAATTTTTAAAATTTTACATTTGCAACCCTGTGGAAAATAATATAACGGGTAGTAACTTTATATGTGACTAAATTTAAATGCTATATAGAATTATTTGTATTCGTACTTATTGATACGTTGATCATTTTCTCCTTTTTTGATGACTACCTATCATTATACATTTCCCGCATACTTTGAGCATATGTGCGAAGGCAACAAAATGACCAAGAGCTAAATCGGGTCCTCTGTATGCAACACAACCCCTCTAAATGTATTGAACGTCACCCACGTGATTTTTTTTTGGTATTTCCTCGAATTTTCACTTTACCTCACACATTTTAGTGCTTGTTCAGATCAGTTCCACAAAAAAGAAAACTGAATTTAAATAGAAACTTTTTCTCAATTACCCTCCGCACCCCTCATTATTGCGATATTGGGAAAAGTAGTTCGGCTTGTAATTTATTATTTGATCTGCGCCTCTAAATTATAAATGTTTGGAATTCCACGTCCACAAATTGAACAGTTTCAATTTGTTTATATGCACATACGTAGCAGTAGCTACGAAGTCCTGAATAAAAGTCCACTATTTTAATCAAAAGATTTGACATATGAATTTGACCACAACTGAGATCATATCTTTTGGGTTTTTATTATATACAAAAACTTTATAACATTACTCATTTCGAAGCCAGTAAAATTTTGTATTTACACCCTCGTTCACAATAGTACAAATGCTCCCAGTTCGCATTTATTTATGACAAATCAGCTTAACAAATCTTTAAAAAATTGACTATCGCAGAAACCACTAGCTAGTATTTCAATTACCCAATGAAATCCACAAGTGTTGGATAGTGTAACATAGCTTCTATTGGCTTTTATAGGTTTGAGGCCTTGTAGGTTGCCATTTCGCATTAGTTCACCCGCTAGCACTCTTTTTCGAAAAGTCCGTCGATAAAAGCTCTGCTACTGGTTCCAAGTAGCTTGTCCTTTTTCTCTTCTTAAATGCAATGTTTTTCCGATTTTCTTCCTGATTTTGCTCCATGTATTTTTTTCTGAAATTGTCATTGGGGAGGGGGGCAACTTTACTTTAATTAATGATCTTCAACTAACTGCTGTCAGGGCCCGTGATAAAAGAAAGTTCATCGGCATCGATAATTTTTAATAATTGCACTTATTATAATAGCTTTAATAAATAATAAGATATTGTCGTTGTTTGTTGTTGCTTTTTTGTGCTGGAAATAATCTCATCTTATTTCGATCGGATAATTTTTTTTATTTATCTACTGAAACTTTTTGTTTTTGACACATTTACTCATTGGATTGGACATTATTGTTCAAAGATTTAAGCATGACAAAAATGTCCAATTCAAGTTTGTCAATTTACCACCAAAAAGTTTTTGTGAAATAACAAAAATTGTCAGATTAAAAAACAAAGTTTTGTTATATTATTACTGGCGATTTTTACAATCTATGAAATATGTCGTAATATTCATATTGGGTAAAAAACTTGGTGTATAATTATCCAAGATCTGAGTGAGAGTGGAACCTTTCCCATTTTGTTTCAAAAGTGTAATTTGCAATATTTTGAAATATCTATATTATTATTGGATTCTAACATTCTTTCAATCGTTGAATAGTTCGATTACACAGTTGATGGCTTTTTTGTTATACGAGATCCGAAAAATTAGCTAACATCGTCTCCGAGACAGAACTGCATTTTCCGCGATTTAGCTGGCAATCATTTTTGTGACGCTACTTCTGCTAACTCCGGTGGAGTCAGAGAAAACTCGGAATCAGGCATTTTTCAACTTTATATTATTCAGAATAACTATCAAACAACCACTAAGTTCGCAATTTTTAAATCTTATCACATAATTAAATTGACAGATATTTTATAACTTTAAAGGTTTCCTTAGCAACAGAGATCTAATTGTCGCTGTAAGTACAATAGCCTGTATAATATAAGGGAAAATATTATATTTTATCTCTCGCTTTTTTTTCTCCCTCCTCTTCACGTCGGGAGACAACTCAACCTCGAGCTATAATCTAATACTTTTTTCCCTTGTATAATAAATAACTATTATTCAACTTTTTTATATTAGTATACATTTCAGAGTTAGTAGAACACTTTCTTCTTTGTAACCATGTACCTAGACATTCAAGTAAATAATTATATCCAACAATTACTTGAAAATGCATTCTTAAAGTCAAGAAACCGTCAAAAGACGTTGATGAAATCAGACGCTAACACGTTTTCACACCATACAAAAATTCTGTTTATGTTGAGATGCCTGAAGGGAAAGTAATCTGCCATCTGATCTCTGTTCAGATAACATTTATTTCTCTGTATATCTAAGAAGTAAATTGGCAATATTGTCGACATTTTGCAACCATGTTTCCAGTGTATAAAATCTACTTTAACAGCCAACAAATTTTCAGAATCCTGACAGGCCTCTGTCGATTTGTAGAGAGAAAATCTTGCTTACAGCATTCTATTGGTGTAACAGGTAGTAAAACTGTTTAAAATATGTCTTTTATGTTATATTTTCTGGTAGCAATCACACACGTAACAGCCATAGTTAAAACGTTGAAGTCTAGATTGTAATTATTTTTAGCTATGAAGAAATATGTTTCTTACTCATCAATATTATCGTAAACTTGAAAATTTATAAATTGAATTGAATTAGGTAACGTCTTACATTTGACTAGTACCTAAATATTAATGAAAAAAGCAAAATGTGGTCTATGGTTTGGATTGTTATTTCTAAAATAATAATAATCATTATTATTGTAAAAACCATTTTTTGTCTGTGAGAAAGGATATCGTGACATCGGCTCTGGATTTAGCAACTGATTTTCTGGAATTTGATTCGGTCTGAAAACATTACTTAATGACCGAATACTTGATTCGTGAAAAAATTTTATTTTGTGGATTAAGTTGTACCTACGTTGATTGGTTGGGAAGGAAATTGTATGTCGTTTTCATTATTTTGCTGGAATGGTTGAGGTGGACGAAATTATTGAAATTCTGAGGTTCGTTTGTCATTAAAATTATTTCTAGAATTGTAAGGTTGCATATTTGTTTTATTACTTGATTTAGTTGGATGATGATATCTATCATTGAAATTTACGTACATTTTTTCAAAACTTCGAATTCTGTTACGTAGGTGTTCCATAGCGCCTTCTAACCTTTCTGGTTTTTTCAATTGCATTATTTTTTATTATACATTCCACTATAAAAATATTTAAAGCAACTTTGCCATAATGATTTATTTGACAGTCTTTTTCAATTTGGTTTGTATTATTACTAATTCTTTGTAGTACCCTACTTCTAATTAGTTATAATTTACCACCGAAGTCAATTAAATGTTCTTCTTTAAGGGGGTCTACTTCTAGTTAACTCTTATAATAAACATTGTAAATCTCAGTTAGTGTTTTTAAATGAAACTCACGGTCTCTAGTTAATTCCACAATATAATACAAGTTATTGAAAATTCTAAAAAATTGACAATTGTTTCGATAAATCAATATCATCGTCAGAATGACAGAAAACACTAATATGAGCATATTCCACGAAGTAAGGGTCGAGACAGTCAATTTCATTGTAAATCTCGTTTATCCGCGTAATTAAAGCTCGCTTTTATTTATCCCAATTTATTATTTCGGTTCCATTTCATAGCATAATTGCTGCTCGTATTCCTAATTTTTCCTGAACACATCAAAATATGGATAATTATAAAAACGATATGTAGTCATTGAATTCTAACCTTTTGTAATAAATTTATTTGAACAATCGCAATCACCATTGATAGGTTTAATATTATTAACTTTTTTTAAAGAGGTCACAATTAACTGCAGTTGGTTCATTCGGCATCTTGTCTCTATTAGTATTTGGTTAAATGTATCTATTGAATTACTTGATGTTTTTAAAAATATATCAGTATCTCATTCATTCAAAAATTGTTATTTTATTTACTGTCGACCACTTTTATATTTCCAAGACCTAAGTATAGCCGGGGAAGGCATGAAAAGGAATTCACACGTGATATGGTCAGTTCTTATAATCCCAACACGCGTGGATTCTACTGTCGGCGCCAACTCATTTTCCTTAATAAAAATTTGTTTTATAAAAAAGATAAGTTTTATTGAACACAAGACAACAACAATTATTTTGAATAGAAAATGGTTATATTACAGTTTTGCAGGTGTTCGCCGATAAGGCTGCAGACCGCAGACATAACGCAGGTCACGATTATTTAATCAACAAACATTTGAATCCTTATCACGACCATGAAAGATTACACTTTTCATAATATTAACAATGATAAAAAATTCATCGTTGATCAGGGTAATTAAAAAAAAATGTTTTTCTTTGTAGGCTTTGTTTCGCATATCCCAAATATTTTACTTCTTGTTTATAAAATTGACACTTTTCAAAATTTAATTTTAATCCAGCCTTTTCCAGTTCACCCAAAACTATATTTAAGTGTTGCTTATGTATATTTTCATATTGAGAATATATCAAGATGCCATCAGTATAATGAAGAATGAAATGTTCATATTTATTCAAGATAGAATGTAGAGTCTTAACCAATGCTGCACATGAACTTTGAAGTCCAAATGGTACTACACAGAATTGGTAAACCACCCCATCAATCATGAATGCAGTATATTGTCTACTGTTCTGATCCAAGGGAATCAACCAGAAACTATGTTTAGGATCCAATTTTGTAAACACTTTAGCCTTTGTTATTCTCCCAAATATACCATCTACATTAATCGGACTTTCATATTGTTTCTTTGTGTATAAATTAATATTACGTGCATCTTGACATAACCTTTTTTTTCCAGACTTTTTTCTCACACATGTAATAGCACTTATATATGGAGAATCACTTTTTTCTATTATAATTTTATCTTGAAGCATTTTCTCTAATTCCTGATATACCTCTTCTTTTAGTTTGTATGGGATAGGGTATGTTTTGATTTTGAAATCCTAATTTCAGGTTTCATTTCCAATTTGTGGACATAATCCCTGGCAATACATACTTCTTCGTTAAACAATTTTGCATACCTATTAATCAGCTCCAAAACTTATTTTGCATGTTTTCTTGTACATATTTTCTCTTCTATTTCCAGATCCATATTTTGTATGTAATTCATATTACATTCCTTTTCCATCAAAATGTCTTCTTTCCAGTTTGTTTCAAAGGATATTTACATTCTAAACACTTTTGTTGATAATTAATAATCATTTGATGCTTATCCAATTCATCAGTTCCTAACACTATATTATAACTTAAATTATTAATAATTAACATCTGAAATTTATATTTACAATTACCGATTTCTATATTTGCTACAATGGTACTGTTCGTATCATATAACATTTTGTTGTTCGCCCCTACTAATGAAATTTTTGGCGTTTTCATAATCACAACATCATCCTCCTTTATATTTTCCACTATATGGTGATTGACTAATGTTACTTCTGATCCGGTATCTATAAGTATCTTACATAACCTCCCTTGAAATATACCCTCTACAAAAATTAATTTAATATTTTCTATCTTTTCTAAGTTACTATCGTCACCTATAAATTCTCTTGGATGTTAATATTTGGAAAAATAGATGATATTATGACCGTATGAGCGATTTAGGCAAAATCCCTATCATCACTTGGATTCAGCGCAACTTCAGATTGATTGTTCTGAATCACCGTATTCACTTGTCTTCTGTCCTCATTATCTCTGCCTCCTCTTTCATTTTCCCTGTCTCTAACTTCTCTGCAATTGTTTTGTCCCTGATTTCTTCTTTCTCCATCATAATCCCTGTTACCTCTACTTCTGTTATAGTTTCTAAAATTCCTTCTATCATAATTACTAAAGTTCGGCCGGTTGTTACCATCTCTATTTTCCAATCCTCTATTTCCATTTTGATCTCTGTCACTTCTCCTATCTCTAACATCATAGCTTATATTCTGATAATGACTATTTTCTTGTACTACATTCTCTCTTTGATACCTATTGTTCACCCCTGGAACTGCACTCCTTTCCAATCTTTGTAGATAATTTGACAAGCCTTCCATATTCTTAATATTATGTAGTGCAATTGTCTCGGACACTTCTGTATTATAATGACGACCTATGTATAACACTATCTCCTCTTCTTTCATGGCTGGTTCTAGATATTGCGCATTGTTAAACAGTTGCATAGCATAAGTATTGAAATTACGATTCTTGCTATAATTGAATTTCCCGAAATATGATTTTTCTCTAAAAGTCTCTTGCTGAATCTCTCCCCGGAAATAATTCAAAAACTGCCCCTCAAATTCTATCATGCTATGAATCTGATTTTCCTTGTTACAAAACCAGAGTAATGGGTGACCAGTCAATACATTTCTTAATATTAATTTTACTTCTTCAAAATCACATATATGTTTGACTTTATTTTTGACTATGTTAATAAATACTCTAGGGTGTAAATTATTAATAATTCCATCAAACTTAATCATTAGTTCTAATTGGTGTATCATTCCTCCTGGTCCCATACTTCCGGTACTTCTTCTCAAATGACCTTCCAGTCTCATCACATCCTTCAAATTTGTTTGTAGTTTTCTGTTCCTTTCCTCTATTTCCCTTCGTAATTGTTCCTCCCCTACTTCTGATTTCCTCTGACATATCTCTTTCTGTTGACCCACTTCCTCAGAAAACCTCTCAATTTCTTTTCCAACATCCACCTTGAAATTGTTCAAATCTACTGCACACATTTGTCCATGTATTTTTACCTGTTCAAACTCTCTACAAATCTCAACTGTTTGTTTCTCTATTTCCTTCCTGACTTCTCCTGGTAAATTCTCTGCTATTTGTCTCTCCACATGACTAAATTTTTTTTCTACATTTTTCTCTGTTTCTGACTTAATTTGAACACCACTCTCTTGTATTTCAACTCTCATAATTTTAGCCTGCTCCTCAATGTCCACTCGAAAACTTTCCACTTCTTGTCTCATTTTATTGTGATCTTCTCTTATCTTTTTTATCTCTCTCAAATTCTCAACATGTTTTTTATTGATATCCTCTCGAATATTCTGCATTTCTTCTCTATTTTTCTCTATGTCTTCTCTAATTTCTTCTCTGTTTTCTCTATGTCTTCTCTAATTTCTTCTCTATTCTCTTCAATTTCTTATAAATGTCTCCCCTCATATTGTTTATATCTTCATTCATTTTAATTAGAAATTCCATCAATTGATCATCTCTACTTGTTCGGATTTGTTTCTCTTGTCTTTTATCCTCCCCTCCTTTTTTTCTTACATATTCCTCATTACCTATAAGAATATGTTCCTTTTCATCTCCTATCAAGTCTCCTTCTGAAATTCTTCCCTGTTCCATGTATTGCCTTGTAAAGTCCCCTGATCCTAATCTCAATTCATGCTCTTCTCGTACTGTTACGTCTCCTTCTGTATCCTTCACATTCTCAACAGTTTCTTTCTCACTACTGCTCTCTCCTATCTCCTTCCCATCTCTCAAAATCATGCGTCTCGACATCCTATTGTTTATACCAATATACAGAAAATCAATAATATTGAAACAAATATTTTAAATGATTTCTAATCAATTTGAAATTCCTCAAAAATACTTTATCAGCAATTTTCGAAGCCCCACGTTGGGCGCCAATTTGTAATATTTATAATATTACATAAAAGGTAAGTATAATTTAATTTGTATTATCTAGAATTTGTTGAATTGTCTTAAATAAATGTAAATGTATTTGCTCCGGCTCTAGACAGTATGACTCTTAAATTTTAATACATATATTGAACTATTGACAAATTCTTTACATTTACAAATGAGGTATGTATTCTATCTCTTAGTTACAATATTAGAACTAAATATACCTTTTCTAACACTTTTTTTTTAATAAACTATAAACTCAAATTATGTTGCCAATTTGAGAAACACCATGTATATAATTATTTCTTTTGTAACCAAGAATTATTATATATAAAAATGTCTAAATTTAATCAAATTTTATAACAAAATTTCTTACCTTCAACTTATACAGGAGCTGTTTCTTTTATATATCCCAAACAAAGATCTTTGTTTTCTTTTGGATTATCCTTTCCTACGTTAATATTACCTTATAAGAAAAAATTATATTAAATTACAATCTACAAAAAAAACCTTCAATGTCAAACGATAAAAAAAACTTCTGCAACATACACTGCTTCTAAATCTGATAACAATTAACCAAACCTTTTTTTTAAATTGTTCTCTTCTCTCTTCCAAATCTCCTACACGTGTTCTATATTTATATAGACTAAACAACGTACACTATCTTTTTTAAATTACCAAATTAACAACGTAATTGTTCAAAAGCTCTGGGCTCAATAGTCAATGAGATATATGTCTCTGCAATTTCTTCCCACGCTTTTATCTCTTGCTTCCAAGTGACTGAATCAGTTTTCTTACACTCTACAATGACTTTTCTTTAAAATTATCTCCACCAGAGTCTGACAATCTGACTCGGAATAAGTTATTCTTTTGCTCTCATTTCCTAATATTTCTATTATTAATTTTTGAATAGAATACATACATACCCAGTATACTATAAAATATGTAATCTCATGTCATTAATTGGTCAATATTTCAATATTCTCCACTATTATTTTCGATAATCCTTTTTGATAAAAAAAGTCTCAACAATTGTCAAAATTATGTTGCGTGCGTCCCTTTTTATTTTCCACAAACTCCCCTCCTAACTTAACTAACTAATATTCAAAGGATTGTTTGCATAAATTTCTCTATTTTAATAAACGTCATGTACTGTCAAACTTTAAAAACATAAATATTTTATTGGAGCAATACTAATGTGTTGGGTAACTCAAATAATGCTAACAAGAATCAACAATATCATTTTGTTGAGAATAGAAAAATATGGAAAGTACATTGTGAAAAATTTTTCAGAAGTAATTTGGGCACGTAATAAAAATTATAAATTGGTAGACAAGGAATGACAGAGCAAGTGCGACATATACAAGAAGTATGAATGAACTTGGGATTTTATTCAACGGAAATTTGATCAACATAGTGTTCTCTGCTTACGACTTTCATCAGTAGCTTACGTGAGTTTCACAGATTCATGTAGAAACTAAACTATCCCATTTCTCATTACAATTAGAAATATAGATTGTTTCGTAACTGCCACTGCTTATATACACAATCCTTCAGTAATATAACGAGGATTTTGTTCACTGTATTTACTATCTGTATCTATAACTGATTTAAACATGTCTTTCCCTTATACAATTCTACAAATATTCGTTAAAATGATGGCTAATAAAGCATAAGATGGGAAAATCAATTTGACTTATTTCACGAATACTATTAATCATTATTACATTGAATATAACTAAATAAGACTGTTTCAATATATATTACAATATAGCTCTAAATCCTTTAATTGTAATTGCCCCGCGTTGGGAGCCAAATTGTTATATATCTCTATATTATATTATTATATATTTGTTATCTAACATATCATCCGTCTTTTTATTATAATTCTCCTCTATTTTGTCAAAATTTTCCACCATCATGATTGATTTTTTACTTATTTTCTTAAGATCTCCACTTATTTCATCACACCGCTTACTTATATTTTCCGTAATTCTCTTCATATCTCTCCTAATATTCTTCTCCATGTTGTCCATTTTTCCATTTAAATCTCCACTCATATTATTCATAACTACCCTATTTTCTTCAAATTTCTTATTCATATTCTTTTCCATATTAATTAAAAATTGCATAAATTGGTCATTATGACTCATACTTGGTTGTCTCCTATTCTCTTGTTCTTCCTCATCTCCTACTGTCATATCTCCTTCTGATTGTTCCCTTCCTTGTTCTAAGTACTGCACCTGAAAATTTCCTCTTCCATGACTCCTTTCTTCCATTTCTTCATCAGATCCACTTTCAACTCCTATCTGTTTACCATCTCTTAACGTCATTCTTTTTTCCATCGTAGATATTTCAATTTTTTATAATAATGTCAATAAATTTCAATATTTTTATGATGATGTGCTAATTTTTAATCGCCCCACGTTGGGCGCCAAATTATAATATATCTCTATATTATATTATTATATATTTGCCCACTTTGGGTGACAATTTGATATAGTATTATATTTATTATTATTGGAATTGTTATAAAATTGTTATAAAAATTGCCATAAAATTGTCGCAGCGACAATTATTGTACATGCAACTTTAAAAAAGCATGTAAGAAATTTCAATGTTGACAGTAGTTGTCAAAAAATATGCCCGGCTCTAATAAATATCAATTTAGCGTTTCTAAAGATGAATTATATATATATATATATATATATATATATATATATATATATATATATATAAATATATATAATCGACCTATTACTCTTCTCTCAGGGTGGGATCAAACTGTTCAAAAAATTAATTATTCAAATTTTATTTATTTTTAACGTATTTCCAAATTAACTGTTTCGCTATTGTTCAGAATCTCTAGTAACTGTATGTTTAATATTATAAAAGGCACTTCAAATATCTGATGACATTTACAATACTTCTGTCACTGAAAATTATCAACTGCCACTGATTTGATCGACAGTTTTATTTACTGCAAAATGTTTAATTTTCTGAAATTATATGTTATGAAAATAATACAGTGAGTTGGAATGTAAAATTATATATTATACGACCAGATCACAAATTATCAAATTAATATTCCCCAAATTATTATAAAGGAACAACAGTCGCAATTTCTACGAAACTTAAAATTAGCACAACCTAGATACTACAAATTAATCTAATGAAAAAAACGTTTAATAAAAGTTCCAATCGTTGATTTGAATCTTGACGTGTATGAATGTCAAATACAATCTTGTCTAATTCAAAATTTTTCTTCTTTGATGTTAATTTCCTTATATAAATTGTTAATTTTGTTTGCAATCAAATATCTAATAGATGCATCTATGTCAAATTTTATTTAAAAAGAGGCCTTATTATTTCTCGAGAAATTATTGTAAAAAAAACTGGAGCGGACTCACCAACTGAGAACAGGATAACTCGTACAATTCTAAATGACTTTAGAATTCTGGATACATTCTAAATTTTCATTTAGAAATCTCGGACCACATACACTACACACGATGCAATTATTGTTTGAATTATGCACGCACGGGCTTTATAGGGAATGGATTTTTAATCCGGTTGTTTTGATATACAGTTTCTACTATCTACACCAAAAATTGAGACAACTCTAATTCTGATGTTGCCTCTTCGGGGTTTCAAAATCAACTAACTAAACTTTTGCAGGATAAATAAATCTCCTTACCGTTGGTTACCGATTTTCTTGTTTTTTAAAAAAATTACTAATTTATGTTTTTCAATAGCGAAGTGAGATTTTGAATTCTTTTATTATACTTGTAATGCTGCTAGCAGAGACCTCTATATTTTGAAATTTCAAATATTTTCTCCAAATCATAATCTGCTCTATCTATCATTAGATATATTCCACACAAATGTCATCAGAAATTAAAATGTTAAATTTGATATTTATACTGAATCTTTCAAAATTAGTGAATTTACATATAGCAGAGGGTCTATCGAAAGTATGGCAGCCAAATATAAATAAATTTCCTTAAGTTCCACTTTTCTTTTAAATTTCAAATAGAGGATCTGTATTTATATATATATATATATATATATATATATATAAAGATGTAGAAATATTGCGTGATATGCATCAATGACAAAGATATTCATGGGTAATTCACGCAAAAAGAAAAAGGGCTACTGAAACAGAGTGGTAACCGCGAACATGTATGTTTCTGGCTCATTTGCCGTCATCAGCACAGTATAACCAAATGAGGATGTGAAATTTGGGAGTAAAGATGTTAATCGAAACATGGGAAAACACAAAACAACGGATTTCAGCAGGGAAACCAAACGCTCATTTGTGCCTTCAATTGGAAGATCCCAAGTTTTCACGACAACAACTAAGATCGACACGGAGGCGTATTTAGCCCCCACGTCTGAACCTTCCGACCCATAGTAAATAACAAAGAAGATGTAGGAATATTGCGTGATATGTTAACAACAACAACAAAGATATTCATGGGTAATTCACGTTGTTTTGTGTTTTCCCATGTTTCGATTAACATCTTTGCTCCCAAATTTCACATCCTCATTTGGTTATACCGTGCTGATGACGCCAAATGAGCCAGAAACATGCATGTCCGCGATTACCACTCTGTTTCAGTAGCCCTTTTTCTTTTGCGTGAATTACCCATGAATATCTTTGTTGTTGTTATATATATATATATATATATATATATATATATATATATATATATATATATTTATACATATATATATATATATTTATATATATATACATATATATATATATATATATATATATATATATATATATAAATTTATATCTATCCAATTTTGATTTATTACGGTTTTTTGGTTCGGTTTAAAAAATATAACTACATGGCCATAACCCAAATAGTTTGCGTAACTTTGTCAATTTTAGTTGAGCCTGGAAGTCGACTCGTTGGTTCATTTTCTATCCAGTTGATTCTGCAGTTGTCTTTTTTGTTAATGAAACTCAATCCAAATGAATGATTAGTGAAGATGTTATGCATTATTCCTGGGTTGCCTATGAAAACAGCCACAATTATCTATAATCAAATTTGATAATCAATTTAAATTATATAAGTTGAAACTATGTTTTTTTCAATATATGGTTCATTATTTCAAAGGAAACGATGTGGGTTACTAGGTGTAAATATGTAAAACCCATGGTAACCAGTAATAAAATGGCCACGAATAACATTGTAAACAAGCATGTAATGTAAAGTTATTTTTCTGAAATTTTTGATTATGTTGTTATAAGAACAGTTTCATTAGATTTGTCTGTTTTCAAGATTTTCAGAAGCTGGTTTGGTATTGTCTTATAAATTCTTTGATTTTAATTGTATTCTGATTTTTAATATTTATCGTTTTTTAATTCATTTTTAAAAAAATCCCAATGGCACAGGACGAATTGGAAAGACTCATTTTTAGTAACATTTTTGTATCAAATCCAAAATAAAATAACATTTTGGCATTAAATCAAAAACAAAAAAATACCATAAAAATTCTGGTAAATTTGTGAATTTTCTTAAATAAATGTTTTAATGTACGTTTTAGAGATGTTAAGTACAAAAGTTGTAGAACGTGTTAAGGTCTATGAAAAATCTCAGTAATTTTTTGCGTCAAATGAAAAACAAAGGAAATACGATTTTTTTCAAATTTGACAGGCCGCCATTCTGTTTCTACTGAGCCGATTTGGCTCATTAACGAACTCGTTCAAGATTTTGGCCCAACCGATTTTAGTACCAAGTTTGGTTTCTATCCGTCAAAAAATAACGCCCTATGTCATTCTGAAATAAGCCTAATTAGTGATTATAAAGTAAGTAGCTGATCTTATTTCATTTCTTGTATCGTTATTTATATGATTGGTGCCATAATCAATATTGCATAAAATATATGCCGCAGGCAATTCTTTCTTATTAGTAATATTTTGTGCAATGTTAGATCCTAAACATACAACTTCACTCACATCGTTTGGTATTTCAGTTTGACGTCTGACGATGATATTTAGTAATATCGAAATAATTGTCAATTTTTTAAAAATTTTATCATTTTTTCATTATATCGTGGAAACAGTAGTTTCATTTAAAAAAGTAAAAAATGACATTCTTTGAATTGTAATTCAAATATTGAAGAATATTCACTGATGCTAATATAGAAGGCAATATGATAAAATAATGACTGCGCTATTAAAAGTATTATGGTTATACTGTCGATCCTGTAACATGGGCATCCAACACCATTTCAGATTTAATAGCTTCAGTATACAAATATACATCAGAATCTCTTGACAGATTTGAATGGAGGTGCACAATGAAGGAGATTTCTTCCGTTCCCAATGCTTTTTAATGAGACCATACGTGTTGAGACGGTTCTTGTACAATTTTTTGATATGAGCAATGTAGACAAAAAATATTACAGTTACAATTTTTATCAGGGTACACGTGCTGTCAACCACCGAATATAACGCGCTCGTTTTCTTATTCTGTGTTTATTTTAAGTAGTATATTTTGTTTATTTGTTTTTCTGTTTCTCATTCACTCAATCCACGTCGTTAAACATCTTCGAATAATTAATCGGATATATTCTACCCATTTCCCTGTTATTCTCGTTTTCTAATTCTTCCCTATTTTATGTTCTACCAATAATACCAATACCAATATCGTGAAATAGTATGTTACTCAAAATCGTTTCTTTATTTACTTAACATATGCCAAGAGCAAATATCTTAAAATTATTTAGTGAAGAGGTAAATCATTTTTTTAAAGGCAACTGGTGAATATAGAAAGCCATTTTCCTGCTTTTTTAAAGAAAACATCGGACTACTTGATAAGTATTGAAGTTGTTGCGTGGTATGTTTACCTTCAGTGTCGCATAAAAAATATTAAGTCTGAACTAAAAACAGTGACAGTGAAGAATACCCACGCTGATGAAATTCATATATTATATTGTTAACAGAATTCAGACTTTGGGTTATCAATAACAGAAGAAATTTTATCCGTCTTCTGGAATTGAAGTAGCAATGTATATTTGATGGAACCAGTTGTTTTAGTAGCAACGAACGTAGCTTAAACACATAAATGAAATTCCTATTTTGATCATCTAGGTAGTACCTACTATATGACCCTTTTTGAAATACGTTAACTTGTAGATCCCATTTTTTTGAGAATAATTCACGATATTATGCAAAAATTGACTATTATTATCAAACAATAAGTACATTTTTTCAGAACAGAATCACTATAGCTACTCTTATTGAAATCATAAAAAAAATAAACGGTTTTAAAGATTAAAACTAACTTTTCCGCATATGTAACAGGCCTTGAACAATATTCTATCATAAAATTGTCACTTGTATACACTTCGGGGGTTGAATCGTGCTAACTAACCGAAATTTCTCGAAAAATAATCGAAAATGTAGTATATCTGGATTTATAGGACCCGCTGTACTCGCTCTAGTCAGCTGAAAATCAATAGGGTACATCTGTGAGACACCTTGAAAAATATCCAGTTACAAAATTGGTCACATGTGTACATTCCGGACGCTGTATCGTGGTATCAACCCGAAATTTCTCCAAAAAGGACCTAAAATGTGACACTTCAGGTACCATAGAACCCGTTGTACTAGCTCTGTTGAGCTTGGGGTTCATCTATTAGAAGCCCTGAATAATATTCAATCATAAAATTGTTCACTTGTATACACTCTGGAGGCTGTATCATGCTAACAAACTGAAAATTCTCCAAAAATGACAAAAATTTGGTACTTCAAGCACCATAGCACCCGTTGTACTGGTTTTAGTGTACTGAATATCAATAGAGTTCATCTTTGAGATGCCCAGAATAATATCCAATCATAAAATTGTTGAATTGTATATACTCCGGAGGCTGCATCATGCTAACGAACTGAAATTTCTCCAAAAATGACAAAAATGTCATACTTAAAGTACTATAGCACCTGTTGTTCTGGATTTGGTGAGCTGTAGATCAATAGGGTTCATTCGTGAGATTTTCTGGATAATATTCAATCATAAAATTGTTGATTTGTGGGACTCCGAAGGCTGTATCGTGCTAACAAACTGAAATTTCTCAAAAAATGACAAAAATGTCGTACTTCAAGTACCATAGCCCCCGTTTTACTGTCTCTGGTAAGCTGAAAATCAATAGGGTTCATCTGTGTGATGTCCTGAACAATATTCAATCATAAAATTGGTGACTTGTTGTACTCCGGAGGCTGTATCGTGCTAACAAGACATGTAACGAAAAGTGGCCGACGACAACGACGACGACATACACAGGATTTTTTTTCCAAAAACCATTTTTTCGTGTTGTTCTTGATGGAAAACGTGAAATTTTTTTTTCAAAATTCAAACTGTTTTTAGGGTAAACCAATACTTTTCTCACATATTGAATAGGTTGGGCGGAAATGTAATAGATATTTTTGATCAATCGGTAAAATGATAACAAGTATAGCTATGTGTAGATGTTTGGAACGAAAAGTTAAATTGTCCTTTCAAAAAGGCAATATAACTTCTGACGTGACAATTCTTACTTCAATACCTATCTGAATATACAAATTATTATTTTTAGATTGTTCTGAGAAATCTATAACATATACGAAACAATCCTAAAGTATACACAAATATAATATTTTTGTTCATTTTTTGACAAAACATTGCTTTGCTCCGCCACTGGATACATTTTCCTAGAGGCGATGTTGCAGTAAAGCATCTCTCCACCATCATGGCCTAGAGAATGTGTATAGACATGCCTTTCGGTGGGATCGTTCAGAATAACATGAAAATTTCTCGGAAAATTTATAATAAAAATGGAAAACAAGCTTTGGAGTTTTGTTTTATCAAAATTCCAAACATTTTAAGGTACATTTTAAATTGAAATAATGCAAAGTAACCGAATAGCCGAAAAAAATAAACTCAAACCAGATATCTATTACTCCGTTTTTTTATTAACCCACATACTACTGTCAAAAAGTACCAGAAACGGGTCAATGAAAAAATAGTATATTATACACCAAGGTAGTGAAGACTGTTATTATTGACCATCACCAAAATTATTTCGCGAGGGGCATGGCCCTGAGCGGAATTAGATGCGAGGCCTATAAATATCATCACCACTGTGATGTATATACAATCTTTTTCTACAACCACTATGCAAAACACGCTTATCTACTCAAATCTTTCTACGCAAGGCAGGCTTCTTCTTAGACATCAATTAGAAAAGTAATGACACAGTCGGAAAAGTACACGTTATGGCAATTTTCCACGCAGAAATGTCACTTTTCTGCACGGAAATGTCAAATAATTTTTGTCAATTTAACATTATTGTTATAGTGAATTCCGTTAACAGACACCAATATTACAACTAATGAAAACTTATTATCAAAAAAAGATACACCAGGTATAACAATTAATATTGAGCGAAATTGATCACGTTTATCTGATTTTCTATATTCAATTTTCATTTTTTCTCTCATTAATAAACGTGATTCTAGGAAAAATATTGTGTACAACTCGTATGCAAAGCACTTTTCCCACTGCGCTCGTGTCAAAAGTGACGTTTTGCGCACTTGTTGTACTAGCTACTATTTTTCCAATACTAGCCAAATGTAAGACCAAAATTAAAAATTAAAATCTTTCTTGTAAATATCGAGTAGCACAGGAATGCAAATTCACCTTTTCACGAATAAAAACTTAGATAACCTTTATAAACAAATAAAAGAAAAATCAATTAGATTGACATCTCCACTAGTAAAACGGGTGCGTTCAGAAAACATAAGTTATAACTCAACCGTTGAGCGACAAATGGTTGAGGTGTGTCTTCTAAACGATAATTTTTTGGAAAGTGTAAATTCAAAAACATTAAAATTATGGCTAGATACAATCTAATTTTTGCGTTATTAGGTGATGGTAATATCATTGATATAAACAGAAATAGATATTATAGCCCATGCAATAGAAGATTTACAGGAACCATTACCACATGATTATAACGTGAGAAGACACGGTGTTCGTGAAAAAAAACAGGAATTATTAAGAAGGAATAATTCTAACTTATAAAGTATGTAATTATTGCACTAATATAAAAACATCTCAATCTGCAACGTGTTGTGCTGAGTACATGAAAAACGCTCAGAAAAATGGCTCACTATTTCGCTCACTGATCAAAGTGCGTTTACAGAACATTCACCCAACGGTTGTGCAACAGTTGTGTTTTCTGAACGCACCCAACCTTTGTTACTACCGCCATGCTGTAGTTACGGGATGTCATCAGTCAGTATTGGTTGAGCGCGAATTTTAAACTAATGGCAGTTTGATTGAAATAATTTTATCGTGTTAGAGAATTTTAAGCAGCAAGTACGTTAAAGATAATCTTCTGGATATACAAAATTATGCTGCACATGTTTTTATTAAACTACTATCCCTGGATTCTCAAAACATTTGAATTTGTCCATTATTGACGTAGGTTAACAATATTAACCACTAATAGAGAAATTCATAGCTAGTAGTGCAATAGTATATTATACCAAAGTGGTGAAGACTATTCTTATCGACCAGCACCAAAATTATTTCTCGAGGGGCTTTGTCCCAAGCGGAATAAGGTGCGAGGTTTATAAATGTCTTCACCACCGTGGTGTATATACATATTTTTTCCACTACTAGCCAAAATAAAGACAAAAATAAAAAAAATGTCCTATAAAAATCATGAAGTTATAATTTAATCACACAGCAATAGAATACCATTATTCCTATAGTTCATAATCACCAATATTAAGTGCAACGAATTAACGAAACCAATTATACGATCACATCCAAAAATTTCACAAAACGTGGTTTATGTTTTACTTTGAACTTTGAACAATTAGAGCGGTAGTGCATTCACAACACTTGGGTACAAAGTGAGCGTTCATAAAACATTTAACATATACTTCACCATAGAGAAAGTAATATATTATTTGTCTATGTACTTCATACTCTACACCATAGAGTTCACAAGCGAACCACGAGAATCGACGAGAGTGCACTCCTAGTTCCCCGCTTGCTATCGGAGAAACGATTACCCTGATATGCGCAATTCGTATAATATGTACAATGTACACATGTTCTTGTTTATTTATAGAGGTTAAGGCACCGGTAATCGATATTCTGTGGGTCAAGGTTAGTTACCAGTTTCTATCAATAGAATATTACCAAATTCCACTGGCGATAATATTGAAGGTAACAACATTCTTCGATCCAAGTTTTTTCGCCAATTAACGGAAAATAAACAACACATTTCAATGTCAAATTTTGATAGTGTCGATCTACAAATCGTTCAAACTGATTTCTCCCTAGGCGTTTACTCCATCGTCTGACTGACACTGACACTGTTTTCGCTCCTTACCTCAGCCATATATAATGAACGCACTCCTTATGTCATCAGAAATTTTTGGTTGAGCGCGAATTTTAAACTAATGACAGTTTTATTGAAATAATTTTATCTTGTTAGGTAATTTCAAGCAGTGAATATGTTAAACACAATCTCCTGGGTATACAAACTGATGTTGCACTAGTTTTTGTTAAGCTATTATCCCTGAAATCTGAAAACATTTGAATTTGTCCATTATTGACCTAGGTTAACAATAGAAAAAATTATTAACCACTAATAGAGAAATCCTACTTCTCAGTTGGCTAGAAGACACAATAATTGTCAACTTCACAGCTAGTAGTGGAAAAAATAGTTTATTATAGACATAGGTTGAGAAGTGAGCTATTATTTACCGAGCACTTTAGCGCCAAAAGTTATAATGTGCGAGGTAAATAATAGGCTTCTTAACCGAAGTAGGTATACATACATTTTTTTCATTGATGCCTCATATTACCTATTTAGTGCACGCCTTAGCGTGTTTAAATCGAACTTTCAAACACGCGCGTTTTTTAAAGTCCCTATGGTAACAACAACTCGAGAAACGTAAGTATCAATGACAACATTTTTTATTAGTTTTTATAGATATTGTATATTTTCATTGCGAATCAATGACTTATTTGGTTTTTCCTGCAAAATTTGTTTATATAGCCATATAAACATTGTATCCTTTTAAATATAAATAAAGAAACTTTTTGATTATTGATCTGACAGCAGTACCTCGTAACGTCAAATAAAAATAAATACTATTCAGGATGAACTTTCACGAAACTTGGCTGGGCATCGAGGGCGGACTTTTATGAAAAGAAACTTGGCTGGGCATCGAGGACGGACGGACGGACATTTTTTTGTAGTAATAATATAATAATAATTATCTTATGATTTCAAAGTGCACCAATAGAAAAAATAGCATAAAGTATTCGTGGATAACTGGTCTTTCAAACACTTGCTCTATTTCGAGCACTCCGGCTACGCCGTCATGCTCGAAAAATCGCGCATGTTTGAAAGATCTCTTTATCCACTTATACTTTAATATACTAGTTTTTTCCACTACTAAAATTCATATTTTGCAATTTTAATTTTTATATTAGTACTTTCCTAACAATTTATTGAATATTTGCAAATGTCAAGCAGAATGGAGCGTGTTTATAATCATTGCGGCTTATTATGTAAAAATTTGGCAAGTGTCAAATTTTGAAATACTTGTAGAAAATATTTAATTGCATTTTTTGATATAATGGTAACATGGATTTATTAGTATTAGCTACAATAAGCATACCAAGTTAATGGTTTTGACAAACTATGGCTTTTAGAAGTGCATGAATATATTGAAAATTTTACACTTGCCAACCTAGGTGTTTTTTTATTATCATTATTTACCTAGGGTGATAAATATTACTTCTCGTTACGGGAATGGAGTAAATAATAGCAAGGTTAGTAGTGGAAAGAGTATTTGTGGTTCATCCAAATTTATTGTGTCGCCGTCAAAATAAGACTCATCGAAATATTATTATACTGGAATGGATTCCAGCACTCGATGTCAAATCTTTTTTACGTCTTGTATCGACGTCTATGAATTCTCTAACAATACTATTTTTTCCGCCACTTCACATAATATTTCCTGTTGATGATCTGATGTTCCCTATTTATAATCTCTCAGGGAATTATTATAGTCCATCCATTCGTTTCTATTTGTAGCGGGTTAATTATATCTCTCACTGCTTTCAAGTTTTTTTACTTCATTTTCCCTGATTATTTTATTCTTTGTCCAAAATTTTTTTTTGTTTATTCTGATTTTTTTCCTGACATTTGTTCTCTAAAGTCTTTCCATGGTTTTGTGGTTTCTTCTCTTATATTCATCTTGGTACCACGCTATGGCCATATTTCTTGTTATTTCTTTGTTTATTTATAACCGTTTCATTTAATGTACATTATAAGACCACAATATAAGACTAATATAGACTCGTCTCGTTCTTCTGCGACAAATGTGTATTTTGAATGTATTTCTTGTAATAGGTATTTCCTATTTTTAGATTGTTGCACCCACAAAATCTATCATCTCCGTTCAGTAGTTGTTCTTTGTTTTTTTCAAGATACTCAAATATAAAATATCACACTGACAATTTACATTGTATTTTATTTTAAAAAAATCTCGGAATAGATTTGGTATGAGAAACTTGGGGATCTCATTTTTAAAAGTAATTTTTTTTCGACTATCAGCTCTATTCCAAAAAGTTTTAAAATTTCAGTACCATTCCGTTACCAATTATTTAACAAACTAATCTATTCTTTAGAACAAAAATACAGATCCTTTTTCAAGGTTTTCGTTTTAATTATATTAAACTGGCGGTTCTTCACGTCTGTTAATCATGTAAAAGCATCAGCTATCAGATTTAAATAAAAAAAGCGTATGTTTTTCTTTTCAACAGCCTAAAGCATGCCGCTGTTTTAATATGGATCGTGTCGAATACGATAAAACATTAAAAAAAAGCTAATAAACCTTCTTTTGAATAAAGCAGCGCCATTATCCCAGTCATCAGATCAGATTCTTGTCGGATATCGCATACTGTAAAATATGTTAACGTGAGGAATCATTGTAAAAAAATCAACCCAATGATTACAGCACGTAGATTGAAAAATTAACACAAGAAATCTCCTGAAAAAACCGCGGTAGAACAAATTTTTAAAAACATGATTTATATCAAATGTTTAGCATCTTATACATAAAGGAAAACATGAGGTTGGGTAGAAAAATAACTGCTTTGTACAACAGGAATTGTTATGAATTTACATATATACAGGGTGCGGTTCCCCCATTTTACACGAAAAAGCGAATAATAGAAAACGCGAATAAAATGTAATTTAATGAGTATGCTACAGAAAATAAGATATTTACAGCTTGGAATAAGTTTATAACAAGTGTTCAAATTAGTGACAATCTTGGTCAACGCATATGCGGCACCGTGTGACGACAGTTTGGCACGTACGACGGAACATTTCGTAATGTCCCCTGATGTTGTCGAACTTCTCCTCGATGATTCTTCTCAACTGCTGGACTGTTTTTGCTCGTTTTGCGAACACTCGATCCTTTATCAGGCCCCAGAGAAAAAAGTCGCAGGGTGTTAAATCGCAAGACCTCGCTGGCCATTCAATTTCCCCACGTCTTCCTATCCACTCTTCGAAGTGATCTTTAAGGAATTCCCGCACAATTAAAGCGTAATGGGGGGGGAGTACTGTCTTGCATAAAGTGGATGATGTGGGCCAAATCTGGGTCAGCATCCATTTGACCTCGAAGATCCTCTACAAGTTCCAGATAGGTTTCTGCAGTCACAGTAGCATAAAAAAAGTAGGGACCAACTAATCCTCCAGCATGAATGCCAGCCCATACGCTGACGCCGGTTGCATTTAGTTCTTGATGAATGTTTACGTGGGGGTTTTCGGTGGCCCAATAGACAGAATTTTGTCGATTGATGGTACCGTTCAATTAAAAAGTGGCTTCGTCACTCCATAAGATCGAGCTGTAGAATTGCAGTACTCTCGCTAGCCTTCTAGCGCTGACGTTTGCCTCTTCGACGTAAGATAGCGCCAGGGTTTCCATATTTGCTTGAGTCGTCATGCTACGAGGACGACCCGCTCTCTGCGCATCAGCCTGTTTGCTGGAATTTCGTGTACAGAGTCTCCTCACATTAACTAGCGTCTAGCGAGCTGCAAGTCACAGATGATCCTGACCAATTAAAAAATACCGAAGTTAGGATCCTTTGGCGCGAAAGTTTAAAAATAATAGCTGCTTTCTTTTGACAAGAATATTAAATTATTTCAATTAAAACGCATCGTAATTGGTTGTTCCTAGGCAATTAACTGATATTATTTAATATTTCGGCCGCATTTACTAAATCATAACGACATTGCTACACTGAGATAAAAGAAAAGGTGAGAAGAACAGTTATTATCTCATCTTAAGAAAATCTCTTAAATTTGAATAAAAAAACTGTTTAACGGTTAAACGAACTTTTTTGGAATGTTAATTTACTCATTTATGTTTAAGTTATCAAAAAACTTAAACTAATATAGGTATTTCATATTTCAAATTAAAATATAAATCGTTTAGTAGGAGAGCCAAAATAATTTAACTTTTCTCATTGTATCGATCAATTTGCTATTATAGCAATATTAACAATAATTGTTGATATAGTAACAACAAAAAATCGTTTAACAGCAATGTCGTTATGACTTAGTGAATTGTGCAGATTAACTGAGATTTTAAAAAAATGGAATGGATAAGAGAATTCTAATTCTTACTTTGATCAAAGTTGAAATGAGAAAAATACTGTTTTATTTTGACCTATATCTGTTGTCATAAATGGAAATATGAATATTTAACAGGGCAAAAGAACTACCAAGTTTATTGGATTGTCTTATACATTATAATTTATTTATACATTCTTAGATGCCAAATTTAAAGCTATTTTTTCGACTTCTTCATGACTGGGCTTACAAACACCACTTCTTGATATTTTTTTCTTCTTTGTCGTACACAACAACCTCCTCTGAGTATTTATTTTTTTATTGTGTGGAATATTAATATTTTGCGAAGAAGCAGAATTAACAAGGTGGTGTTTAGACACTAGTGCTGCAATTGTTGGTGGTATGGGGGCAATATCTTTATCTACAATCTCAAGTTCCTCCAATGAAGTTGTATTTGCAAAAACTTTATTTTAATTCATTTTTTTCTCTTCAACTTCAAATAATTTGAACTATTATTTTTACATAATTCTTGGACTACGTGCATATGAAGACTATTTTCGTCATCTAAAAAAATAACATGAAAAGTCGTAAAAACTATGAAAAAAGGAAAAATACGATTAAATTGCACTCTGCAGAAAAGTTCCAATAAGCGGCGTACATATTTTTTTCTGGGGTGTAATCGAACCTTTACATTTTTTTAGTCAGCTGCAAGAGATTTCCTAATACATTTTTAGTCAATTTATCACTATTTATAATTTTTCAAGTTAAACTCCCATCTCTGTATGGGGAAATGTCACAATTGTCTAAAGATTTATAATTGGAGAGGTAGCGATTTTCTTGCACTGCTTGCATTCAGAATTCATAATCAATAGAGAAAATAGTTTTGCAACAAAAACTAAATAAAATAGTACACAATGATCAAGGAACGTAAATAAAATTTACATATAATCTTGCGCAATGATAAACATTTCTATTCTACATTCCGCAAAACGTTTCAAAAATTATTTAAATGTCCGATACCATTGTTGTCAATGCCAGTATACTAAAACTTAAAATACCTCAGAATAGCAAAATTTTTACAAATCAAAAATATTCGGAGATATTTGAAAAAGTATAAAATGAATAAATTAGAGAATCGAGAAAAGTTTAAAATTGCCCATAACTTTTTTATTATTGTAAAAATTATTTTCAGTCCCCTTAAAATAATCTTCCATCAGATAATGATTTCGGTTTGGCAACGCTGCTTCAATCGTCGACAAGGTTATTCTTGTTAATTTCCATTGATTAGGATCATCCGTGACCCTACAACTCACTAGACGCTAGTCTCACATTACGACGGTTTGGAAATTGTTGCGCGAATTCTTCGAAAATGCGCATCATTTCTTATGTACGACGTTAACGAGAATATTCGCTCTTCCTTCGTAAATGTAAATTCACCAGCTTGCATTTTCACTTTTCACAGTGAATGAACGTACGGACAATAATAAGACATTCTAGTTGAGTATCTTTGGCGCGCAGCGCTCGCGCCGCCTACCGGATTTTTTTTTAAATTCAGGGATTGTACGAATAGGAACCAGTATGCAAACAAATGAAAAACATGACTTTTCTAATCGTTTTTTTCAACGAGTCGGGAGGGTTGTTTCTGATCAAAAATGGTTGTTACAATAAAAGTTGGGTTCGAATCGGTCGATACAAGCATTTTTCGGCCAAAAAGCCTATCGAAAGGCAAAAAACTTTTAGAAAGCTTCCACGTAAGTGAGGTATATGAAAATATTGGGGAAAACAATTCTCGCGAAATTATTGGTGAACTTTTACAAGAAACGCCTGGTGTTACGAGTACTAGAAATGCTGAGAATGTTTATAAAGTTAAAATACAGGTAATTATATGGTTATATTATGTTATATATTATAAAAATATAAAAAAGTATAAGCAAACATTTGAATTCTTTAGTCTATTTCTTCGATTATTTTTCATCAGTGAGTTTTGTATTTTAATTGTAATATATTTATATTAATTACAATATTTACATTTTAGTTAAAACAAAACAGAAGGATTGAAAACACGATTTGCAACTGCAAAGGAGGCCTAGGGTACTGCAAGCACGCGGCAGCAGTTTGCATATACGTAAACACAGAGAATGCTTATTCCAAAACGAATGAACCTATGATTTGGAATAAGCCTTCCGATAAACAGCTGGAAAAGTATAAAAAAAGCTGCACACAGTTTTATCGTAGTGTCCCATCAGTCTCGGATAAGCACTTGTCCAATATTTCTCCATTCACTGAAATGATAATTGCTGAGAAAAAGTATGAAGCTGAAAAGGAAGAAATAAACAAAAAAAATACAAGAAGAACAGGAATTGATGAATTTACTAGATGTTTTATTCAATTTGCAAAATAGTCCGGAATCTAGACACTATAATAGTTACAAAATTGTAGAATGCACAGAAAAAGGATTGAAGTTAAAAAAAGAAGTTTGCCCTGAACAATATTCTGCGCAGTATTTATTGGTAAAGGTAAATAAAGAGAAGTGGACAGATATCTGCGTTAAATCTGTAGGACAGTCAGAATCTTCATCGTGGAAAGAGAGAGAAAACTCAGATTAACTTGCAGTACCAAAGCTCATGAAATCAAAACGCGAAAAAAAACCCTGAACAGTTACCTGCAAGATTTATTAATGCTAAGAATAAAAGCAAGCCAACCAAAGAAATGTTGTACGGCATAAAAATGGAATCAGTTGCTGCTTCATTATTCGAAACAAAAACTGGTGGAAAAATTCATCATGTTGGCTTGATTGTTTCATATAAACAACCATTTTTGGCTTGTAGTCCAGATGGAATAATTAAAAATGATGAAAATCTTGAATTACTAGAAATAAAATGCCCTAGTTCATGTGAAGATTCTGTTATTGTAGATTTTGAAAAGCAGGAAAGTCGTGTGAAATATTTGGTTTTTGAAAATGGAAATGTTACGTTGAAAACGATAAATATTTCACCCAAGTACAAGTTTCCATGTATATCTCAGGAATTAATCGATGCCACTTTGTTGTAAATTCGATTAAAGATTTTGTACATATACTCGTTGAAAGAGATGAATAATTTTTATTGAACGTTATTCCAAAAATTGAGAGCTTTTATTACAACTATTTCATCAAGATGTTACAAGCATCTGTATGATCCCTGAAAAAAATGATTGATACGGATATTTATAAAATGTACAGCAGCTTCTATTAGTACAATTTTTTATTAGAAATAGTTATAAATTATAATAGTTTTACAAAAACTTATAAATAAAGATTGAAATAAAAGTGCATTCTATACTCATTATTACTTCTTAATTAAAGGCTCTTTGTTGTTAGCAGATATGCAAATAATATACATGATATCGTCAATGTTATTAAAAAGTTCAACGTTGATGCGGTGTAAAATTTCAAATGTTTTTACTCTTTGTTTTGGCCTTTCTATATGTATACGGACTGATGCTATAGAATATCCTTCGAGAACTTCCTCTCGAGTGAATTGAGGTTGTAGAGCATATGGTGGCATAACAACAATACATTGTCGATTTAGTAGTTCAGATCTTATTAGCGTAAAACCTTTATCGGCCATTATAACGAGAAAAACCTACTAACCCAATCAGTGCTCGTTATAGGTATGCGGGTTGTCTCACGTGGTACAACCCGTGCTCGCCAGTCGACTAGCTTCGAGTCGAAGAAGGGGTGGATTCTTCAAAAAATTATTAAGTTTACAAAAGGGCGCCAGAGAAGTTTTGGCAAGCACCCAAGACTTCCTAAGTTAGCCCACAACTCCTCAGTGGGTTAACAACAATCACTACACACTCCAAAGGTTAAACTGATAGGTAAATTATCATAAGTAAATAAAAGTCAGCAAGTATCCCCTGATTGTAGATTTAATTAGTCTTTGTGGACCAAATGTCTCTTTTCAAAATATTTATTACAATGTCACTACCAAAAATGTTACAAATAACGTCTGAGCTCAGCTGAAGGCTGTGATCTCAGAACGTAGATGGGCTGAAGGCCGAAAACTACATAAATCCAAAAACTTATAACTAATTTATCAGTTACCACTCAAGTAAATATCTGTCAAGCAGATTCTATAAACTCTGAGCAGAGCTGAAGGCTTCAGGGTGCAGAAGAGCTGAGGGCCCCAAACTACACCGATGTCTCAATTCTAAAATTCTAGAGAATCGACCAAATTGTTCATGTACAATATCCCAAAAATACAACGATAATATATATATCAAAATCAACAATGTACAATTACAAGGGTTCACACTTCCGCAATTTATAACAACATCAATATAAATATAAATAATTGCATAAGCCTAAAATTTAAATAGCAACGAGTTTAGCGTTGCTAGAGAAAATACAACTCGAAATTATGTACGGTGCAAGTTATATACATAAATCGTCAGAAATAGGCAAAAAAACCCACTAAATAACGCAATACCAGGTACGTACCGTAGTGTCTTAGCGTATCTTAAACTATGAGCAAAGATTTCAAATTTTTCAAATATCAAGTACAAGTGTAAGCGAAATTATAGTAATTGCCGCAAAAAAGAAATAAAAAACTTTATATGTGAAGCATAAATGTGAGTTTACTAATGAAGTTGAAGAATAAAGAAAAGGAAAACTGTTCACTTATCCTTTTCCGGAACCAGAACAGGAACTGAAGTTGCTCCAGAATATTCCAGCTCTCCTGGAACTGGTCTCACTGACCCATTAAATTCCAATCATTAATGTCCACGTACAAAAACCCCCCCTAAAATAGAGAAACGAATTAGCCTCTACATAGGGTTTACATTTTACCCCGGTCAAATTTTCGACGTACCCCCCGTAATATCCCATCATACTGACTATATTAAAAATACCCGAAATTCGCAAATAATCATACATCATGACTTTTAACTGTATAAGAGCCACCTACACTGAGGTTAAAAACTATGTGACTGGTTTTTTTCCGCTTAGCAAAAAAACTACGATACCAAAAAAACCACAATATAAAAACTATGTCGTTGGACACATCCCTGAATATTTATACAAACCCCGTGATATATTCTTATTTCCACAAAATATAAAGTAATGAAGAATATGAACTAATAAGAATTTATGAAATGCATCGAAACTATCTCGTGAAATCCATATTACATACTCCAATAAACTACGAATCAAAACTAAAATTTCTACGTTAAAATACCTATAAAACTGTTAATTCTGAGAAAGTATTTTCAACCATTTATCTTGTTAACGAATCCTTCTAACTAATGCCGTCTACGGAAATTTACCTCAAAACGCAATTCCACTAAATTTTTATGGAACCCACAGTCATCGACCGTTTTTGGACCAGAAACCTATCGGGTCGGAGCAGACAATTGTTGGTTCCAGCCGTATTTCTCTTCCCCTATGTCGGAATTGTCGGGTTTTCCAATAAAGCACTTATGGCTCCCAGACCACATGCGACAATTTTAAGTTGAAGCGGTGTGTTTACACCTTGACGGCAAATGGAGGACTGAAATTTTTAACTTCGTACCGAGAGCGCTGTGACTTCTCCCAGTCGACAGGTTAGCCAATATTAAATTTACGACAGCTCGGCGAATTTTTCGCGTTACACCATTACTTCATCACCAGGTTCTAAAACGTTTAAAAATCCACAATCATTAGTGATAAAACTGTCTGTAGCTCGTCCACCATATGCTATTGATATAAAAGTTATTAATCCTGATGGACTTATACAGATGAAAAATTTTATCGTAAAGCCACCTTTGTACGTAGAATACATTAATATTCGCTGTTCAACTTTAGGAGGACTATCGCATGCCATTTCAGTGCAATCAATGATTGCTCGACAATTTGGGTAATCTTTACAAGTTACAGGCATGGTATCTTTGATGGCTTGCTTTGAAGGCCAAAACAACCAATGTTTTGTATTCTTCAGCAAAGTTTCGAGTACACTAAAAAATATATTTGAGACCGTTGCTGTCGTTACTTGGGATATCTGACCTAATGCCTTAAAGCTTAAGCTAAGCTCAAGTTTCATTAAAAACAACAATAATCTGTTGTGTCTTGAAACTTTTTTAAAAAATTGTGGTTGTTCGTCTTTACCTGCTACAATAAACTCAAGTAAGATATCGTAAAATGACACTGATATTCCACACAAAGTTTTCATGGATTCATTGGAATGAACTGATTCAAAACCAGTAAAAAAAGGTGTGCATCTCTGCGTCAGGGCCTGAAGATTTTGATACAGTTCTTTTGAAAATCCTCTGAATTTCATCAACGGAAACAGATCTTCTCACAACTTCTTTGCTTGCAGTGCTGGCTTGAGTGATTATTCTGATTGTAGTTTGCGTAGAAACATTATTTTTATCTGTTGAATAAAATAAAATAGTCAAGTTCTCTCTTTCATTATGATCAAAAACTGGATCGATCTGGATACCAATTTCCTTCGTTTTTTCATTTAAGCAAATTAATGGTTCTGAAAAAAAATTTGAATTACTGTCGAGTATAATTATTTTATTTTATTCAAATGTGTTACTCAAAGTATAACTTACCGTCAATAAATTAATCATCAACATTCTCATCATCTTTATTTATAACCGAAATACTTTCTTCTGTTTTCTTACTGCGAGCAATTAACCTTTCAGCTTCACTCGGATTAATCTTCTTCTGTCCATATATTTCAGGCAAGATTGTTAGGTTGTAGGACACTTTTCAAGGATCATTAGATTTTTCTCCTCCTTCAAAATGTGCACTACAAATTCTGCTCCAGTCCTTCCGCTCCCAAATCTTATTTTTATTTTTCAGACACAAAGATAACATATAATTACTTGACACTCAAAAATGTAATTTTCATATTTATACTTGATAACATAATTTGTCATTTTAATCTGTACACTTATTTTATAAGTATATATACAAATGCATGTTAACTTACTGTACACGACGAACAGCAATGATCCATTTCTTTTTTCGTTCTTTTTCATATGGCCGAGAAGGAAATTTATAAAACTGCAGCTCTGGATTTGCACGCTCTGAGTGTGAACACCCAACAACACAACAATAACAATTTGCACGTCTCCTATTTTTAATAAACAATTCACTATTTGCACAATCCAATTTGCTCGTACAGCATACAGCGAGACAGCTGATACAATCCTAAAACCTAAATACTTCGCCACGAGGCGGCGCTCGCTGCGGTACTAAACTAGCGTATACCGACCACCTTGCTACAATCTAACGAGGTAGAAGTTGTACTGCACGAGATTACGTCGCGCTGTAAGAACCTGATAGTGGGGCGGAACTTAGGCCGCACTCTGTATATATATATATACAGGGTGGCGCATCGAAAACGAAACAGAGGCATTTACTGGCAGCTCAGTTCTTTTTTGGAAAAACGCTCAAACCCGACGATTATATTTTCGAGGGGGACACAAAATTGGCAAAAAAATTACGTTAACACGTGGAGCCCCCTAGGCGGGGGTGGCACCACCCCTAAAATCTCGAATGGAAAGGGGGGTCGAATGATCCATCATTAGTGGAGATCAATACATTTGGCAGCAAAGTAGTTTAAAAATGAAGAATGAACTGACCCGTCAGCCAAGTAAATATTGAAAATGACCACCATGATTTCTCATGCAGAAATAAAGATTTTGTTCAAAACGTTGTCGCACATTTTGCAATATTTGAGGAGTAATTTGAAGGCACTCATTCACAATTCTTTGTCGCAAATCTTCTAGCGATGTTGGCTAAGTAGCATAGATTTTGCTTCTTAAGTGACCCCACAGAAAGAAATCCAAAGGTGATAAAACTGGCGATCTTGGGGGCCATTTAATAGCACCTTTTTTACCAATCCATCGACTTGGAAACGTCTGATCTAAATATTTTCGAAGACGTAATGCGTACTGTGGTGGGACATCAACCTATTCGCAAAGTACTGCCGATCATTCTGATTTTCAATTATGGCTGTTAATGCAGGATCTATGACGTCTTGCAGTAATTCCAAATACATTTCACCGGTCAAATTTCCAGGTAACAAAAAAGTTGGTGAAAAAGGACCAACTAAATGATCGCCAAAAATACCAGCCCGAACATTTCTTTTTTGTGGCTGTTGTGTAAATTCTACGATTAGAATCGCAGCAATATCGGCACTTTTGACGATTTATTACGCCATTTAAGAAAAAGGAACATTCGTCGGAAAAGCAGGTGTTGAATAGAACATGTTCATCGTTTATAATTCGTTCACTCATATCATCACATAATTTTAATCGCCGATCAAAATCGTCTTCATTAAGCTCTTGTACAAGGTGATTTTTATACGCATGAAAACTATGGAATCCGTTGGATACTACGTCGACTATCATCATATACAGTATCCAATTTGCGGGTATTTAACGTAGGATCTACATAAACTTGCCCACAACCCCCATTTCTATTGCTTCGTTCCTTATGGGATTTTCAATGTTGCGTTTTTTATTGGCGACTGATCCAGTTTCCCGAAATTTAGCTACAAGTACTAGAACATATTGTCAATACACGTTACTGTTCTCATGTCGCTCATTAAATATGTGTGCTGTTCTATTAGCACACTGATTATTTCAGAAAAATGCTTCGATTATTTCAACCCTTCCTGCCGTGGAATATACCATGGTTAATTTATGTATAAAGCGTTAAAAGATGTTTTAACAACAAAGTTTGGTCGAATCAATCGCAAACTACGACTAAATTCCTATTTAAAATAAGTACGAGACATTCCCTTCTTATCTTTCTTCAAGAAACCAATCGCTACTTTCAACACCAAAATGATAAACAAACCAATGGTGTAGTGAAGAAAAGCATTTACTTATCAAGTGAATGCTTTTACTCAAATTTCTTCTGATAGTAGGACAAACTAATCTGATATACCTATGAAAGTCTACTCAATAAAAATCTCCAAAACTACTGAACTGAAGTACATGAATTTTTGTCAATGATATCTTCATGTTTCCATACTTTACGAGCGCATTATATATATAACATTATTTTTTGTCACTTGATTACATTTCCTTCAATATACACTCATCTATATAACTTAAATACAATCATAATAGAATTGAAAACATTCCTACATACATTCAGATCTTTTCTAGTCCTATGGAATATCTCGTTAGCAAGTAGTGAATACAAAAATCGTTCCTTAGGGGATGACCCGTATATGAATATACAACGAATCAATGAAAACATGTTAGGTACCACAAAAAAGAAAGCTGAATGCGAAATTAATGTTTCATATACTTCGCCATCACCATCATATAATTTGATTAGAAATGACTGGTGTTATGCTGATGTGCAATGGTAAATTTTTGAATTTGTTATCATGAGCATTGTCATCTTTCTGCAAGTACATTAATTAGTTTTAACTATCGCAATAACATCGTTAGTTCAATTCTAGCGTATTTGATTCAACTCAAACTTGTACTTCCCCATTATTACATATAGGTACTATTAAACAGAGACTTCCATAATGCATCAAAATGCTTCTCCCCAGATCTTACTGTTGACGATATTCATTGATTCAAGTTTCACTCTTCACAAAATGGTGTGGTATTTTTGGTATTAACCAAATAATATTTCCACTGAAATACTGATATTCTTTGCTTTTATTGTTTTGCATAAAAATTATTAATAAATATTTTTAGGTAATATTTTATGAATAAAGAATTCTCTACCATTATTTTCGTTTTTGACAGTGATAATTTAAATATACTGGCATAATTTATTAATTAATCATTAGGTAGAGAACCACAACATACAATGCCAGTGCCAGGTTCTATATTGCGTGAAATTTATACTATCCGTTATCAGCTAATATAATCTCACTTTACATCAGAACGATATTCTTTGTTTTATTTTTGCCACCATACTAGTTATATGCTTTTACAAATAGCTTATTGTGCACCTGTGTAAAAATCCCACTTAATGTTCATATATTCGACAACAGGTCCAGATAAAGCATGTTCTGGTTGATTCAGATAAGGGAATTTTGCCGCTCCTTATCGCTTTTACAAATCTAGATTCAAATTCGTCGCATGATTGTGTAGACACGTTCGAAACTGGTTAGCACGCCTGTTAATCTCTACGCTAAATAGGCCAAACGTTTTACGAGTGATAGAAAGATTGTGGGCAGTGAAATCACGAATTCTTGCAGATTCAGTAGTGACCTAATTTCTTCCTGTATTTAACAATATAGTTCGTTATTGTCAGTAATAAAATAACTAGTACCAACATCCATACCTTAAGATCATCTTATTCATAACGTAAGCAGGAGAAATATAGCATTGATTATATTTACTTAGGTACATGTATACATCAAAAATATGCTTCTGAAGTACTAGGTGTAGAACCTGAAGTATATTGAAGATTTTTGTTTTCTTATACGTATTTCTGGCATGGATTCCTACAGTGTAAACATTATCTGTAATATGCCAATAAAACAATAAAGTATGTAATATTTTACCAAATTGATTGTACGGTTTACAAAGTAGGCCTCTTTCCAAATAATATACTCACTTTATAATTTATTCATAAAAGATGTAAAAAAAAGAATATCGAACGACATATCACATACGGAATCTAGACATTCTTTATGTTTCAATTGAGATATTAAAAAATCTTACTTTTAGTAAGTAACCGATATTATATATTAATTGTGAATTAATTCGTATAATATTATTTCAGCTAGCTTGAAAAAGAGAAAAAGAAACGAATTGTTTTCGAAAGATTTTAATAAAAAAGGCCACACAATCTTTTCATAATTCAATTACTGGCCCCAGACTGCATCCCCAATATTTTGGTCAGTCGAGACTAAATTTTTGTTTATATATATATATATATATATATATATATATATATGTATATATATATATACACAAAATATGTTCATCAAGAACTGGGTGTAGCAGTCAACAGTGGGGCTGGTGAGAAATCAAACAATTTTATTATTCATCAAGCTTTCAACCCTTGTTTGGGGTCTTCCTCAGGATGACTACAAATATTATATATTTAAAAACAATACGTTACAAAACATAGTCGTACTTACTAAAATGGATTGTCAGATCGACTATACCATAAAAGTTGGAAACAATAAAAACTCAATAAACAATATATACATTTAAAAAACATTTAAAAATAACACAAAAAACCGTTACAAACAATAACATTGTACTGATTTGGATATTTTTATCGGACCAACCACACAATGAATATTACATTTTAAGATGTTAGAAATTACTGACAAAACTCCAAATGAAAACAAATGATAACAAATGGTAAAAGTGACAATTAGCATGGAACAACACGGTGAGCACGGAACAACACAAAATGGCCTTTAACTAAAATGCAAACCAGCGAACACTACATTAACGAAGATGTTATGCATTGTTAGTGTGCTGTGTTAGGGGAAATATTTTAGGAATTTTGTTCTTATTATTCTCATACTCCAAAATGTAATTATAGATGAGACTCAGATTTTGAGTATCTGATCTAGTGTTGAGGGGTCTTTCAATTTTATTAATAAACACCATCTCCAAAAAAATCCTTTTATAGTAGTTATTTTCTCCAATTAAAACTTCAACTCCTTCGAAATCCATATCATGTTGTGATTCAATAACATGGGTCGACAGAGCGCAAGACGGCCTTCCCAATCTGCAATCGCTTTTGTGAGATGTTATTCTACCCTGCAAAAGCCTTGAGGTTTGTCCAATGTATGCTTTATGACAATCCTTGCAATTGATCTTATACACAACATTGGAACTTTCTAACGGTTTGACTTTAGTTTTGGTGCGGGTAAACAGTGAACCTACAGTTTTCACATTCCTCGTTGAAATCTTAACATGTGGAATGTGTTTCAAAACAGAAATAAGTTTGGGAGTCAGATCATTGATATAAGGTAAGGAAACAAATTTCATATCTGTTTCACGTATATCATCAACATTAGAACTCTTAACTATAGCCAACCGACGTTGGATTGGAAAAGAAGAACTGAAAATAATGTTGTTGAGAAGTTTAGAAGGATAAGAATTATCAATAAATATATTGTAAAGCATTTTCAAATCACGATTTCTGTATTGAGGATGAGACAATTGGCATACGCGGCTTTTCATAGTATGAATTAAATTAACTTTCATTTGCATGGTGTGATTGGAATGGTAATTAAGAAATCTATTACTTGCCATGGGTTTACGGTACCAAGATGTGCGTAATACTCCTTGATTGTCTCTATGGACCTTCATGTCAAGAAAAGGAATGTAGTGATCTGTTTCTGTTTCAACCGTGAACTGGATGTCTTTATCCAAACTATTGAAAACATCCAGTGCAATTTGTATATTGTTGTGAGGTACGGCAAGTATCAAATCATCAACGTACCTCTTTACGAAAGGAATATGAAAAGGAATAACATCCAGCACTCTCTCAATCAATAAATCCAAAACAAAATTACAAAGTATAGGCGAAATCTTAGAGCCCATAGGAGTGCCAAATTCTTGTTTATAGTAAGTATCATTGAACACTAGTACATTCGAATCGAAAACGAAACTTAGCAAAATAATAAACGTTTCTAGAGTGATTTGACATCTCGAACTAATGATATCCCATCTTCTGCGAATAACTTCGATTGTGGTGGGAAGTGAAAGGTTAGTATAAAGTGAGACTACGTCGAAACTGACCAAAACATAGTCTTCTGGAAGCTTAATGTCATTAACAAATTCGCTGAACATAAAAGAATCTGTGATGTTGAAAGAATTGTTGAAATCATAAGATTCTTTTAGAATTCCAGTAAGGTACGAAGCAATTGGGCCGTTAGGTGGATTAAGTGAAGAAACAATTGGTCTCATACTGAGGATTGGTTTATGGATCTTGGGTAAGGCATAAAATCTCGGTGTTATGCAATTATAAATTGTTAGTGATTTAGCATGTTCCTCTGGAATGCTCTTTTTGTTCTTTAATGTTGTAACCAATTTATTGGCTTTTTGTTGATAGGTGGTGCCAGGATTTCTGCTCAGTCTCCTATAGTATCTTTGATCATCTAGAAGTTGGGAACTCAATTGCAAGTAATCCTCTTTATACATAATTACTGATACGTTACCTTTGTCACTTTTAACCAAATACAAATTAGGATTTTGCTTAAAAAAAGTTTGACATTTCTTAAAAAGGTCAGATAGAAAATGTTTATTATCATTATTCTTATGTATGTGATTAGTTATAATATTGGTAAATTTAGCTCTAATAACATTTTTGCGACAATCACTGAGATTCATCAAAATCAACTCCAAATCAGCCAACATAGAAGAAACTCTATAATCATGAATTGTAGAGAACAAACCGAAATTAGGACCAAGAGAGATGAGTTTGAGAACATCAGGTGGTATCGACACATCACTTAAGTTTTTTACCCAATGGTCTTTATATGCAATTTTAGAAATATTATCATTTTTCAATTTATCAAATTTCTCCTTCAAATGTGAACTGTTTGAACGATAAATGGAATTATAATTGACTTTTTTATTTATCGTTCAAACAGTTCACATTTGAAGGAGACATTTGATAAATTGAAAAATGATAATATTTCTAAAATTGCATATAAAGACCATTGGGTAAAAAACTTAAGTGATGTGTCGATACCACCTGATGTTCTCAAACTCATCTCTCTTGGTCCTAATTTCGGTTTGTTCTCTACAATTCATGATTATAGAGTTTCTTCTATGTTGGCTGATTTGGAGTTGATTTTGATGAATCTCAGTGATTGTCGCAAAAATGTTATTAGAGCTAAATTTACCAATATTATAACTAATCACATACATAAGAATAATGATAATAAACATTTTCTATCTGACCTTTTTAAGAAATGTCAAACTTTCTTTAAGCAAAATCCTAATTTGTATTTGGTTAAAAGTGACAAAGGTAACGTATCAGTAATTATGTATAAAGAGGATTACTTGCAATTGAGTTCCCAACTTCTAGATGATCAAAGATACTATAGGAGACTGAGCAGAAATCCTGGCACCACCTATCAACAAAAAGCCAATAAATTGGTTACAACATTAAAGAACAAAAAGAGCATTCCAGAGGAACATGCTAAATCACTAACAATTTATAATTGCATAACACCGAGATTTTATGCCTTACCCAAGATCCATAAACCAATCCTCAGTATGAGACCAATTGTTTCTTCACTTAATCCACCTAACGGCCCAATTGCTTCGTACCTTACTGGAATTCTAAAAGAATCTTATGATTTCAACAATTCTTTCAACATCACAGATTCTTTTATGTTCAGCGAATTTGTTAATGACATTAAGCTTCCAGAAGACTATGTTTTGGTCAGTTTCGACGTAGTCTCACTTTATACTAACCTTTCACTTCCCACCACAATCGAAGTTATTCGCAGAAGATGGGATATCATTAGTTCGAGATGTCAAATCACTCTAGAAACGTTTATTATTTTGCTAAGTTTCGTTTTCGATTCGAATGTACTAGTGTTCAATGATACTTACTATAAACAAGAATTTGGCACTCCTATGGGCTCTAAGATTTCGCCTATACTTTGTAATTTTGTTTTGGATTTATTGATTGAGAGAGTGCTGGATGTTATTCCTTTTCATATTCCTTTCGTAAAGAGGTACGTTGATGATTTGATACTTGCCGTACCTCACAACAATATACAAATTGCACTGGATGTTTTCAATAGTTTGGATAAAGACATCCAGTTCACGGTTGAAACAGAAACAGATCACTACATTCCTTTTCTTGACATGAAGGTCCATAGAGACAATCAAGGAGTATTACGCACATCTTGGTACCGTAAACCCATGGCAAGTAATAGATTTCTTAATTACCATTCCAATCACACCATGCAAATGAAAGTTAATTTAATTCATACTATGAAAAGCCGCGTATGCCAATTGTCTCATCCTCAATACAGAAATCGTGATTTGAAAATGCTTTACAATATATTTATTGATAATTCTTATCCTTCTAAACTTCTCAACAACATTATTTTCAGTTCTTCTTTTCCAATCCAACGTCGGTTGGCTATAGTTAAGAGTTCTAATGTTGATGATATACGTGAAACAGATATGAAATTTGTTTCCTTACCTTATATCAATGATCTGACTCCCAAACTTATTTCTGTTTTGAAACACATTCCACATGTTAAGATTTCAACGAGGAATGTGAAAACTGTAGGTTCACTGTTTACCCGCACCAAAACTAAAGTCAAACCGTTAGAAAGTTCCAATGTTGTGTATAAGATCAATTGCAAGGATTGTCATAAAGCATACATTGGACAAACCTCAAGGCTTTTGCAGGGTAGAATAACATCTCACAAAAGCGATTGCAGATTGGGAAGGCCGTCTTGCGCTCTGTCGACCCATGTTATTGAATCACAACATGATATGGATTTCGAAGGAGTTGAAGTTTTAATTGGAGAAAATAACTACTATAAAAGGATTTTTTTGGAGATGGTGTTTATTAATAAAATTGAAAGACCCCTCAACACTAGATCAGATACTCAAAATCTGAGTCTCATCTATAATTACATTTTGGAGTATGAGAATAATAAGAACAAAATTCCTAAAATATTTCCCCTAACACAGCACACTAACAATGCATAACATCTTCGTTAATGTAGTGTTCGCTGGTTTGCATTTTAGTTAAAGGCCATTTTGTGTTGTTCCGTGCTCACCGTGTTGTTCCATGCTAATTGTCACTTTTACCATTTGTTATCATTTGTTTTCATTTGGAGTTTTGTCAGTAATTTCTAACATCTTAAAATGTAATATTCATTGTGTGGTTGGTCCGATAAAAATATCCAAATCAGTACAATGTTATTGTTTGTAACGGTTTTTTGTGTTATTTTTAAATGTTTTTTAAATGTATATATTGTTTATTGAGTTTTTATTGTTTCCAACTTTTATGGTATAGTCGATCTGACAATCCATTTTAGTAAGTACGACTATGTTTTGTAACGTATTGTTTTTAAATATATAATATTTGTAGTCATCCTGAGGAAGACCCCAAACAAGGGTTGAAAGCTTGATGAAAAATAAAATTGTTTGATTTCTCACCAGCCCCACTGTTGACTGCTACACCCAGTTCTTGATGAACATATTTTGTTAATATTCATCAGTCGAACGTACCAATACTTTATATATATATATATATATATATATATATATATATATATATATATATATATATATAGCTGAAAAGCGAAAAAACGCCGTGATCGTTGCTGATCAATTAGAACACAAATTGAGAAATATCTTTTTGGGGATTGCAGCAAAAGAGGAAAAAATACACTCTATTCAATTCTCCAAGCTTTCGTAAATCTTTATTTACATCATCAGGGAACTACAATAAGGAAAGAAAAACATAAATTATAAAAAGTGTTCTTACAAACATTTCTACAACTTACATTGATCGAGATTGCATCATAGATCTTGAATACAGGAAAAGTGTAAAACAGCAAGTCATTAGAGAAATAGGTCCAGTCGGCAATACATTTGCCTACTACTGGTTCAAATTTAAAACAATATTAAAAAGTTAAAAGTTAAAACATTAAAAATCGAAAATCCACACACCCACGCGGACTTGTGAGAATAATGGCGGAAACTGAAAATGTCAGGTTAAGTACAACATTCATCATTACTAAATGAATGAAAAGAATCGATCTTTGCAATGACGCGAGACACTGAAACAATCGAATTGAAACTTTCAAGAGAATACCAGGGTGGTACCAAAATTATGGAACTGTTGTGAAATATCACTCCAATGAAATTCTCATTAACGAGAATTAATATGTGATTATTGATGTTATTTATTATTATTATTAATATTATTATGGATCATTTAATAAAGGGGGAACACCTACCATGATGACACAAGTAGGAAACTAGTGAGAATTATTAATATTATCATTATTATTATTATTGTTATTAATATGAAGACAATTGTGCTTATCAAGCGTTAGGAGGAGGGAGTAGAGATTACTCAAATTCTAATGTCAGTCTTCTTATTCATACAACCTTCTTCTTGGAAGATGAAAGCCATTTCCAAAAACAATCTTTTGTTATAACTTCTCTCACGAGAAAGGATTTTAACTCCTTCAAAATCAATATATATATATATATATATATATATATAAGAGATTCTTGGATAATTCACACAAATACAAAAAGGGTTATTGAAACAGAAGGGTAACCACAGACATGCATGTTTCTGGCTCATTAGCCGTCCTCAGTACGGTAAAACCACATAAAGGTGTAAAACTTGAGAGCAAAGCTGTTGATTGAAACATGGGAAAACACAAAACAACGGATTTCAACAGGAAAATCAAACGCACCTTTGTACCTTCAATTGGAAGATCCTAAGTTTTCGGTACAACAACCAGCATCGACACGGAGGCGCATATAGCCCCCCTGCCTGAACCTTCCGACCCAAAGTATACAACAAAGAAGATGTACGAATATCGCGTTATATGTAAGCCACAACAACAAAAAGATTCTTTAGTAATTCACGCAAAAAGAAAAAGCGTTACTGAAACAGAGTGGTAACCGCAGACATGCATGTTTCTGGCTCATTAGCCGTCCTCAGTACGGTATAACCACTCTGTTTCAGTAGTATTGATATTAGTTTCAGTGAATCTAAACTTGCTCCTCTACTAAATTGACATACTGCTAATGATCTTTATGATAGCAACCACTATCCAGTTATTATATCCTCCAATATCACAAACCATAATGATACTTTATCCAGATGGTATTGGCGGTTATACAACGCCGACTGGACTTGTTAGATGTCTCAAACAGAAACCAACTTATCTACTTGATCTTTCTCAGGCAATATGAACAATAACATACTGAAAACTACAGAAGCTGTACTTACAGCTGCCAATCTGCACATTGGTAAAAATATTATTCCACACAAACAAAAAACTGTACCATGGTGTAACTCCAGCTGCGTAAGTGCTATAAATAAATAAGATGGCACTAAATTTCTATCGATGTCATAAAACACAAGAAAATCTCACTAATCTCAAAAGAGCCAGAGCCAAAACTGGAAAAATGATGTATCTTTCATAAATGAAAATACAAATCCCATCCTACTTTGGAGAAAAATTGGGCAAACTCAAGGGAACACCTCAAATTTAAAAATTCCCAGTCTCATCTATAGTAATACCGTAGTTAATAAAAATGAAGAATTCAGAAATATACCATTTAATATGGTCCACCAACCAATTCCCTAACCAATGGCGGACATCTACGATAATTCCAATTAAAAAACCTGAACAAGCTGTTACATCTCCAAACTCTTTCCGTTCAAATCACTAACTTGTACAATGTGCAAATTATTAGAAAAGATGGTTAATAAGCGGCTTCTCTGGATTTTTGATAAATATAATGTTATCTCAGAAGAACAATCCGGATTTCGACGCAATAAATCGACTCAAGACAATCTACTTTTGATACTATTAGCAGACAGTCAATTCTAAATAAATTAACATTACTCAATATTTCCGGATACATATTTCATTTTATTCAGAATTTCCTATGTTCAAGATCAGTTAAAGTCTCTGCTAATGATATTTCCACGTAAATTTATATCCAGAATGATGGAGTTCCCCAAGGGTCGGTTATCAGCCACACTCTATTCAATATAGGTATTAACGAACGTTGCTCAGACCTCCTTCCTTCCATCGAATGTCCCTTTCATGCAGACGATCTAATAATTTACAGTCATGGCATGTATAGGTCGACTACAACTAATCTAACTCAGTCAACAGTAAACACCCCCCAAGTAACAATATAAATCACTTAAGATTAACTTTATCACAAACAAAATAAAAAATTTATAAATTTGGTAGACGACCACCTAAACTCTCTCCTAGTATCTTCCCTGTGGAACACTGTAAAATACCTGGTCTAATGTTTGAATCTCGGCTTACTTGTAAACAACATATTTGGAAAATCAAAGGAAACTGCTACAAACGATTATTACAATCCTCTCGCATTACTACTGGGAGCAAATGAAAATTCTCTTAAAATATACAGTGACGTCATTCGTTCAAAATTTGATTACAGTTGTCACAGGTACGAGTATATCTCTGTCGATCTTCTAATCTCGGTCCATAATACAACTTCACGTATCTATCTAGGTGCTTTTCAACTTAGCCTTGCAGAAAGCCTTTACATCGAAGCTAATGAGCCCCCGCTTTGGATCAGATGGCAGCAGCTTCTGCTTTCTTATGCTGCCCCCATATCGTCTAATCCCTTGAATCAGGTTTGTCAACTATCTATATCAATTTCTAACAAGCTCCTAGACGGCGTTAACCTCTCCCAAACATGCTCTCTTCCTATTCCTTCCACTCCTCCATGGACTATCAACCTAAATGAAACACATCCCTTATTAGATACGACAAACACACAACGCCCAAACAATTGACAAAAAATTTGCTGTGGCCACCACAAAGACCACCCGCAGTTTAGTACATATGTGCAAAATTATTTGATATCAAACACTGAAATGGGGCAGTTTTAGGTTAGAACCGCGTGAGCTGTAGTAACTAGCAATACCGACATGAACGGAAAACGAAACCAGTACAAACCAAGGTTTTGGAGGCAAAAGTAAATTAAAATAAACTTTTCCGCATCTGTGAGACGCCCTCAACAATATCGTATCATAAAATTGACACTTGTATACACGTCGGAGGCTGTATCGTGGTAACAAACCGAAATTTCTCCAAAGATAACCAAAAATGTTGTATATCGGGATTTATAGGACCAGTTGTACTCGCTCTAGTCAGCTGGAAATGAATAAGCTTCATCTGTGACTCACTCTAAAAAATATTTAATTGAATATTGGTCACTTGTATATACTCCGGAGTATATGTTCTAAAAACCGTTTTTTCGTGTTGTTCTTGGTGAAAAACGTAAAAATAACTAATAAAATCCATAATTCCAACTTTTTTTGGGGTGAACCAATACTGTTCTCGCATATTAGATAGGTTGGGCGAAAAAGTAAAAGGGTTAAAAATGTAAACGGGTCATTTAAGACCAATATATTTGCAACAGAAGTTGTGTATTTTGACCTGCTGATTAATTTTATTGTCGTAAATTTGCTCCGAACAGAGATATTAACATTTTGTATAATTTCTACTCCCCTGGAATGAGAGGCCAAAACTTGGGAATGGCTAGATGGTATGAAAATACTGTCAGCACTTTATATAAATTTATTTTTTCCTTTGTTGGGTTATAGTATATATATATATATATATATATATATATATATATATATATATATATTTGTCAAGCATATCAATACATTTATTTTGGCAATATCAGTTAGAATGGTTAAAAGGTCAACTTTTACATGAAGTAGGTAACAAACTTTCAAATAGTGTCAGTACATTCCTTGAATATTTTTTTATACAAAAAATGTGCTCTTTGTCGAAATCGATAAAATTAGTGATTTCCAAGAAATATGTAATTTTGTGAGACACCGCAGAGCACACATTCATCTTCCAATATTGATTTGGAAATGTGCTTTTACGCAGTAAGTCGCTATCAATTATTTGTCATATGCATTAACCATCCTTTCGAAACTGTAATTTTATCAAGTAGGCAGCTGTCAATTTATTTGATATTCACGGAGGAAAATAAGAATATTTCATTTATTTCTGTAATACTTGAAATGGCAGAATACACGTTCAATATGCAGATATACATTTAATGTATGGGAAGGCATCTGGCAATTCTCGCGAAGCAAGAGGACTTTATTCCGAAAATTTCCCTAATAGAATTTTACCACACTGAAAAACTTTTGAACGTGTGGACAAAAATTTAAGAGAAAATGTATGTTTTTATGAAATATTGCAAGTATGCATTTTAAAAGGTAATCAATTTTATTGATAGGTACCATGAAAATCAGATGGTGTGGGTCTCCTGAGAAATGTCGGTATTGTTGTTTTATGGCAAGCTTTCCTAGATGACGTAGATAACAGCCCTACATCAAGTGTTAGAAAACTTAACGTTTCAAAAACCACCGTACATAGAATATTACAAAAGCAACTCTTACTTCCGTACCATCTCCAAAAAGTACAGGGTTTATGGCCAGAAGACTATCCAACACGCCTCAATAAACGCGCTGTTTTTTACGAAAACAAAGGCAGAATCAAGATTTTATTAAATCAGTACTGTTTACCGATGAGGGTGGATTTACGAGAGATGACGTTATCCATACTCATAATTTACATTCGTGGGCTGATGAAAATCCTCAAGGCATAATTCAGACACGGCAATCAACAAATGTTTATTGTAAATATTTGAGTTGGGGTAATTAGAAACGACTTAGTTGGTCAATTTGTAATTGATGGCACTTTAGATGGAAAGTCGTATTTAGACTTTTTGCAGAATAATCTCAATTTATTATTGGACAAAGTACCTTTATAAATCAGAATTAATATGTGATACTTGCACGATGGCGCTTCGCCTCTTTTTAGTAATACGGTACGTGCTAACTTGAACGTTGCACACCCCCAAAACGGATTGGAAAATGAGGTACAATTCCATGGTCACCGTGTACTCCGGAATTGAATTAAATGGAATAATGCTTCTGGGGTTACGTGAAAAGTTTGGTTTATGCAACACCCGTACAAACAAGGAATTAATTATCGGATCAAATTCATTTCAATTACGATACTATAAGGAACAATCCAGGAATGTTGTTTCAAGTGGGCATAAAAAATTGTAGAGGAGGGAGATGTACTTTTTGAACATTTACTTTAAAAAAGTTTGTATGTGTTTTGTTACTATGTCACACTTGATAATACTTACTTTTAATACACGTTTTTATGAAAATGATATGAGTGGATTTGTTCCGATGAAAATTTCCTACAGAATAGTTGCGGCATATGACAAATAAACTGACAGCTGCCTACTTGATAAAATTACAGTTTCTAAAAAATGGTTATTGCATCTGACAAACAATTGACAGCGGCCTAAATCGTAAAAGCACATTTCCTAAGTAATGATGGTGTCTCACAAAATTCCATAATTCTCGGAAACCACTAATGTTTTCGATTTCCACAAAGAGCACCGTCTTTATAGAAAATTATTTTGGGAATGAACTAACAGTATTTGAAAGTTTGTTACTTCATCACTGCAATAGTTCGAATATTTTAACCAGTAAGCCAAGTCCAATCCTGACTTTCTCCAATACTAGTATTCTTACTGATATTGCCAAAATAAATGCATTGATATGCTGGGCAATCCACCAAATTTTCATAAATTTCCGAAACATAGTTTGGGAGTCATAAATAAAAATGTATTTTTAGTACTTACGTTAAGGCCCTAACAAAGTAGGTGCGTAGGAAAAAAGTTATATACAGTCTGACATTATTTTCATACCATCAACCCATTCCCAAGTTTTGGCCTCTCATTCCTGGGACACCCAAACCAAAGTAGTGTAATTTGTCCCGCTGAGTAATTTTATTTATATACATTTTTGCCAAAAACTGACCCCCAACTGAAATATTTCGCATATTCGCACTATTTAACCCACTCCTAAAGTGGAAACGTAAACGCATCGTTTTATGTAAAAAGTATCTAACAAAAGTCCCGCCCGCTGAATAATTTTATTTATGTACACTTTATCCGAAAAACAAACGCCAACAAAGACATTACCAATTTTAATTTTCATTCACTTACCCCCTGTAGATGGTTTGATCAATTTTTAAAAAAGCCTTTTCGACTCTTCCTTTTATGCCTATGAATATATTTACCAAATTTGGTGGTATGGCCGGAAATGAGCGCACAGACGGACAGGCAGACAGACGACGTCCTCGAGATAACACTTGATTCGGAATGCTGATGTCTCATAACGCGTATTTCCGCAAAAAGGGGGGGTTCAATTTTTAGGTCATAGTATGACCCCCTTTTCCTACGTAATGCGGGTGATGAAAATGATTTTAATGAAGTAATAACTAACTGTAACTATGACTTAGTTTTATACGCTGATGCATTCAAAAATGAAACAGGAGTTGGCTGCGCTGTTACAACGGTATTTACTTCTATAAGATCTTCTCTAATCCCATTAACCTGTAGTGCTCACACATGCGAACTATTTAGCAAACTCCTGGCAATCAATTCCATCTCCCCACTATCCAAAATATATTTACTGAACGTTATTGAAAGCGCCAAAAATTCAATCGACCAGAAACGCGCGGGTCATACGATGCCAGTGCGGAATTGTTATTTTATTGGTTGTACGCAAGATGCCCCACCAGATGATAAAATAAACTAATCTCTCGGTTTTTCCGCGCTGTCACAAAATTCAACAAATCATATCAATTCGACACTGACGTCACAGCTAGTGGGCGTTTGAATTTACAGGTATTAAAATCACGTTTTCAATATTGAATAAGAAATCAGTTTTTTCAAAATTTGGAATTAACAAATTGTTACTAGTACGTTATAAACTGCCCTTCATAACGTTATGTGAAAAAAATGATCTTTTTAAGATAATGGAAATGCCCATTGTCTACCACGAATTTACTTTTTTCTTGTCTTGGCAGTATTTTTCATAACAGCGAGTGTTTCTTTATTTTTGGTTCTCTTCTAACCATATCTGATCCATGACATATCTTTCTTTATCAAGAATGACCCACCCTTCCCAGTTGTTTCATTACTTAGATTATTTTATTTTATGTTTTACCGGCACAACCTACCAATTTAAAAATGTTTAAAATCGCTCTCTGATTGTAAACGTGGGCGTCTTCATTTCCAAATTCCAAAGTTATTTCAATATCTCACGCAGTAAAATGAATTTAATAAACTTCGAGATGTTTCTAAACAATTGTGAAATGGTGAATTCTACTAACACCTCTATCTTCTAACACCTCTATCTACTAACATCTTCATATGTTCGACAATATGATCAAACAAACAAAACAGGCAGTTTTTCGAAGGAAATGGCAACGATTTTCCTGGCTATATGCCGCGACGAATATTGTCTTAAATATTATCCTTCGTATAAGTTATACAAGTACCGAGGAGTCGGTAAACACGCCATCTCCACTCCTAATTGCGACGCAAAAGCTCATGATTTCTGTCGTATCCGTAGCAAACCGTTTAACAAAAATTAATATCGATTTTGAAAAGTCTAAGAAATTCTATTTATTATTTTAATTTCGAATATCGGTTTCGATATTTTTTATTTTAATGCCAACCGAGATATTTACAAAACTTATCCAAATATAGGAAAAACCATAATAATTAAAATAAATTACAGTGAAATAGAACAAGTGTACCGTGTGAAACGAAACTAAACTTAAAGTATTAAATGTTCGAACTATCCATCGTTTACTTCTTAAAAAAAGGCATTCTGATATAATTATCTGAATTTCTTGGGTTATTCTTTCCACTAATTCTTGCAAATTATTTGGGTGTTAATATAAACCTTCGATTTCAAATAACTTCATAGAACGTATTCCAGTGTATTGAGGTCGGGACTTAGCACAGGCCATTCATAAGTACCTCTTCTTCCAATCCATCTACGAGGAAATGTTTTATTTAAACGATCTCGAACAATGCGAGCGTAATGCGGTGGTGCTGCTGAAACCAAATATCATAGGGCAATTGTCCATTTACCTCCATAACTTCTCTGTCTAAAAACTGTAAATACCTCTCCCCGATAATATTTTCTTGTAAGAAAGATCTCACGATTCCGTTGTTGTAAATACCGGCCCAAACGTTTAATTTCTGGGGACGTTGTGTATGAGCCTTTTGTACCCAATGAGTAGCGACCAGTCGCAGCAGTTGTGTCGATTCACCGTAACGTTCAAACAAAACGTAGCTTCGTCTGAAAACGCCACATTTCTTACAAAATTGTTATTACGATTGCAAATATCCATAATCGTTTCACAAAAATCTAAACGACTGTCGAAATCATCTTCAGTGAGTTCGTGAACAAAGACGAATCTTGTAAGGATGATATTTTTATCGCCTTAATACCCTTTCTACTGAACGACGGTTAATTGCGAACACATTGGCTAATTGAGTAGAGGCTGAATAAGGATTTATCAATATTTTGAACTAAATTTCCAATTATTGTACTTTTAAGAGTCCACTTCTTGAGAAATTGCATACTGTTCCACTTGTGTAGTACCTTTGGACAGTTTTCATCACTATCAAACGTGATATCCGTCGATTCAGATGAATATCGTTAAAATGATCATGCACTTATTGATGTGGCCTCCTCCTGTCTCCATACCCAATCATCATTTATTTTTCAATTAATTGTCTTTCACTTAATTCGGACATTTTACGTTTAAATTCAAAAACTTCTTTTCCCTTTCTTTAGTTTTCGTTAATATCTCGATTGGTATTGCAATAAAAAAATTGAAATAATATAAGAGTATATCATTACACATTCTAAAATCACTATTATATAGTGGTCACAAAAATCAAAAACAAATACGCTATTTGACATAATACCTTCCTCTCAAATTTCATATCGATATCACTAATAATTCGGGCGATATTACTTAATTCCACACACTCACCCAACACTGTATAGTATATGACATAATGTTGATTATATGCAAAATCTACACTTTTTGCCTTAAGAAACGAGTGAATAACATGCTTGGTAAATATTACAAATATTATGTTGTCTGATAGCTTCAAGAATCAATTCCATATCTTCAACAGAATAATATTTGTTCTCAAAATCTATCTTCACAGGATTAAGTTATAGCTCAAAATTAACCTGTAACAGAAGAGAACGAACACATATTGAAAATGTAAATCGGTGAAGAATTGTGAAAAATTTCATGAAATAAATGTTAATTTTCTCATGAGATAATACAAAAATAAAATAAGAAAACATTCTGAGGGTAACATAATTTTCTATTTCCGCTTTTTTGGAAATTCATTATTCAGTATTTCCAGATTTATATTGAATATTAAATGTCGAGTAATATTCTTATTATTAAAGAAACTGCCCCATTTTAATTTTATAAATCATTATAATTTGAAAATATATTTTCCTCCTTTGTTACAGGCAGCAGATGGGTGGGTTGGAACAGCGATACTCACAACGGCCTCCCGATAAATCTAACTTTCGAGTTTGATTCAATTCGAGAATTTTCAGCATTGCATCTTCATTGCAACAACATGTTCACAAGAGGGGTGCAGGTCAGTAAATCCTTAGTTTCCATCGAATTTTCTACCGTGTAAACTTTCTTTGAGACCGTAACACAATATATGTGTGTATGAGCTTAATAGTATTTTCAATTGAGACTCAAATTGTGAGAACGTGAAATAAAACCAATGGAGTATGCTTCACCTAATTTGATATTACAATCATTGGCACTACATTTTCTTAGGATAATAAATAACCATTGTTGAATAGACTCTGAATAACATAAATATATTACTGTTTTAGATGAAACTTACTGCTCCTAGATACTTCCACAATATATTGAAAAAAAATGTAAAAAATTCTAAGAAATTTAACAATTGTTTCGATATTAAATATCATCGTCAGAATGACAGAAGTTACATTTCATTTGGTGCCTACTTGATGTGATATTTAATATCGAAACAACTGTCAAATTTCTTAGAATTTTTAACATTTTTTCAATATATTGAAATTATCTAGATACAGTAATTTTCATAACAGTAATGTAAGTAGATTCCACGAAGTGAGGATCGAGACAGTTAATTTCGTTAACATAAAGATATATTTTATTTTTCAAATATGAGAAATTCAATATAATCAAACAATAAACTTGTATAAATAAACCTATTCACCATGCAGTATTAAATAAAACACAATTAATTGAACCTTTATTTCAAATTAGAATTATACTTAAAAAGTATTTTATTTATATTAAATTGCTTGATACATCAATTAAGGCTACATAGTCTGTTCTAATTATTATCTTTTTAATATTATTACGAGAAGATTTTTTCTCTTTTGCAACTTACAAGACAAAATTTTTACCACTTTATAGAGGGGTATTAGAAACATCAATGGTTGACAAAAACTATTACGTTGAATATCAGGGACCCTATCTCTAATAATAATAGACTCACTCAACTCACTCCAAACTATCCAACCAAAAATAAAATCACTTTATTGATCAAAACATGAATAGTGTACTTAAAAGATAAAGATGCCACCGTCGAATTTATGTTTGTACCAACACATTCGGGTATAAAAGGAAATGAATAAATAGACCAACTAGCCCGATGAGCACGAAACAACGAGGAATCCATCCAAATAGAATAAGTACCTTCTTATGACATGAAATCTGTAATTAAATCTAAAGTGTTTAGTGCGTGGCAGAACGTATGGAGTGCAACACAAAATAATCTAAAAGAAATAAAAATAAACGGTTTTAAAGATTAAAACTAACTTTCCCGCATCTGTGGCCCTGAACAATATTCTATCATAAAATTGTTACTTGTATACACTTCGGGGGATGTATCGTGCTAACAAACCGAAATTTCTCCAAAAATAACCAAAAATTTAGTATATCTAGTTTTATAGGACCCGCTGTACTCGCTCTAGTCAACTGAAAATCAATAGGGTACATCTGTGAGACACCTTGAACAATACTTATTCATAAAGTTGATCAATCGTATACTCTCTGGAGGCTGTATCGTGCTAACAAACTGAAAATTCTCCAAAAATGACAAAAATTTGGTACTTCAAGTACCACAGCACCCGTTGTACTGGCTTTAGTGAGCTCAATATCAATAGGGTTCATCTTTAAGACGCTTTGAATAATATCCAATCATAAAATTCATCACTTGTATATACTCCGGAGGCTGTATCGTGCTAACAAACTGAAACTTCTCCAAAAATGACAAAAATATCGTACTTAAAGTACTGTAGAACCGGTTGTATTGGCTCTCTGGTGAGCTGAAAATCAATAGGGTTCATCAGTGAGATGCCCTGAATAATATTCAATCATAAAATTGGTGACTTGTTGAACTCCGGAGGCTGTATCGTGCTAACAAACTGAAGTTTCTCGAAAAACGACAAAATGTTGTACTTCAAGTACCATAGCACCCGTTGTACTGGCTCTGGTGAGCTGAAAATCAATAGGGTTTATCTGTGAAATGTCCTTAACAATATTCCATCATAAAATCGGTGACTTATTGCACTCTGGAGGCTGTATCGTGCTAACAAGACTTGCAAGGAAAAGTGGCCGACGACAACGACAACGACGACGACATACACACAGGATTTTTTTCCTAAATACCGTTTTTTCGTGTTGTTGTTGATGGATAACGTAAAAATAACTCAAAAAAAATTTCAAATTTCCAACTTTTTTGTGGGTAAACCAATACTTTTCTCGCATATTAGATAGGTTGGCGGAAAAGTAAAATAAACTTCACAAATATAACAGCAATTAATATTTGACGTGACTTGTTTTGCGGTTGCTATGCGACGTACGACTTACTGTTTGCAAGATAAACTGATTCTGACGATCTGCCAGTGGATTCCAAAGTGGAATCCACTGGTTGTAGAATTGATATGCCCCAAACATCGAACCACATTCTAAGCTCACTTACGGACACATTTGCGATATTTACAAATTCTCGTTAGTTGCTGTAAAAATGAAATGTCCTTAACAATATTCCATCATAAAATTGGTGACTTATTGCACTCCGGTGGCTGTATCGTGCTAACAAGACTTGCAAGGAAAAGTGGCCGACGACAACGACGACGACGACGTCGACGACGACATACACACAGGATTTTTTTTCTAAAAACCGTTTTTTCGTGTTGTTGTTGATGGATAACGTAAAAATTTCAAATTTCCAACTTTTTGTGGGTAAACCAATACTTTTCTCGCATATTAGATAGGTTGGCGGAAAAGTAAAATCAGCAAATCCTTGACCCCAACCAACATCGAATAGGCCACACCATGTAAGAATATCGCGTTTGCGGTTGGGTCATAGCGATTTAACTCATAAATATCTTATCACACGCACTGATTAACCAATATGTGAAACATGTCAAATAAGTCTTAGGTGAAGCATATAATATAATAATCGTAATGCATATGATATAATAATAATAATGTGTAAACAATATGAAGTTACAAGAAAAAATTACAAATTTCAGCTAATATAGCGGAGACTCTACGTGAAAACATGAATGTTGAAAATAAAATAGGTTATTTAAAGGACACCATCTCATATATATATATATATATATATATATATATATATATATATATATATATATATATATATATATATATATTAATGTATTTTTTGTTATTTATACTGTGTCTTATGTCGCTAATAACCTCAGAGGTTGAATCGACTGAAATGAATTAAAAAAATAAGAACAAAAACATCCTATAGGATTATTTATACAATACTATTATGAAACTCTAAAATTGCAAATTCCCAAACGCATGATTGCATTGGAAAATTCCTTTTTATGTTCAAATATTTCGAACGTTCGATTAATTGCGGTTTGGTGTGATACTCCTGGAAATAAATATCATTATCGTACATGTACAAACAATCAGATACTATGGTATTCATTACAGTTATGCTATTCTAAGATATGTTTGGAATTAAATGAGCCAAACCCCAAATAACTCTGCACTGTGTCCTCCTGATAATCTGAAAAAGAATATTTCTTGCTCTTCGCCCATTAAGTGATTGTTTCGTTATTTCATCATCTATTCTGAAATTAGTTAAACTACATTTATAATTTTTTTTCGCATTTAATTCTAGGGCTCAAGTATTGGATACAATTCTATAACGTTGCTCTGCCACATTTAATCCCAGTATCTAATTGGTCGTATATCACACAAATTTTATAGTTCGAAGTAGTGCTTATAAAATTTTATCCTGGCAAATTTCGAAACATATCCATACGATTCATGAAATATTTTTAGTGGTTTTGAAAATATAGAATGCAACATGTTATCATTTATTTACTACCGAGTATATTGTGTAAAACATATTCACACCGTATACTCTCCCTTTTGTTGGTCGTATTATTACTTGCCATGATAGCGGCATCTATTTACCATCAGTGGAAAGTCTAGCTGACTGATGGTTTTTTTTGCGATTCCTCGACGGTTGATCTTTTTTGAAAGCAGACTGAAACGGTATTTTTTATCAATCATTCGTTATTCTTCGACTCGCTCTCCCAGCAAACTTCGCTCGCTCGCTCGAGATATCAAAAACATAATTCGCAGCATTTCTACCTGTATATTTTAACCGCGCAAACGCTTTATTTTACTTATAAATTTTAAGAATTGTTACATTAAACGTTTAATTAAATTCCATCATTAAACTTCCTATTTCAACCAATAGTATATAAAAGAATTATCGGAAATTTCGTAGTCCTTAATCAAACTTTATTTTTAGATTATTCATATGGGAATTGGTGGGGACAAATAATATCAATTAATAATAGCGAATGTTCTTATTAGTTCATGCATATTTCACTAAGACCTTGATATGTTATATAATTTCAACTGAGAGTTTCTTTTTAGTACTAATTCTTTTTCTCCATATCCATAAATATTATTCAAAACATTGCTCTGATTGGATTGAATTGAATACTTAATTTAATGGATAAAATTGTTATTTTCCATTCATGTAACTTGTTATTAATATCAAATTCAAATTTTTTTCTGATAAAGAATTCGTTATTGGTCCTACTGCTCACAAAATTCACAATTAGAATTACATTAAAGGTAGTGAAATAATGTCTTCCACAGACCTCTACTACTTGGAATCTGGAAATGTGCTTATATCACATCCCCAACCATTTTCATAAATTAGATTTGTTATGAAGGCAACATCAATTTGTAGGCCAAGTGGGGTAGACGTGAGACGAGAAACGAAGAGGCGAGTATTGCGCTTATTAGCTAAAAAGTCAAATTAATAATATTTAAACATCTGAATCATTGATTATTTTGAATAGCATGCATCTGCAGTAAACACCATATAAACTAAACACAAGCCAGTACAACGAGTGCTATGGTACTTGAAGTACCAAATTTTTGTTATTTTTGGAGAATTTTAAGTTTGTTAGCACGATACAGCCTCCAGAGTGTATACAAGTGACCAATTTTATAATTGGATATTTTTCAAGGTGTCTCATAGATGTACCCTATTGATTTTCAGCCGACTAGAGCTAGTACAGCGGCTCCTATAAATCCAGATATACTACATTTTTGGTTATATAGGCAGAAATTTCGGTTTGTTTGCACGATACATACCCGAAGTGAATACAAGTGACAATATTATGGTAGAATGTTGTTCAGGGCATCTCACAGATGCGAAAAAGTTAGTTTTAATCTCTAAAACCGTTTATTTTATTTTTTGTTCATTTCACAGGACCAGTCTGCGATAATAATTATTATGAAATTAACTGTCTCGACCCTTACTTTGTGGAATCTACTCATATAAGTGTTTTAAATGAAACTCACTGTTTCTAGCTAATTCCACAATATAATGACAATTGTTGAAAATTCTGAAAAATTGACAATTGTTTCGATAAATCAATGTATCACTGTTTCTATCTAATTCTACAATATAATGAAAATTGTTGAAAATTCTATATACATTGATTTATCGAAACAATTGTCAATTTTTTAGAATTTTCAACAATTTTCATTATATTGTGGAATTAGCTAGAAACAGTGAGTTTGATTTAAAACAATAATAATTATTATTTTAAAAACTCTTAGTTTTCGTAGAATAAGAACTGTTCACTTATTTATAGGATGGAAAAACTAGGTTTAAAAAAAAGGTTGCTGTAGAGGAGGATTTATTTGTAGTTGGAAAGGATACGTTGACCAAATTGTAGCTTCTGGGCAGAGGAGTACAGAAACATTAAGCGACTAGTTCTTAGCTACAAAGGATGCAATGTGTGGTATAGGCATAATCAATGGCAACACTGTGAATTTTGACCGTTTCTTGCCCAAAACGTGCAGAAGGATACAATTTACTTCCTTCAATTGCTGCAATAACCGAATACGATATTTTCTTGAGGAGGCAGGCCTCTCATCGATCCTGATCTCAGTTCTCTTAACTATTTCCTGTTGGAAGATCTAGAAATGAATGTACCAAAAACCCAAATAATATGAAGTATTTCAAGTACAACATACATGTACAGTCGCTCAAGCAATGTGTCACCGCGTTATCACCAAATTATTACCGATTTTCCTTCAACGTCAGAAGAGCTCCGGCAGCGTGAGGGTTGACATCTCGAAAAAAATTTCAAATATCTTTTTAGTCAAATTCCTGTAAATAATAGATAATCTTCCTATTAAATTGTTCACAATAATGTTCTTTTTTCCACTACGAAACTCACGATATCGTTTTAGACACTGTTGAAATTTGCTTAGCACGGGTACAAATCGTCGAGGTAATGTGAAACTACTGAAGAGTATCTTTGTTACTAATCAAATAATTTGTCTTGAAGCTTTGCATTGCAAATGGAGTTCCGTGTGTGAAAGCGCTGAAAATGTAGGTTTCCAATACTCAAAATACCACTTCTAGCCACCCGTTATGAGTGGATAGGAAACAAAAGAGAATTGGCGCGGTGTACCGAAGTCCGTTTGAAAAATGTTCCAATGAATGGATTTTTTGGTGCTTCAAATACTGTGCTTATTTTCATAATTCCGATGATGGCAAAAATGATCAGCTTTTACTGAAGATCATCATTCTATGGAATGCAATCACAAAAATGAGATCGAATAAATTAACTGTGTCACATCAAATTACAAGAACCATACAAATAATCATAATTCTTTTCACAAAGTTAAGTGTGATACAAATGGATACTTTCTATACCGATTATACATACAACCCGCTATCTTCCGGTAAAATATTCTACTTTAAATTTGTTATATATGCTTAATGTTAATTGTTGTTGTTCATTGATCTAAAACATTTGACAATGTAAACATGATCTCCTCATATTATATCTTAATGATCTGGGGCTTGATGGAAAAGACGTACGACTAACCTGTACTGGAACCAAAAGGCAGAGGTTCGACTAAGCAACTCGGAAACAACACAAGAGTTTAAAATAAAGAAAGGCGTCAGACACGGATGCATCTTGTCTCCAATGCTGTTCAACATATATGTAGAGAGAGTATTTATGAAGGCAGTCGCGAATATCACAATTGACGTTAGGGTGAACGGAACTTCCATCAACAACATCCGATATGCAGATGACACCGCTACAATAACATATAATGCAGGTGATCTCCAGACCCTACTGAATCGGGTTATCAGGTAAGCAAGTAGCAGTTTAGGCCTAAAAATAAACTTTAGAAAAACCAGGTTTATGGTGATTAGTAGGAACAACCCTGCAAACACTCGGATACACATAAATGGAAACAATATCGAACGAGTCAAACAATTCGGGGTGCATGGTTAATGAAACATGGGACGCAGGCCAGGAAATAAAATGAAGGATTGAACAGGCACGAATAACCTTCCTAAGACTCAAAAAATGTCTTACAGACAGGAACTTAAACTTCAACATCAGATACAGAATAGTAAGATTTTATGTTTGGTCAGTATTGTTGTATCGAATGGAGACGTGTAGGTTGAAAACCAACACAATTACGACGAATGCTCAAAATATCCTGGATTGACCACGTAACAAATGAAGAAGTTCTCTGAAGACCTGAACTAACAGATCCATCGACAACAATCAAAAAAAGAAAAATCGCATACTAGAGACATATAATACGTGGGGAAGATTATCACCTTCAACGCCTTGTTCTACAAGGAAAATTGGAAGGGGAAAGAGAGGTATTGGAGAAATAAACTATCCTGGCTTAGGAACATTCGCGAGTGGACAGGTTTGAAGGACCTAGGAGAAATACGAAATGTAGTTATGAATAGAGATATTTGATAAGAAGACGATGAACGCCAACGCAGGAACCTGTATGGCCCTCTAAGAGGAATATTGATCTAAAATTACTCAATACTCCATTTGTATTTTGAAATTGAAACTTTCAAGGCTTATGTCTATAATAATAACGGTAACTTTTAGGTAATCTCCATCATATGAATCAAGGAATAGAATAATGTGTCGAATAATCTTGTAACTAATCTGAATGCGATAAAATAGATCATCTAAATACATGCATTATCAATTGTAACTTATTTGCATTAAATTACTATGAATTATACTACAATTATGGTAATATTAGTTATCTGATGGGGTTGATATCTATGTATGTATGTTTTTACATAATACGTATACTTACAATACAATAATTTATTAATATATGCAATATACAGTTGCCACAGTTTCAGTGAAATAAAATAGTATATTCTTCAACGAGTGTGTAATGATGGCTATTATGCACAAGGATGAAAATTATGATACAAGCCGCAGGCGAGTGTTGTAATCATCCGAGTGAACAATAGACCTTATACGCAAGTAGAAGAATATACTTTCTCCACGGCTATACAAAAAAAACTGTTATTTGAAAAAATAATTGAACAGATTCAAATGTTTTTATTTTTACTCGGCCTATTTTAATTATTAATTAAACGATGAAATAAAACAATATAATTTGTTTAAACCTTTATTTTAAACAAATTATAGTGTTTTATTTCATCGTTCAGTATGGATATTCATCAAGTAAAAGCTTCATCTATTCAATTATTGATTAAACATTTTCATTATAACAAAAACAGCTAAACAAAACGAATATTATATATACATAATAAATGGGTGCCCGGGTATGGTTTAAATGTACTTTCTGACAAAATTAATCGTGTCATTAGTACAGTTAGTAATATTTACTCCTGATGGTGTTGACTCTTGATCCAAATGGACTGTATTTGATGATTTTTGTTGAATATTCTTGGATTCTGCTCTACCGACTGGAGTATATTGTTGGCCGTATTAGTTTTGTTTCTCATAGAATCATACACGTAGCCTTCTGCTACCGAAGTGCTCTTCCATCTCCTGTGTTGCTTAATACCAGTAATATCATCATAGCATCAACCAGCAAGGTGGCAGAAGACCTACAGAAGCTATGTCCGATGTGTAGATTTGCATTCGGTCACTTTAAGTAGGTAGCTATTTGCTTTTCGATAAATGCAAATTTATTTAGACTAATTTTCTGTGTGGTGCACTTGTCGTGTTGATAATTCAAGAAAAATGAAGTTATTGTCACATTAGTTGGACGAAGGTGAGCATATTTGTTGCAAATTTTGTAAAAATTGCTTGTCACAGTAAATTTTCTAACATTGTTTTAGTGTTGGGTATGGTAATTAGGGCTGATTCAAGGTCTTGAATGTCTTCCCATTTCATAGAGTGCATTTCGGTATTACGACAAGCACCCATTATGCCCATTATCAATGCAACCTTGAAAAAAATTCTTTAATGTAGTGCAAAATTCAATAATTTTTACGTAATATGTATTTGTTACCTTTGTTGCGAGGTATGCATCATCTGGAGCTTCTGTGATGAATTTATTCATTTCTTGAGGAGTCAATGTTTTGGATTTCTTCGGTTGATAACCGTCTCATTTTCATTTGAGAAAAGCACGAATATTTTTCAATATTTATTTCATTATTTAAGTTTAGTGTGCTTCTTAACATTGAGTATGTCTTCCACAAGGTGGAGGATTTATAGTTTTCGGTAAGATTTGTAAAATAGGCCAATAGAACGGTTTCAGAAAAATAAGTTACTTTATTGATATTTCTCCACTCCATGAAAGCCGTGTATGTATGATTGTGGTCTTTTCATGATTTTTCGGGTAATAAATTGATAGATGTTGCTTTTGCAGTTTCCACCGGCGCCGTGGAGATTTCATCATTATTATCAGTTTCACTGCTATCTAAACTCATTTTAAAAAATAAACTTCACAAATATAACAGCAATTAATATTTGACGTGACTTGTTTTGCGGTTGCTATGCGACGTACGACTTACTGCTTGCAAGATAAACTGATTCTGACGATCTGCCCGTGGATTCCAAAGTGGAATCCACTGGCTGTAGAATTGATATGCCCCAAACATCGAATCACATTCTAAGCTCACTTACGGACACATTTGCGATATTTACAAATTCTCGTTAGTTGCTGTAAAAATGAAATAATAAGTTTGATTGAAAATTTGTTAAAAAGATATATAAACAAAAAAATACATACTAATTCATGCATTTAAGTCGCTGCTTGTAAGAATAATTCAAAATACTTGAATTTTATTTAATAAAGACATATTATATCAATATTAAACATAGATTTGTTGTAACTAAATGTGCCTTGGGTAACCCATTTAGTAGTTTTGTCATTGTTTAATTACCATATAAAGAGAGATGCAATCATAATTTCGAACGCGCGTATTTGTAATCAACAATGTCAAATGTGTTTAGTTTATACAATTGCCATTCGGAGTAGCGAGTAAAAATTTAGTACTTTCGTTTTTGTGTGTTTTTCAAGACTTTAAAGACGAAATAAATCTTTAAGTCAATTAACTTATGGTTTTTGAATGATCATGGTTCTTCAGTACAAAGTTTCTTTGAAAACCAGCCGAAATTAACAAGGCCATGTATCCACAATACCATCCCCACTTTTTGTAATTCATTAATTATTTTACTACTGGTTTTGATTATTGGCCGCTAAAATCAATGTGTTGATGGATGAATAGCCCTCTCTATTGTATAGTATTACTCTAAGAGGAAGGACCTGTATTGATAATATGTACATAAAATATGATCTTCACCGAAAATGTTCAAATACTCTCATATTTTTCTTGATAACTACCCTCTTTTAGTGCATTTGACGTTTCTGAATTAAAAAAAAGAAAATTGTTATTGTTTCAAGATTGATTATGATAAGCTTGAAGAAGCATGTAGGCAGACAGATTGGAGGAAGTATACTGTTATTGATGACCATTTATGTAGTTGTTGAAATGATAATAAACTACTATATTAATTTGTGTGTTAAAAAATCAACACTTAATGTAAAAGAGTCCAAATCTTAATTTTAAACATCATGTATAACGCGAGAAAAACTAAAGGATATTTGGCTCATAGAAATGAATATATGTTAAATAATACATTTTTTAATTAATAAAAAAAAGTAGCTAATGAATTTATTAAAAAATGTTTCCTAGTATTGGACAGGAACTAGCTAGTTAAATATTAATCCAAATTGTTAATACTGAAACTCGCCCTGCTACCTGCACGAAATTCTGTTTACCTTATGCCAAGTAAGTGCTGATAAAATAAATGCAGTAATTACCAATTTAAAAGATAAAAGTAAGGAATCCACTCTAAAACCTTTAAAAATATCAGTTTTCATACCAGCATTGTCTATAATGTTTAATAAATGTATAGAAAGAGGAATTTGAGCAAATACCAACAAGGAATGAGCGTTTCAGTAGATACATCTGATGATAAAACTGCAATTACAAATTATCGTTCTTTCTAATATCAAATATTTTAAAATCTTTTTTTTAAATTATACGTTTTAGCTTACACAGCTTTATAATTGAAAACAAAAAATATATAGTAAACAATATGGATTCATGAAAAGCACTAGAACTAAATCTGCTCTATAAAAAGTATATGTAGTCAAGTATCGAGAAGAACAAAAAAGTTATTGCTACATTTTTTTTATTTTAAAGAAGTTTTTGATGCGGTAGAGCATAATATCTTCTGAATTATAGGTTATGCATTAATATTATTAGAAAGCTACTTGAATGATAGAATGAGTCTTCTTCTTACAGTGCCATATCCGTGATCGGACGTAGGCGACCTTTCACTTCTACCTGTGTTGTGCTCTCTAGTTACCACAGATAGAAGGGACCTACAGTTTAACGCCGGATCCGAACATCTATGTTAAGAGGCTGTACTAGGCAGAATACTCTCGGTGGTTTGCCATTGCCTTCCGACAGGTGGCTCTCCGAATTTTTAATTATGATGTTAACTCCCGGGTTTGATCCCGGGGCCTCTCGGTTAGCAGACAGAGAACCATTCCACTAGACCACGGAGACCACTAGAATGAGTAGAAGTTAGTAATGGGAATAGTCAGATTAGAAAAGTTGAAACTTTTGTGCCTTAGGGTACAGTGCTGGGACCATTATTATTTTGGATTATTATTAATGAATTTCTCTTAAATTATCCACCTATTTTTGCAAGTGTTGACGATATATTATTATACTATTGGATATTCGCTGAGGAAAAGATCCCTATAAATATTCAGATAAAGTAACTTTAAATAATGTGGAAAAACAGAATACGTCACTTTTGGTTGCTATGTAGGTAGTGCACCGGAGATTACTAAAAGATGTATCAACAGTATAGAGCTGAAAACTACTGTATTGAGAATGTTGACGGTGATATTGGAATCACCAGTCGAATTATGGATTTTTCTGAGTAGAGTGAATGGTGACATTTGGGATGTTGTTTTGAGGACGGCAGTTCGGTTTTAATTGACTTTTAGGTAGGAAGTTTGTCTGTTTAGGAGTTCATAGGTGTTAAAAAGATTGAAGAAAGATTTTTGCGAGGAATATTGAAGAGGTAGGTTCCGAAGGTTTAAGGTTTGGGGGTTGTTGTTGGATTGTTGCTGGGGGTTGATGTGGGATTGTAAAGGGAGTAGGAGTTGGGGTAGGTCGGGGTTTTGTTTTCTCGACGAGGGTGAAATCATCCTCGCCGGGAGTGTAGGGTTGTCGGCGATTGACATTGCGAAGGAAGTACGTTTAGGTGTTGAAGATGAGGATTTTTGGAGTTTGGAGTGGTGAATGTGCTTGAGGATTTGAATTTCTTTGAGGTTTTGAATGGGACGATTTTGATGGTGTTTGTTCATTGGGATTGAATTCATGAAAAAAAAGCTTTAAGAGTTTCAAATGAGTTTTCAAGAATTTTGATGGTGGATTTGGCGAATCCAAAATCTAGGAGTTGTTGATGGGTCATTTTAGTTAAGTCGGGATGTGGGTTGTCTGAAATGGTGGGTTGGAGTGCAGTTTTAGCACCGCGAATGCATCTGACGGACATTTTTGGCGTATATTACTTGGGTTAAATGTCCTTCCCACGTCTGGTGTGGTTTCAGTTGAATTCTGTGCGAGTTCCTTCAGGATTTCATAAATGAAAAATGTTTCAAGAGAAACAATTATAACACTTCCAAAAGTGATTACAATGAACTGTCGAACTGAAAAGTTCGACAGAACACGTGGGTTGGCTGGGATTCTCGTTGGAGGCGTCCAATTGCCTGTAAAGTCGACTGTGAATTGGTTTGCATCAGTGACCAACTCTGCTAGTATCACCTTCCTCAAGCGATAGACTGGAACAAGTGACCAGCTTGACTGCTGATGGTGCCGTGTATATGTCCTGTTGCGTGATGATAGGGAGAATCGGTTTCCAGATATAATTCAATTTTCTACAGTGATTTCTGATATTCAATGAGTGTGGTCTTTTTGATATTTCAATAGCTTCGCTTATGAACCTGGAGGTCTGTGAATGGACTGGGGCGATGGTTTTAGTTTTGTCAAAAGCGATGGAATGGCCGGTTTGAATGTGGTGCTGAACTAGTGTGGAATTCTGGCACTTTGTTCATTTTCGGCATAGTATCTCTAATCACCAACATTCCTATCGAAGAAACTCTCTCCATCTTGCAAAATAAACACAATATTTTTCATGATATCCTGGCACTCATAAAACATTGTATGTCTAATACATACTTCACCAATAAAATGTACCCCAATGGGATTCCCACTGTCTCCTGCTATTGCCAACATCTTCATGGAATACTTCGAAACCAAATCCCTTCACCCACACAAATCGCTACCTCAACGCAAAGTCACATCATCAGCCTCGCCAAGTCAATTCAGTAGTAAATGCACTGATATCCCGCTCTATCCGGTTAACCGTTGTTGGTGATTAGAGATACTATGCCGAAGCTGACCAAAATACCAGAACTCCGCACTAGTTCAGTACCATATTCAAACCGGCCATTCAATAGCTTTTGATAAAACAATAACTAGCGTCCCCTTCCTTTCACAGACCTTCAGGTTCATAAGCAAAGGTATTGAAATATCAAAAAGACCACACTCATTGAACGTCAGAGATCACTGTGGAATTGAATTATATCTGGAAACCGCTCCTTTCCATCATCACGCAACTGGACTCGCATCATCAAATGTAGCGCCCAATGGACACATTCCGCCTAAGCCAACCAATAGCCGAAAGACGCGTCATCACCCCGCCACTGAACAGGATATAAATACACGGCACCATCAACAGTTAAGCTCGTCACTTGTTCCAGTCCATCGCTTGAGGAAGGTGATACTAGCAGAGCTGGTCACTGATACAAACCAATTCACAGTCGACTACACCGGCAATTGGACGCCTCCTACGAGAATCCCAGTTGAACTTTTCAGTTCGACAGTTCACTGTAATCACTTTTGGAAGTATTACAATTGTTTTTTTTGAAACATTTTTTATTTATGAAATCCTGAAGTTACTCGCACCGAATCCAACTGAAACTGAAACACCAGACGTAGGAAGGACATTAACCCAGGTAAATATAAACTCACCGCAAAGCTAGTAAGTCAGGAAACCTTTAACTGGGGAGAAAACTCCCTTCGACAGCGAGTCCACTGTCGGTATTAGCTTTCACAGCCTAAATCCCACATCGATTCCAAAAAAATATACCCCAAAAATGTCCCCCAATCGCACCCGCAGTGTTAAAACTGCATTCCAACCCACCACTTCAGACAACCCATATCCCGACCTGAGTAAAATGACCCATCAACAACTCCTTGGATTCGCCGAATCCATCATTAAAATTCTTGAAAACTCATTTGAAACTCTTAAGCTTTTCATGAATTTAATCGCAATGAACAAACACCATCAAAATCGTCCTATTCAAAGTCTCAAAACCCTCAAGCATATACACCCCTCCAACCTCTGAACCCAAAAATCGTCAACTTCTACACCCAAACTAACTTCCTTCGTACCCCCCACCAGGTCTGACGCTTCCTCCGTAAGATCCCAATCTCCCACAATCTCAATCAACCGACAATCCTCCACTCCCGGCGAGGATGATTTCACCCTCGTCGGGAAAACAAAACTCTGACCTACCTCAACTTCTACCCACATTAATAATCCCACATCAACCCCCAGCAACAATCCAACAACAACCCAAACCTTCGAAACCTACCTTTTCAATATTCCTCGCAAAAATCCTTCTTCAACCTTCTTAACATCTCTGAACTCCTAAACAGACAAATTTCCTACCGTAAAATCAATTACAAACGAACCGTCCTCCTCAAAACAACATTCTAAATGTCACCCTCCACTCTACTCAGAAAAAATCCATAATTTGACTGGTGATTCCAATAGCTCCGTCGACATTCTCAATTTCACTGAACACCCACTCCGCCCAGCTAACAAAATTCTCACACCCACAATCTCATTCGTCTGCAGGAATGTGGACGCAACAATCCCTCTCGAAGAATTCGAGTAAATTATTCACGACCTCCAATTTCCGTTCGTTAAAACTTGGCGAATCATCTCCATGTCCACCAACAAGCCAACATCGATGTTCCGCATCATTACCCACTCCGAAACCCATTACCACCAGGCCCTTACCTCCGGCCTCTCATTTCATGGTCTTCCACATCAGTGCGAGCCATCCAACGCAAACACACTGCCCCCAGTCCCAAAATACTGCAATCGATGCACGCAAAACGGACATTCCTCCGATTCTTGTCGGTCTAAACCGTTATGCCCCTCTTCCGGCCAAACAGGCCACCGCCCCGATAATTGCCCTAAGTTCTAAACCCCAGTCTGTACCAATTTCGGTGATCCTCACCCCGCCTTTCATCCAAACTGCCCCTATAGGCTGAGTACACCGAAAACCCATCAAGAGACCGCTTCAGTCACACTGGAAAAGCCATCAGTTCCCGTTGATCTTTCACCCGACACAAAAATGCGCTGTCGTTATTTGCTTTCATAGCCTAATTACACACCTATTCCCAACATAAAACACCCAAAAATGTCCTCCAGACGTATACGCAGAGCCAAAAATGCACCCAAATCCACCGCTTCAAACACTTAATATTCCGATCTAACTGATGTGACTCCCCAACAACACCGAAATCTTTGATTCGCCGAATCCACAATCCAACTTCTAGAAGAATCATTTAAACCCTACAAATCCCTCACAACAACATCATCTCATTCAAACTCCCAAACAACCTCAAAGGCTCCAACTCCCTCAAAACCTCCAACCCCCACAACTTCAACTTCCTCAGTCCCTCAAAACTCCTGTACGTCATCCCCAAACACACTTCCTTCGCATCCCCTACCAGGTTTTCCGATACCTCCGTAAGATCCCAATATCCCACACCCTCAATTGCCCGACAAACATCCATTCCCTGCGAGGATGATTCCACCCTCGTCCGGAAAACGAAACCCTGACCTACCTCAACTCCTACCCCCTCAACAATCCCACATCAACCCCCAGCAACAATTCAACAACAACCCAAACCTTAAACCTTCGAAGCCTACCTCACAAAAACCCTTCTTAAAATCCTTCTTCAACCCTCTTAACACCTATGAACTCCTAAATAGACAGATTTCCTACCGTAAAGTCAATTACAACCGAACCGCCCTCCTCAAAACAGCATCCCAAATGGCACCCTCCAATATCACCGTCAACATTCTCAATTCCACTGAACGCCCACCCCGCCCAGCCAACAAAACTCTCACACCCACATTCTCATTCGTCTGCAGAAATGTGGACGCAACAATCCCTCTCAAAGAATTCGAACAAAAATTTGACGACCTCCAATTTCCATTCGTTAAAACTTGGCGAATCATCGTCATGTCCACGAACAAACCGACATCGATGTTCCGCACCCACTCCGAAACCCATTACCACCAGGACCTTACCTCCGACCTCTGATTTCATGGTGTCCCCCATCAGTGCGAGCCACCCAAAGCCAACCCTAATAGTGCAATCGATGCACGCAAACCGAACATTCTTCCGATTCATGTCGGTCTAAACCGATATGCCCTTCTTGCGACCATACAGGCCACCGCCCCGATAATTGCCCCAAGTCCGAAACCCCAGTCTGTACCAATTGCGGTGGTCCTCGCCGCGTCTTCCACCCTCACTGCCTCCATACGCTAACTACACCGAAAACTCCTCAAGAGACCGCTCCAGTCACACTTGAAAAGCCACCAGTTTCCTTCGATCTTTCACCAGACCCAAAAATCATAATTTAAGTCCTAACAGTCACCTTAATGAACGCCATTCCCAACTCAAGGGACATCATACCCGACACTCTTCGTCACTTAATTCCGTCCATAGATCGACATCACTGCTCTATAACAAACATAGGCAGGTGTTCTCACTTTACTTTCACTCCCATCAGGAGTGAAAGTATTTCCATTTGAAGCCGCGAGCCCCATCCCCCCGTCGGAGCTACATGTTTTTGTGCGGTTTTCCTGTAGCATGGTGAATTTATTCACTAGCCAAATGGACTTACGATCTACGTAGGGAATAATGCAGCCGCAGCTGTGCCCGCTTAGATTTACTGGATGATGATGCCCTGCTATTCACTATTTAATATCAATACAAACCTAGAAATAAACTGCTCAGTTTCAACTTTTAATCAAAAATCAACTTCAATAAACTATCGCTACTCCTCGAATTTCTCAAACCAACTATTCTTCACAAAACTCACTCCGTAATTCGACCTCTCTCAATCACATACTCTATCCTCCACCGAACGCGCACACAAACTCCAATCTAAAGACACCCAACCCCTGCCCTGCAGAGGAACCGTATCCTATATCAGGGCCCACTCTTGAATATCTCTATTATATTCCAACCCTTAAAAACAAGTAAACTCAAACAAAAAACTTTCGAATGCACCTCTCTCTCTCTCTCTCTCAACAGTCAAACCGCTTTTTAAGATTAGAGAGGAGGCAGATTGATACTCTGACACCTTCTAAGGCCAGTCTTTTGAGGCAGATTGAGGCCGTCAGAAAAACTCCTGAAAGTGGCTTCAAAATGGAAGCTGAATCGTCGAGTTTCAAACTCTAATCACGGTTCAGCACATGAGCTTAGTCAATCCTGGATAGTAAAAAAGTTATCTCCAGTTTAGCACTTCCTGTATATATGAATATAGAAAATATCTTAGGACAAAATAAAATAACGTAATAATATTAATAACTGAATATTAGCATCATAATCGGTATGTAATTTTTATCCTTGCTTGCTGGAGTTTTTTAATAACAGAAATATTAATAAAATATAAAGCTGTCTTGAGCATATATTTTGTTCAAAGTAAAATGTTTAATCTCGTATTGGAGATGAAAGAATACCGTTTGTTTAGTTTCATTTTTGTTCTCCATTTTAATATAGTTTCTCAGGATTCCTTTGAAATACAAGTTGAAAAGAAACTTTCGAAACATATTTAGAAGTTGTTTCATGAAATAATGTTGTGGTCGACCAATGTACAATAGAAAAGAGAAATTTTGAAAACTTTACGTTAGGGTTTTTTATAAACGAGTAGATAAAAAGTGAAAACAGTGAAAGTTTTCACTAATCTCAAATTACCTTCTGATAAACTAAACTTCTACAACTTTTCAAATAACTTGTTTTCTATTAAAAAGAATATGGTTTTTTGATGATTATGTACTTTTTGGAGAACCGTTACGGCTAGTTCACACAAAGTAATTCATTGTGATTAATGACAATGACATTTATCGGTGAGGATTTTTAGTTCATCATGAAGTTCCAGTTCCTTTAGAGTTCTTATGGGATTTGATGGGCCCTAATGACGTTTATAATTTTTCATCTTCATTATTTTATGTTTTGTATGCCTTCGAACCTGTTCCCATTAGTTTTTACATTTGTTTTCGTTTACTTTTTTCCATAAGGTAGCTTGGAGTGTTGAATTATTATTGATTTGTATTTTACCATTGCTGTTTCAAGCATTATTTTTTAAACTTCCTTTCCTTTGCAATATCGCATTGTTCAAGTTTGCCTTATTACAAATTGTCGTATCACTATTATTATATAGGAAAATTTAGTTTCCAGTTCGAATTGATCCAGTTCCTGTGAAATATGTTTTGAACTGCAACATGACTCCTATTTTAGTTTGGACGTCTTTCATTGTATATATATATATATATATATATATATATATATATATATATATATATATATATATATATTGAACCATATATAATATATATTAAAGAATATCAGCTGTTTGAGAATATTTTGCTTTGTATTTAAAATGGATTGAAACTATGTAATTAAAAAAACATTTAAAAAAACCACAATCATAAGTAAAAATGCATATAAAGTCATAATATATTAAATCATTTGTTTACAATAATTAAAAAAAGCAACAATAAATATAAAGAAATTACCTTAATAATTGTCTAAATTTTCAAAACGCTTAACAAGTATAGTGGAGAGCAATAAATCTACCCAATATGGATGTTTATTTGTCATGAAGGAATCAGCCGTTTCATCTGAAATTAAACAGGTTTTAGTTATCTAATTTAATATAAGTATTGGTTAAACAGTAATAATATAAATCATGTTCAAGTTTAGAAGATAAAAATATCAATGACATAAAGATAATTTATATGTCACAATTTATATCAAATTTATGGAGTCAATGAATGGTAAAATGATGATGAATTTAAGGAAATATTTGTTACTATAGAATTTAAATAGTACAAATAACGAAAGCAAAAGATATATATGTTATATAAAAGAATGTATGTCCATAAATATAAATATTAATTACAAGTTGTCATAAATGTCAAAACAAAACTAGACATTGTCATATAGAAATATAACAATGAATTTCACTATCTGTAAAATACTTGTTGTATTGAAATTCGTTGAATAGTAAAAGAAAACAGATAATTTTCAAGTGAAATTCACATTCATATATTTTTTCAAAAACTTCATAAAGTGTTGCAATTGTGAATACAATTCGACAGCTTCAGAAAGAATGTGATTGGTGTAAAAATGACAGGACAAATTTTGATCAACTAAAATTAAACAAAACTTTATTGAAAATTAGTGAGCTTAGAAACAATATATTATTTGTTGATAAAAAAATTGACGATCAAATAGAAGCGTGGGTAGTTGGTTTTTGGCGTCGAGGTAGCGAGGAGGTGATGAAGAGTTTTTCCAGAAATTTCAAGTAAAATCACAAAAATCATGATCAAAGCTATAAATTCCTAATAAATATAAAACTTAGAACACTCACATGTGTATGTATCCAGTTTTCCCGTGAGAATATCCAAAATTTTCAAGAAATTACGCAGCTTGAACTTCGGAAGGCGTATTCCTGTTTCCAGACGGTATAGATCCATAATCCAGACATCAGGTCAGTGCTTCTTTAAATATTATTGGCCAATAATAAGAATAATAACTCTTGAGTATGAATTCAGTGACTATTTCCATGTGTATAATAATTCTTGCGTCTATATGATCGATCTATAAAAAAAAGAAAAAGACTTTATGTAGTTTATTCAATAGACCTAATTTCAATATTATTTAAAAAGGCCCATTCTGTAATAAATTAATGTTTGTACTTACGTCATTTCGAATCATATAAGAAAAATGCATCTTAATCCATTCATATATTTCCAATTGTATATATAATTTTGTAACCTATTTCTTCTGAATAATTTATCTTTTTTATGTATATAATTTCCAAACATAAATTATTTTATACAAACTCCATCACCAGCATCATAAAGAACTTGATGTATCTAATATTCACGCAGATGCAAAGCGTCTATAAGAAACGTTCGTTCGGTCTCGCATTCATTCGAATTTAGTTGAGCATGCGCATAGGATGGTGTATAGTATCATTTATGACTATGTTTTGGTAATGCCATAGGCGTAACTGTTTTATAAATGTTTAAATAAAAATTTCGTTATAAAATTAAATCATTGAAAGTACAGTGTTTCTTTTTATTTTACATAAGCAAAATAAATCGAACAAAGCCAGAACTCGAAGGGTAGAATGAGTCTCATGCTCCGAACGAATATAATAATATAATTATCATATAAAAATAATTACAATACTGAGCTAGCCAACAACAACAAAATCTAAATAAAATATATATCTAAATATTATAATTAAACACTTAGTTTAATATATATATATATATATATATATATATATATATATATATATATATATATATATATATATATATATATATATATATATATATATATATTGGTTATATTTATTGTTATAAAATGTAACGAGATTCAAATTACAGAGGTAAATTATTATCAAAATTTATAATTTCATCAAAATAGACTAACAATAATGCATAATGCAATGGATCTACCTGAATATATTTAAAATGTCGGTGATTAATTTAACGATCCGTATAGCCTATTGTTTTGTAACATAGTTCCCTATAATTTGAGAATCTAGAAAAGAAAATATTCATTAGTAATCGGTGAAATGAATTATAATTATATAAAAAGTGTAAATTACTGTTTGATAAATAAATAAATGTATACAAAAATTGTTGATTATTTGTCAAGATGACATAAATGTCAGATAATGATGTTTTGCTTTCAATTATATTCAATTTGTAAAATTTTCAAATATAAAAATTAGAGGTAGTTTGAGTAAAATGAATAATATTATAGTTGTATTGAGTTGTTAAGAAAGAATTACACATACATTTTTTAGATTGTAGAATTTTATATTTCATTATACAGGTAAAGGACGTTCATAAACACAAAATAAGCATTATAAATAAAGAAAGGACTTTATGAAAGTGAATCTGGTAAAAACTATTAATCCTGTGAAGTCTTGAAGAGACAATTAAAATGAAAAGACTCGTTCTTTATACTTAGAGATGCACTTCTAATAATAGATAAAATACGAACTAAAATCAGACACCTGAATTGGAGATTATGCTTCATAATTCAAGAATATACTTGTACATAATAGATTTTGTAGAAATATTAGTGTGGGTATTGTTTGTTTCGCATGTTTCGGACAGTATAAGATTGCTATTAAATTAATCATATACAATAAATTATTTTATTTAATATCATTACACAAAGGAAACATTTATCAAATACACTTACCAGATCAATATTCTTCTCGACTGAATGTATGTGAACCAACACCTCTGAGGTGTTGGTTCGCAACTGAAAGTGAAGATGGCGCCAACTGACTACTTCTCGCTTGTGTAACTACACGAACCAAGAGAGGTTGTCGGAGGGTGTAATCTTCAGTTCGGATTAGAGATTCTGAACTGGAAGGCATTACGGCACTCTTGAAGAGACCCAAGAAGGTCGAAACGCGTAAGTGTACTATGCTCTTCCGCTATCAGTTGCGAATCACCACAGATGTCCGTATCGGCAAAATGGCCGATCGACGTCACGGTTTTCGAAGGGGATGTAATTCAATATTCTGCGTGGTATTAGCCAGGAATGTAGTTGTTTTGCCCTTCGAAGAACGGTCAGGCCAATAAGTCGAAATTATTGAAATTTCGACTAAAACAGGTGTAGTAGAAAATCGAAATTTATATATATATATATATATATATATATATATATATATATATATATATATATATATATATATATATATGTCATCATCATCATCATCATCATCATCATCATCAACCATTTTGTTATGGTGTAGCCTCCCTTTACATACTTATATATTCCATTTCCATGTGGGCCCATTGTTGTCTATTGCTAGCTATGCGGCCCCAAGTTGATCCTGCGAGTTTCTTTATGTCGTAGTCCCATCTTAAGTTGGGCGTCTTCTTGGTCTTTTCACGCCTCGGATATACCATTGCGTTATCTTTGTGGTCCATCTATCGTCTGTCCTTCTAGCGAGATGCCCCGCCCATTGCCACTTTAGGGATCTGATTCTATTTATGACATCTATCACTTGGGTCTTTTGTCTGATCCAATCATGCCTTTTTCTATCTCTCCTTGTTATTCCAAGCATGCATCGTTCCATACACCTCTGCGTTACCTGGAGTTTTCTAATGATATCAGTTTTCAGGGTCCGGGTTTCACAGCCGTATGTTAATACTGGTAGTACGCACTGATCAAACTCGTTTTTTTTCAAACGGAGTGACATTCTAGACTTGAAGATGATAGAGTTCTGTCCAAATGTTCTCCATGCTAATTTGATTCTTCTGTTTATTTCTGGAAGTAGAGAGCCTGATATGTGTATTAGTTGACCCAGGTATATGTATTCCTCTACTATTTCCAGGGCAGTGTCAATAATTGTTATTTTTTGTGCGTTTATCAGTTCGTTATACATTATCTTGGTCTTACTCAGATTCATTTTAAGGCCTACTTCGTTGCTTGCTGCATTCAGTTCATTTATTTGTTGTTGCATTTCGCCAGGGTTACTCGCTATCAGGATGATGTCATCAGCGAATCTTAGATGGTTCAAGTATTCTCCATCTATATTCAGACCTGTGTTGTTCCAGCCCAGTTTTCTTAAGATGCTTTCTAGTGTTGCTGTAAATAACTTTGGTGATATTGCGTCTCCTTGTCTAACTCCTCTGCTGGTGGGGAATTCTGGTGTGCCCTCATATATCCTAACACTCGCTTTGGCTTCCCTATATATATTTGCTAGGGTCTCAATATATGGCTTGTCGACCCCTTGTTCTGTTAGGGTATTTATTACTGCTCTGGGATATATAGAGTCGAATGCTTTCTCAAAGTCGATGAAGGCTAGTGCTAGTGGTTGGTTGTATTCTTTGGTACGACTGATAACCTCTTTGAGGGTATGGATGTGATCTATGGTACTGAAGCCTTTGCGGAATCCAGCCTGTTCTCGTGGTTGGGCCGAGTCTAGTGTATTTTGTATTCTGCTGTGAATGATCTTTGTGAATACCTTGTACGTCACTGGTAGTGGACTTATTGGTCTGTAGTTCTTAATGTCTTCTTTGCTGCCTTTCTTGTGGATCAACACTATAAGGGCGCTGTTCCACTCTTTAGGTATGCTCCTGGACATCAGACAGTTCGTGTATAGTTTGGCAAGGTACTTCCATGTTTTAGCTCCTGCATATTTGAGTATTTCGGTCGTGATGCCGTCATTTCCCGCTGCTTTGCCATTTTTCATGCTTTTCAGTGCCAGTTCTACTTCCTCCACCAATACTTCTGGTATGGCATCTTCTGAGTGTTCTATTATTTCTTCCAAGTTTTCAGGAGCCTTGTATAGGTCTCCATAGAATTTGGCTACTAGATCTATTATTTCATTCCTGTCTGTGGTTCTTGTGTTTCCATCAGTTAATGCAACTATCTGTCTTTTCCCTATTATTAGTGCCCTTTTTGCATTTTTGTAGCTTTTACGGTTTTCTATTGTTGTTTGTACCAGTTTCTCGTTGTAATTTCTGATATCTTCTGCGATTTTCTTTCTTATCGTCTTGCACAGTTCGGTGTATTCAATTCTTTGAATGTTTGTTGTCTTTTTCATTTCTCTTCGTTTTTGTAATAGTGCTTTTGTTTCCGGAGTTAGTTTTTTGTGTTCACCTCGTTGTTGCAGACCTCCCACTTCTACGGCGCAGTTTCGAATTGTGTCTATCAGTTCTGGGTTGTTATATTCCACTTTTTGTAGTCTTTCTTCTAGTAGTGCTTCATATTGGTGAGAGTTCTCTTTCAGCCTTTCGTTGTTTATGTTTTTCGTTGTGTTGGTTTTGATTAGTCTTGACCTTTCTGGTTTTATATCTAAGACCAGTCGAGCTCTAATTAGTCGATGGTCGCTTCCTGTAGTGAACGTGTTGAGCGTGCTTAGATCTTTTACTGTGGTAATTTTATTGGTGAGGATAAAGTCTATTTCGTTTCTGATAGTTGCACCGTGGCCTTCCCACGTCCATTTCCTGTTAGGGTCCTTCTTGAAGAAGGAGTTTGCCACATACATGTTCTGAAAGTGTGCATTGCAATACATTGATGGAAACGGGTTCTGTGGAAAACAGACAGCTTGAATTCTGCGAGATTTTTACAAAGCTACAGGGAAATGCCAATCTGCTATACAATACATGAATGTACCTTTTACTTAAATGGTGAAGTGAATATACAAAATTACAGGTATTGGATTTAAACTAATCCACACTTATTTGTTGAAAGTCATATCCAAAGTCATCAGAAATTAAATGTTTGGGCTGGTATTTTAGGGCACCACATTCGGGTCGTTCTTTAATTCCTGGTAACCTAGATGGCGACAGTTACTTACATATGTTGGAAAATTACATCGATCCTATGATTACCCAAATTCTTGGAGACGACAACGACCTTTTGGAGCACGAACTGTTTTATCAACAAGATGGTGCACCACCACATTTTGCGGTAGGTACAGGTAATTTCTGAATAATCACTTGTCTGTTCGATGTATTGGAAGAAGAGGAGTTGGGCAGTGGCCGGATATGTCACCCGATTCAAATCTTTTAGATTTCTTTCTCTGGGGTCATTTGAAATTGAAGGTATTTGCAACACAACCTTCATCTCTAGAAGATTTTGGTTAAAGACTCGTTCGATAATGTCGTTTATTGACTTCAGATGTGCTCAAAAATGTCAGCGAAAATATACTATACCATTGTATGAAAGTCAATGGAGATTATTTTGAACAATACATACGATAATTTAAATTAAATCCTTCGTATTTTCATTTTTAAAATCCAAAATTAGTTATTTCCACAAACCCATTGATAAATTTTATAAAAAATTATAGATGATTGTAAAGAGAATTCGAAGATCTTTTAAAAGAGGTATCACTCGACCATCCTTGTAAGTTAAATTTTTTTGAGGGGGTGACAGTGTAGGGTTGACGGGTGACGTTACGTATACAAGTATTATGGTAAAATATGACTCCCTCGAAATCAAGGTCGACGTATTTCACCACTTTTTTATATGAAAAATGCGAACAAAACAATATGTGGCAACACCACTGTTCAAAAACTCGACTATAAATAGTATTTGTATCATGCTGAATTCCATACTGAGGCATTAGCATAGGTCTGTCAAAAAATAAGGAAAAACACGTGGTTTAAAGCGATCATTTATAAATTCATTTGAAATGTAAATTCCGTTTTCCCATCCACGAAATACAAATTGATTACGGATACAGAATATATTTCTAGACAGAGACGGATTCAGAAAATATGCACAATCAATTTTTCAACAAAATTACCTGCTACCACAAGTAGATATTGGTAGGTTTCAAATTCAAATCTTACATTACATTTCGGATAAAAACACTGCAATTTGTATTTGTTTTAAATAAATACAATTACTAAAAGTAATAAGAACTTGTAAGAAAGACAACAAAGTTATTTAAAACATACTGAACATTTACCGCATCATTTATCATGAGAGTGGTAGAAATACCAACGTGTAATGCGTATCACCATCAGCAAACACATGATGAATCGCGAAATATGGACCAACGAGACTAAAATACATAGGATTTTGAAGAAAAAATTGAAAATTCCTTATGAATATGTATTTACTTCATCGGATGTATATCTATATACAAATATTCCAATTGCAATAGTAAATGATATGTTAATGAAAAAATGGAGCTGAATTCGGAAACTCTAGACGAACTTATACAAGCCATAGAACTGATACGCACTTCCACAAATTCCATAGACAATTGTATTACTGCTGTACTAATAAATGAAATTGACAAGATAAGCCAAATATTCAATTCTTATCACAAAAAAGAATTAAACACAACCGAGTTTGAACAAAATAATGAAATTAGTTTCTTTCACACTGTATAAACCAACTTGTTCCTCAAGATATTTAGACTTCAATTTATGTCATTCTCTTTCCCAGAAAAAGTAGGCGATTGTTAGTTTGGCTGATAGACCTATCCAACTATCACATCCCAAATTAAGATATAGCTATTGAAAAAGCAGGGGCTGCATTAAGGATAAACAATTCTTATAATCAATTATCAAACAAAACAGATCTTGAACACCGAAATGTGAAGCAACTATGTTTACCATATGTACAAGGATTATCTCACTCACCGAAAAACAGAAAAAGTAACGAAATTGACTGTCTCGACCCTTACTTCGTGGAATATGCTCATATTAGTGTTTTTATATGAAACTCAAGTTCTCTAGTTAATTCCACAATATAATACAAGTTATTGAAAATTCTAAAAAATTGACAATTGTTTCGATAAATCAATATCATCGTCAGAATGACAGAAGTTACATTTCATTTTATGCCTACCTGATGTTTAGTAGTTAATTTTGGCTAGACCAAGAAGTAACCTAACTTGTGATTGGCTTAATATATGTTTATAGAAAAAAGAAGAAGATGTGATATTACAAATATTGAAGCTTAGATATTATTAGCCCTATGGTGATATCCTGGATATCATTTTTCCAATTAAGATCAGTATAACTGTGCAATGATATAGAAAACCAGGAAAACTATATCTGCTGATCTTTACAATTATCACTTAAGAAGACAGTTTATTAGTTGAGAATTCCCTAGATTTAACTGTTCATTGACAACTTCATATTGTGGGTTTCTTAAATGTCTTCTAATTTCCAGTTCTTCAAGGAAATCCAGTTCTTGTTTCTTTTCACAAATATGCAGTACTTCTAGTTCTGTGTTGGGTGTCAATGAATGATTGGTGTCAAGTAGATGTTTTGCGTAGTGGGATTTATCTGGTTGTTTTAATCTGTATGCTCGTAAGTGCTCACTGTATCGTACTTCAAAATTCCTAAGGGTCTGACCTAAATAGACAGCATTACATTCTGGACATTTGAGTTTATATATACCTGACTTCTTTAATAGTGGTATTTTTGTTTTTACATTTAACAATTTTGTACTAACGTTACTTTCTGTTTTAAAAGAAATTGTTGTATTCGTTGCTGAAGATATTATCTTTGAAATATTATTAGAAATATTTCCTGCATATGTGATGGTTTTATAAGTTTTAATTTCATCAGCTTGTTTAGGATATATTAGTTGTAATGCCACTTTTTTCTCTTTTTTACTAATTAGCCTATTTATCATATCTAATGGATAACCGTTAGATATTGCTATTTGTCTAATTGTATTAATCTCTCTATCAAAATTACATTTGTTCATAGGAACTGGTAAAGCTCTATGTATCATTGAATTATATGCCGCTAGTCTGTGTGAGACAGGGTGATTAGAATTGAATGGAATTGTCACATCAGTCTGTGTTGGTTTTCGGTAAATTGAATAATCAAGTACATTATTAACTCTTTGAATTTTTAAATCAAGAAAATTGATTGAGCTATTTTCTTCAATTTCTAATGTAAATTTAATTTTCGGGTGTAAATTATTGATGTGGTTGAAAAATACATCTAATTGTCGTTCACTACCCATAAAACAAGCTAATATGTCATCTACATATCTATACCAAAATAAAATATTTTTCGAAATATTACTTTCAAAGATCTTTCTTTCTAAATTGTCCATAATTCAAATTATCTTTTAAATGATTACGAAAAGAGGTCTATCATACATAAGAATCCTCATTGTCCACAATTATATGGAACAGTTAAATTACATAAAATAACGAAACCAATTAGACCTGTAGTCTCTTATGTTAATGCTACTAATAATATATTGGCAAAGAAGCTCAACAATATACTCAATACTTACGGATATGAATCTCAGTACTCAATTAGAAATTCAATAGAACTAATCAAAAAGTTGAAATCAATCCACTTGCAAGATAACTATAAACTCATATCGTTTAATGTAACTAATATGTTTACTAAAATTCCTCCCAAAGAATGTCTAATACTTGTAAGAAAATTACTAGAAGATAAAAATATTAATCCAGGAATAATATCAGATATACTTAATTTATTTGATGTATGCATTAATCAGAATTATTTCACTTTGACAATAAGATATATATTCAAAATGAAGGTTTACCAATGGGAAGCCCTGTATCACCTATTTTAGCAAACATTTTTATGGACAATTTAGAAAGAAAGATCTTTGAAAGTAATATTTCGAAAAATATTTTATTTTGGTATAGATATGTGGATGACATATTAGCTTGTTTTATGGGTAGTGAGCGACAATTAGATGTGTTTTTCAACCACATCAATAATTTACACCCGAAAATTAAATTTACATTAGAAATTGAAGAAAATAGCTCAATCAATTTTCTTGATTTAAAAATTCCAAGAGTTAATAATGTACTTGATTATTCAATTTACCGAAAACCAACACAGACTGATGTGACAATTCCATTCAATTCTAATCACCCTGTCTCACACAGATTAGCGGCATATAATTCAATGATACATAGAGCTTTTTCAGTTCCTATGAACAAATGTAATTTTGATAGAGAGATTAATACAATTAGACAAATAGCAACATCTAACGGTTATCCATTAGATATGATAAATAGGCTAATTAGTAAAAAAGAGAAAAAAGTGGCATTACAACTAATATATCCTAAACAAGCTGATGAAATTAAAACTTATAAAACCATCAAATATGCAGGAAATATTTCTAATAATATTTCAAAGATAATATCTTCAGCAACGAATACAACAATTTCTTTTAAAACAGAAAGTAACGTTAGTACAAAATTGTTAAATGTAAAAACAAAAATACCACTATTAAAGAAGTCAGGTATATATAAACTCAAATGTCCAGAATGTAATGCTGTCTATTTGGGTCAGACCCTTAGGAATTTTGAAGTACGATACAGTGAGCACTTACGAGCATACAGATTAAAACAACCAGATAAATCCCACTACGCAAAACATCTACTTGACACCAATCATTCATTGACACCCAACACAGAACTAGAAGTACTGCATATTTGTGAAAAGAAACAAGAACTGGATTTCCTTGAAGAACTGGAAATTAGAAGACATTTAAGAAACCCACAATATGAAGTTGTCAATGAACAGTTAAATCTAGGGAATTCTCCACTAATAAACTGTCTTCTTAAGTGATAATTGTAAAGATCAGCAGATATAGTTTTCCTGGTTTTCTATATCATTGCACAGTTATACTGATCTTAATTGGAAAAATGATATCCAGGATATCACCATAGGGCTAATAATATCTAAGCTTCAATATTTGTAATATCACATCTTCTTCTTTTTTCTATAAACATATATTAAGCCAATCACAAGTTAGGTTACTTCTTGGTCTAGCCAAAATTAACTACTAAACATCAGGTAGGCATAAAATGAAATGTAACTTCTGTCATTCTGACGATGATATTGATTTATCGAAACAATTGTCAATTTTTTAGAATTTTCAATAACTTGTATTATATTGTGGAATTAACCAGAGACCTTGAGTTTCATTTAAAAACACTAAGAAAAAGTAACATTTTATATGAAATTCCTTGTAATAATTGTGGTGCTAATTACCTAGCATAAACATCACAATATTTCAAAAATAGATTAAAAATTCTTGAGCACCATAAAAAATAAAACAGCAATAACAAATTATGATATAGCAAAAAACATACATTGAATTATATAAATACAAAAATTCTTAAAACAGATGTAAAAGAAAAAGAAAAACTTAACTGGCTTATAAACATGAAAATTAGAAATCTATCATTGATAAAAAAGGTTTTAGCAAATTAAGCACAATTTATAATTCTATTTTATAACTGCCATGTATGAATAATTTAAATTGTTAATTACTTCTTCTGCATATAAAAAAGTTTCAATAATTAAAGTCAAAAAGTCTTCATATTCTTCAAGCATGAAGACAAGAATATAGAAACTAAAAATGAATTCTATAAACAAGTTAAAGAAGTGCTAAGAGGACATAAAACTCGTAATCGGAGATTTCAACTTGAAGATAGGCAGATAAGAGTATAACCTGAATATAATTGGATGGAAATGTTTCCATAATATATCTAACTTAAATGGGCCGTGGAAAACCAAATGAAGATAAGTACGAAATCATTTGACCCCACAAAATACATACAAAGTACATACAAAATACATACCATACATAAAGTAACCAAGGTGTCTCCGGAAGGCAAAACCAAAAACCAAATCGACCATGTAATGATTGAAAATAAACATGCCAAAGATATTAGAAACTGGAGAAGCTATAGAGGAGCAGATGCAAATTGTGATCATTTTCTAGTAATAACAACTTGACGCAAAACATAACAATAGAAAGGAAAGTAAAAATAGAAAGACTAAAATATTATTTGCAGAAATTGGAAGACCAGAACGTGAGCCAGAGAAAGAGAGAGAGAGGGAGAGTTTGCAAAATGAAATATAAAGGCGACTAATCGAAGAAAATAGTGTATCCCTAACTATGGAAGAAAACTGGGAAGGGATAGAGGCAGTAATAAAAAAGTCAGTAGATATTTGTATAGGAAATGTAGAGAAGAAAAAGAAAGATTAAGGGTTCGATGAAGAATGCGAAAAAGCCCTAGAAGAAAGAAACAAGTCTTAAAACGAGATCGACAGAAACAGAATTCTAGAAACGATTAAAAAATACAGTGAATCCAGAAAGGCACGGAAGACGATTTGCGTGCTGAAAGAAAGAGAACACCTAGAAAACCTGCTCAAAGAAGCGGAAAACTATTATACCACTTAAGAGACAAGAAACTTTCACCACTTGAAACAACCAACGAGTAAAAGAGCTTACTGTAGAGGTTAAGTGGTTTACTACTTGGAGAATTACGCGACGAATTGAAAGATGGTCGGAACAGTTTGAAAAACTGCTAAATAAGAAAAGTGAACCCGAACAGACAAATGAAAAAGTGGTAACATATGACGTAGGAAATAATGAAGAAGTAATTGAACCATCCTATGGAAAATTCATGGCAATAACAAAAGAACTAACGAACTACGACACCATTATAAGAGAAAGACTATAGGAGGCTCTTGCACAACCGGTAATACCAATAAAACTGATTAAACTTTTAAGAATGACACTATTAGGAATAAAAAATAGAATTTTAGTAGAATTATGCACTTCTAGCCAATCTCTAACAGAGATATGTCTAAAGAAGGAAAGTCATTATCCACTGACTTATTCACCTGAGTACTGGATCAAATAATAAGAAAAAGCGAAATCCAAAGAACCGGGTTATTATACCACTACCAAGACCAATACATTGCGTACGCTGATGATGTCGTGCTCTTAACAAGATCCAGAAAGCTGTTAAAAACAGATTTCACGAGGAGGCAAAGAGATTTGGTCTTTTAATAAATGAAGCGAAAAATAAATATATGGAAATGCGAACAGGTAAAACCGAGGACATTTAATTATAAACAGAAAATCCAATTTTGAAAAGGTTGAAGAGTTCGAGTACCTGGGAGTAACCAATACAAATACAAGTCAAGAAGAACACGAAATAGACAAAAGAATGTTAGAGGAAGCACAGTAATAGGATATCTAGCAAAAATCTTAAAATCAAAAGAAATTCAAGAACGTTAAAATATACACAATAACACTGTACACATGTGAAACTTGGGCTATGACACGGCAAACGAGGGAAAGCTAGAAATTTGGGAACGGAAAGTTAGAACAGCAGAAGGAGAATGGAGGAGTGGCACAAATAATGAGCTAATGAGCTTATATGGAAGACCTAAAATAACTAGAAAGGTACGAGCACAAAGAGCCAGATGCACCAGGAAGGTCCTGTTCACTCCAGAAATCGTTAGAAATAAATGAGGAAGACCCAGAAAAAAATAGCTACAAGAAATGCAAAAAATCATTTAACAGAGATAAATGTAAAGGATTGGAAGAATGGTTCCACAAACAGGAAATATTAGTAACAGATAGTAGAAAAGATAGAAGCCAAGGTTCTGCAAGGCCTGTAGCGCAGATATATATATATATATATATATATATATATTACCCCCAGATGGCGGAGTGCGTTAGAGCGCCGGAAATTGGGTTTTCTTGATCTGAAGGACGGGGGTTCGAATCTCACTCTAGTAAGGGCTTTTTCATAAATAAAAAGTTCCACGAAAAATCTGGGGGTACAGGGTCCGTCAGTAAATGGCGAAAACTGGCGGACGACATCCCTCGCCCCTTGCCAACCCGCATTGAGGCAGCGTGGTAAGGTACGCCTCTCAACCCCAGCATGACAGACAAGGACAAGTTACGGCCCTCATTCTCCGTAAGCCCGAAGGGCCCTAGGAGGGGTAGATCCTGGGAACCAGCCACGAGGGCAGAGGGTGCTAAGAATCTGCGGAGTCTAAACCACTACCCATTGACTACATTACACCTAGCAACTTATAACTGCCGTACACTCTCTAATCAAGCTAGGATTATGGAACTGGAAACAGAGGCAGCAAAAATAAAGTGGGATATCATGGGCATTAGCGAAGTAAGACGAAAAAATGAAGAACTCATAGAACTTGAATCAGGGAATCTTCTATACCACCAAGGAACACCAACAGGAAGAACAAGCGGAGTAGGATTCCTAATTAAGAAAACCTGGAAAAATAGAATCATAAGGATAACAAGCACCTCAGATAGAGTAGCCAACATAACACTAAGACTCTGCAAAAGATATACTATCCAGATTATTCAGGTATACGCCCCAACAATCAGCCATAGTGACGACGAAATAGAAGAATTCTATATTGAAATAACCCAAGCGCTCAGCAACGACAATAGTCACTTCAAATACATAATGGGAGACTTTAATGCCAAAGTAGGACACAGGAAAGACCAAGAAAAAGGAATGGGGAAATATGGATTTGGAGAAAGGAATGAAAGAGGAGAGAGATTAATACAGTTCGCACACTTTCAGAACATGTATGTGGCAAACTCCTTCTTCAAGAAGATCCCTAACAGGAAATGGACGTGGGAAGGCCCCGGTGCAACTATCAGAAACGAAATAGACTTTATCCTCACCAATAAAATTAACACAGTAAAAGATCTAAGCACGCTCAACAAGTTCACTACAGGAAGCGACCATCGACTAATTAAAGCTCGACTGGTCTTAGATATAAAACTAGAAAGGTCAAGACTAATCAAAACCAACACAACGAAAAACATAAACAACGAAAGGCTGAGAGAGAACTCTCACCAATATGAAGCACTACTAGAAGAAAGACTACAAAAAGTGGAATATAACAACCCTAAACTGATGGACACAATTCGAAACTGCGCCGTAGAAGTGGGAGGTCTGCAACAACGAGGTGAACACAAAAAACTAACTCCGGAAACAAAAGCACTATTACAAAAACAAAGAGAAATGAAAAAGACAACGAACATTCAAAGAATTGAATACACCGAACTGTGCAAGACGATACGAAAGAAAATCGCAGAAGATATCAGGAATTACAACGAGAAACTGGTACAAACAACAATAGAAAACCGTAAAAGCTACAAAAATGCAAAAAGGGCACTAATAATAGGAAAAAGACAGATAGTTGCATTAACTGATGGAAACACAAGAACCACAGACAGGAATGAAATAATAGACCTAGTAGCCAAATTCTATGGAGACCTATACAAGGCCCCTGAAAATTTGGAAGAAATAATAGAACACTCAGAAGATGCCATACCAGAAGTTTTGGTGGAGGAAGTAGAAATGGCACTGAAAAGCATAAAAAATGGCAAAGCAGCGGGAAATGACGGCATCACGACCGAAATACTCAAATATGCAGGAGCTAAAACATGGAAGTACCTTGCCAAACTATACACGAACTGTCTGATGTCCAGGAGCATACCTAAAGAGTGGAACAGCGCCCTTATAGTGTTGATCCACAAGAAAGGCAGCAAAGAAGACATTAAGAACTACAGACCAATAAGTCTACTACCAGTGACGTACAAGGTATTCACAAAGATCATTCACAACAGAATACAAAATACACTAGACTCGGCCCAACCACGAGAACAGGCTGGATTCCGCAAAGGCTTCAGTACAATAGATCACATCCATACCCTCAAAGAGGTTATCAGTCGAACCAAAGAATACAACCAACCACTAGCACTAGCCTTCATCGACTTTGAGAAAGCATTCGACTCTATATATCCCAGAGCAGTAATAAATGCCCTAACAGAACAAGGGGTCGACAAGCCATATATTGAGACCCTAGCAAATATATATAGGGAAGCCCAAGCGAGAGTTAGGATATATGAGGGCACACCAGAATTCCCCACCAGCAGAGGAGTTAGACAAGGAGACGCAATATCACCAAAGTTATTTACAGCAACACTAGAAAGCATCTTCAGAAAACTGGGCTGGAACAACACAGGTCTGAATATAGATGGAGAATACTTGAACCATCTAAGATTCGCTGATGACATCATCCTGATAGCGAGTAACCCTGGCGAAATGCAACAACAAATAAATGAACTGAATGCAGCAAGCAACGAAGTAGGCCTTAAAATGAATCTGAGTAAGACCAAGATAATGTATAACGAACTGATAAACGCACAAGAAATAACAATTAATGACACTGCCCTGGAAATAGTAGAGGAATACATATACCTGGGTCAACTAATACACATATCAGGCTCTCTACTTCCAGAAATAAACAGAAGAATCAAATTAGCATGGAGAACATTTGGACAGAACTCTATCATCTTCAAGTCTAGAATGTCACTCCGTTTGAAAAAGAAAGCGTTTGATCAGTGCGTACTACCAGTATTAACATACGGCTGTGAAACCTGGACCCTGAAAACTGATATCATTAGAAAACTCCAGGTAACGCAGAGGTCTATGGAACGATGCATGCTTGGAATAACAAGGAGAGATGGAAAAAGGCTTGATTGGATCAGACAAAAGACCCAAGTGATAGATGTCATAAATAGAATCAGATCCCTAAAGTGGCAATGGGCGGGGCATCTCGCTAGAAGGACAGACGATAGATGGACCACAAAGATAACGCAATGGTATCCCCGAGGCGTGAAAAGACCAAGATGGGACTACGACATAAAGAAACTCGCAGGATCAACTTGGGGCCGCATAGCTAGCAATATACAACAATGGGCCCACATGGAAATGGAATATATAAATATGTAAAGGGAGGCTACACCATAACAAAATGGTTGAATAAGCTGCGTATGATGATGATGATGATGATGATGTATATATATATATATATATATATATATATATATATATATATATATATATAGTTAACAATTTGAATCATGGTGAGTTAATTTTCTATCATTTTATTATCTAGGCTTTTTTTGCAAATATTGTTATGTTTGTCTATATATACAGCTTCACAGTTATATCCTTCTTCATATATGTTACTTTTTTTGGATTTTCGGTCTTTTTTGTTTTTATTTTTAATTACAGGAATATTGTGATGGTTTGTTAAATACTTTGTGACTAATTTTGTTTTTATGTAGTTATTATTTATTTACGGTTTTATTTTAAAATAGGTTACAGCGTATTTTCAGAGGATAAATATAATCTTGATGGTATTGTAGATAGTTATATAAAGCAGGTAGACATTTTCAGTAACAGATATGAAAATATTTCAGCAGTATTTCGTTGGTATGTTTTGTGACTAGACCATTATTTCGATTATTTGCCTGAGCTTTAATCCTCTGAAAGACTGGCATATAAATAAAACAGCAATTTATTAAATACTGGTCAAAATTAATGTTGATTCAATAAACTTCATAGAGACATATAAAACAAAGTTTCTAAAATTCATTGAAATTTACATACACCGAATGAAAATAAATTTTTTTTATAGTTGGCGATTAAAAGTTAATTGTTACTGTTTTACATTTAAAATTATACAACTATCGTTACCCGACCATCCTAATGTTTTGAGTTGAAGTACATTTGTTAGATGAAAAGGACAATATTTGCTACAGATTATCAAACTAGTACAGTGACCTAGTTCATCTCTGGATGAACGATGGCAACATGCTGTCAACTTTTTATTACCAAGCGTCCAGACCACAAAAACATATTTCACTGATGATCATATTTTCCAATACGTTTGAATTATTTTTATTCAAAACGGCAAAAACATTTTTCACTGTAATCTGGGAGAATATGGTCCAATAAATATTGCTAGTTGGTGATACATACCTAACATTCAAAAATTATTAATACATACATTGTACTTTTTCATATATGCTTCCAGAATTGTATTGATAATGTGTGTTTTTTTATAGGCGGAGAAGTTTAAGTTGACAACACTGTTTTCTATGTCAGCCGATTTGACAGTTTTTGTTTGTTTTGAGGTTAGCTTAATGTGGCAATTCATCATGAGTATACTTACGTCGGAGCAACGATTCCAAATTATTCAAATTTTTTTTGAAAGGCGCGGTTCAATTCGAGAAACACATCGGGCATTACGTGAGTTTTGTGGTGCTCATAATCGCCCTTCAGAGTGATTAATTCAAGAAACTGTGGATCGTTTTCGCAATACACCTACTTTAAACGATAATACGCATCCCTTAAGACGTCGTACAGTGCGTACACAACAAGGGATTGCTAGTGTGCAGCGTAGTGTTAATGATGATCCAAATGTGTCAATTCCTCATCGTGCTCAACAATTAAACTTGTGTCCATCCACTTTGTGGAATATTTAACGTAAAGACCGTGGTTTACGTGCCTGTAAGATTCAACTTGTGCAGGAATTGGAGCCACACGATCATCATTCGCGCCGTACATTTGCTGAATGGGCCGAAGAAAACATTCTTGTTCAGTAATGAAGTACACTTTTGGTTAAATGGATATGTCAACAAGCAAAATTATCGAATTTGGAGCTGATAATCCACAAGCTGTTGTCGAAACCCCATTACATCCAGAAAAAGTCACCGTTTGGTGTGCTTTATGGGCCGGTGCAATCATTGGCTCTTATTTCTTCAAAAATGCCGATGGTTAGAACGCTACAGTCAGCGGTGAGCGATACAGAGACATGATTACCAACTTTTTCGAGCCCCAATTGGAAGGCATTAATGTTGCAGATATGTGGTTTCAGCAGGACGGAGCCACAAGCCACACAGCTCGCGATACAATTAATTTACTGCAAGCAACATTTGGCCAACAATTAATTTCACGGAATGGACTTGTTAACTGGCCACTTCATTCGTGCAATTTGGCGCCATTAGATTATTGTCTTTGAGGATATCTAAAATCGCTTGTCTACCCCGATAAACCTGAATCAATTGAGCACTTGCAAGTTAACATTCGACGCGTTATTGAAGAAATACAGCTTTACTGCGAAGATTGTGTGAGAATTGCACGTCCAGATTACACCATGTATGCGCCAGCCTCGTCGGCCACATGCCAAAAATCATATTTAAATACTAATATCAACAAATTATCTTTCGAATAAAAATAATTTCATGGACATCAAAAACTTTTTTTGAGTTTTATGTCAATTTAAAGTTCTCCGCCTCTAAAAAAACACCCTTTATATTTCCTTGAATGAAACTCAATGAATATGCTGCAGAATAAGCCTGCATTTTTTAATTTAAGTTGAAAAAAGAAAATTACACTTCCGAGATTATATTTGCTATATTTTGTAGGACACGAACACAAGAAGAGGTATGTGAAATATTTGGTAATACGTATGAAGACTGAGCTAATATAGATTGTGGTACTGTATCTAAAATTATTCATATATTCGAGGAAAGTTAACATGTATGAGAACTCCCAAAAGTAGCCGCCCTGCTATTCCATGGCAAACAAAAAATGACATTGGCATCCCTATGAAGTACGACGGGTACAGGAACTGAACGAAGACGATCCAGTTGGTAGAATGGAGTTCTGTGAAACAATGTTGAATAGCACTAATCCTAAGTTTTTTTCATCAATTTCTTTTTTCTGATAAGGCTACTTTACATTTACATGGCAATAAACAAAACTGCAGGTACTGTTCAGTATGCACAAAAGATGCATGTGCGGGCAGACATTATTATTAATATCATTCTTCGACCTTATTTTTGGGATAATACATATGAAGAATACTACGGATTTTTAGAATTAGAGTTAATTCCAGAATTAGCCAGACTCTTTCCTAATGATAAAAATCCTCATCTCGTCAATAGATTAATTTGGTTCCAGCAAGATGGAGCACCTCCTCATTATCTTCGAGCCGTTCGTGAGTGTCTAATTACATTTCCAAATAGTTGGATTGGAAGAAGAGGAGCTAATAATAATAATAACAAAAGTTGAGTGTCGCTGCTGGAAGACTAAGAAGGTATAAAGAATCAAAGTTGAGAAAGACATCGAACAGGCTATTTTTGACAAATGAGAAATTTTTTTATAGAAATCTCGACAATGATCAGAACAACGTAATTACAGATGTGCCATCTAAGGAAGAGGTAAAATATTTTTGGTCTTCTTTATGATCTGTCCCAGCAAGTCACAACGCACAGGCAGCATGGATAATAGAGGAGGAGGAAAGAATGAGTCACCTTCCAGCCATGGATGAAGTTCAGATACAAGCAAAGCAGATTGGGGAGATTTTAAGAGAGCTATCAAATTGGAAGTCACCTGGAATTGATGGTATACATAATTTCTGGCTGAAAAGGTTTACATCTATACACCCACATCTAGCTTGTCATTTTAATTGCTTCCTTAATGATCCAAAATACATACCTGCATATCTCTCACGGGGAATAACATACCTGTTACCCAATGATCACGATACAAAAGACCCTTCGAAATACCGACCAATCACTTGCCTCCCAACTATCTACAAACTCTTAATAGCATGTATATCTAAAGAAATTTACAAACACTGTGAAGAAAATAATATTATCTCTTCAGAACAGAAAGGGTGTATCAAAAGAGCACAGGGCTGCAAGGAACAACTTTTAATAGATGCTGTTATACTCGAGCAAGCCCTACATAAGAAAAGAAACTTATATACAGCATACATAGATTATCGGAAGGCATTTCATTCTGTACCACATTCATGGTTAATATCCACTCTCCATATATACAAAATTGCACCTTCTATTATCGATCTACTTCGTCATCTGATGTCTCAGTGGTCGACACAAGTTCAACTTAGTTATCATGATGGTACTGTTATCACTGACTTGATTAAAATCCAAAAAGGAATTTTTCAAGGGGATTCGGTAAGTCCACTCTGGTTCTGCCTTGCCCTGAACCCGCTTTCCCATTTATTAAATGCAAGTAAACACGGATTTACCATCAAGACGAACGGTACAGTGCAACAAAAGGTTACACACTTACTATATATAGACGACATTAAACTTTATGCTGGGACCGAAGCTCATATCAACTCACTACTAACCACTGTAAAAATCTTTTCCCAAGACATCCTAATGGAGTTTGGGCTCAAAAAGTGTAGAACCCAGACGCTGATAAAAGGAAAGCATAGTACACACGCATTCGATCTTAACGATGGTAACACTTTAGAAGCAATGCAAGAAGGAGAAACCTATAAATACCTGGGTATGCAACAGTCAGTCCGTACAGAGCATAAGTTTGTGAAGAACCAGATTCGGGAAGCGTATATAAGACGGTTGAGGGCAATACTGAAAACAAAACTAAATGCAAAAAATACAACAAGGGCAGTTAACACCTATGCTATCCCCATCCTAACCTACACATTCGGAATTATTAAATGGACTGGGACAGAAATAGAGGATATCGAGCGAAAAACTAGAACTACTATAACTCAATACCGTGCACATCACCCTAGGGCAGCTATTGAAAGGCTTACAATACCAAGAAACCAAGGTGGAAGAGGTTTACTTGATATCAACTATCTTCATCAAAAACAATGTGCAGGTTTGCAAAAATATTTTATCCAAACACAGCAGGAGTCTCCATTGCACAGAGCTGTATGTCCGGCAGATAAAGGTTATACCCCACTGGATTTAAGTTCAGCTCATCCACAAATCGCTACACAGAGGGAGCAAGTGAATCTTAAAACGGATACATGGAAAAGGAAAGCGCTGCATGGAAGACATCCACATGATCTGTATGATGAGGGGATAGATACAGAAGCTTCAAATCTGTGGCTAAATCGTGGCACTTTATTCCCTGAAACAGAAGGCTTCATTATAGGCATACAGGACCAGGTCATTGCCACAAAAAATTATCTTAAATATATAGCGAAAGACCCAAGTTTAACGGATGATAAATGCAGAAAATGTGTTCAAACATCTGAGACAATCCAGCACATCATTGGAGGATGTACAAGCCTAGCACACTCTGAATACCTACACCGCCACAACTGTGTGGCCAAAATTGTTCACCTGAAACTAGCATCTATCAACAAACTCTCAAAAGACCCGGTACCGTATTATCACTATACACCTGAAAATGTCTTGGAGAATGAGAGCTTCCGTCTATATTGGGACAGAACGGTACTAACGGACAGAACAGTGGTGGCAAACCGTCCTGACGTTATTCTCCTTGACAAATCACGAAAAATTACATATATTATTGATGTCGCAGTCCCTAACTCCAACAATATCAATGAAACTTTTCAAACTAAGTTAACTAAATACGCAGACCTGGCCTTCCAGATTAAACAACAGTGGAAACAAGACAGTGTAATAATCCTTCCATTAATTATCAGTACAACTGGAATAGTACCCAACTCTCTTAAAAATAATTTAACAACCCTCGGTCTGCAATCAGCATTAATAGCTGATATGCAGAAATCTGTGATACTTAACACTTGTCGGATTGTTCGTAAATTTTTAAATGCACAATAGTCAGTACTCATCTTGCAGACCGCCGATGAATACGAAGAGACCGCCATAAGCGAGAATACACCACAATAATAATAATAATTATCCGAAGAGTACAAATCCACACATCATCTTTCAAAGATCTCCATTATACCCCTTGTCATTACAGTAACTGGAATGGTGTCGAAAAATTCCACTGAGTACAAAAAAAAATTATTATCGATAAAAAAAAACATTTTCACAACCATGCAAAAATCAGTCATACTTGAAACATGTAGAATCGTTCGAAAAACCTTGAACTTACCCGAAAATCAATTTTAAAGTCAGCTTTTGTAGTGATTGATCAATAGATCTCACTAAAAAATACTCCCCCGAAATGGGAGAAAAATTGGAATAATAATAATAATAATACTAATACTAATAATAATAATAATATCTTTATTGCTTCAAATTGATACAAATCAATATAGCAGAGGAGCTATCGAATGATCAGCACGATCTCCGAATTTGACACATCTAGATTATTTTTATGGGGTTATTTGAAAAGAAAAGTGTATGTGAATAGGCCCCAGACTATCCCTCTATCCAAAGACTGAAAGAGCATTACAGAGGAGATTGCACTCATTTCTTCGGAAACGATCAGAAAAGTCTTAGATTAATTTTCATTACGAATGTATGTCTGTTTCCAAAGATAAGAAGATCATATTGGACATCACCTTTAATTTTTTTCTTTGGGTATTACTTTCTGTTTATACTTACAATATTAATTACAAAATAAAAGTGTTTTTCCCAATTTCTTGAGTTTGGATTCGATCCGTCCAAAAATACGCCCTCTATCGTGCTTACAAATTTCGTTATATATATATACATATTTATATATATATATATATATATATATATATACATATATATATATATACATATATATATATATATATATATATATATATATATATATATATATATATATATATAACAACAAAGAGATTCATGGGTGATTCACGCAAAATAAAGGGCTACTTAAACAGAGTGGTAACCGCGGACATGCATGTTTCTGGCTCATTTGCCCCTTCAGCACGGTATAACCAAATAAGGATGTGAAATTTGGGAGCAAAGATGTTAATCGAAACATGGGAAAACACAAAACAACGGATTTCAACAGGGAAACCAAACGCTCATTTGTGCCTTCAATTGGAAGATCCCGAGTTTTCAGGACAATAACCAAGATCGACACGGAGGCGCATATAGCCCCCCCGCCATGAACCTTCCGACCCATAGTAAATAACTAGAAGTAAAAGGGTAGTCTTGTGAGGGCTAGTAAGAAAAGAAAACAACAAATATGAGGAGTCCGTCACAGTATCGGCAGGTTAAAAAGAAATTAAACTCGTTTTCACTAGTTCCAAACTTTCGAATTGATTTAATTTATTTTTCAGGGTTAAAATATGAATAAATTCTTATTATACAATAAGTCAATTATAAAAATATAACTTATATATGAGACATTAGTTCGTTGCCGATACTAGTTAGAAAAGAGAAGTTTATTATATATATATACATATATATATATATATATATATATATATATATATATATATATATATATACATATATATATATATTATTGTTATTATTGGTGTTATTATTGGCCAATAATATTTGAAAAATACTGACCTGAACACTATATCCTGGATTTTCAAACGATGCTGGACCTGCTATGTGCCGTGTTGAACGAAGCTCTCCCAATTACTCGGAATATTCTGGTTTTCTCATGGAGATACTTTATACAAACATCAGTAAGTATTACTTGTATACTATTCTTTAATAATTATTCACTTCAATACGGTTTTACTTAGATTTACTTGAAATTTTTTTAAACTTTTAATATAGCCCTGTTCCTACTTTCTTGGCCATACTGCCAGCGACGCCGATCTTCTTTATTCACTTGATGGTTTATTTGTGTCATATTCTGAATTGGGTTTTGACTTGTTCAAGACCAAAATTAAAATATTCTTAATCGAGTAATGTACTCTTTTAATGTTCTATGTGTTTCAATATATATATATATATATATATATATACATATATAAATACGTATATTTTGGAATGTACTTTTCTTGAACCTTGATGAGTATATATTTCAGCACATGTATTCTTGGGACTTAGGTTCGATGGCTAACAAATAACTTTTAATCTATTTTAATTTTCAGGCAACGTTTCGACCGGCATCCTTGGCTTTGTCAAGCCAAAATTAAAATCACTATACAAATAGCATTAGGAATATTTTTCACACAGCATAGATTTAAAATAGTCTTACTTTAAAACATTGGCTCCAACAATTTAGTTAAAATAACATAGGCGTAAACAAAAACACATTTTTACAAATAATATTGATTGCTGTTTTACCGGTCGTCGGAAAACTGGTATTTGAAGTGATCTTTATTATTATGATGATTATTCGTTTTACCATATTGAACCATGGCCGTAACATTTGTTTTACTAAAAGGATTTTGATTTCAACTTGTATTTATATATTTATACTTACATGTGAATATTCTATAACTGATTTTTCATTTTTGATGTTGGTTTATGCATTTTTAGATTATATTTGAATACATTTTACTCTTAGATTTATTTTTTTTGTCATTTATAATATTTTTATTTTTCTTTATTTCAATAGTTCTCTTTTTCTAGTATGAATTTTTGCTTTAAGGAATTTGTTTTGTTCGTAGTCAAATGTGTATTTTTTTGGGTTTCGTGTCTTATTAATGCCGGTTGGTTTTTTTAACATATTTATGGCATTTTATCCAATTCTGTAAATATTGACTGATTCGGCCTATATCCTTTTAGTAAAAAAAATCATTACGGCTATGATCAATATGTTGAAAACAAATCTTGATAATGAAGCTCCCTTCAAATACCAGCTTTCCTACGACAGGTGAAACAGCATTTAATATAGATATATGTAAAAATGTGTTTTGTTTACGTCTATATGTCATTTTAACTAAATTGTTGGAGCCGATATTTTGAGGTAAGACTATTTTAAATCTATGCAGTGTGAAAAATAATCTTAAATGCTAATTGTATATTTTAGTTTTGGCTTGACAAAGACCAGGGACGCCAGTCGAAAGTTATATATATATATATATATATATATATATATATATATATATATATATATATATATATATATATATATATATATTGTAATACTTGTGTGTATAAGAGGAATTTTTAATATTATTGTAATACTATTTTGACTTATTAAATTTTAGTGTGGCTAGCTCATTAAAAGAAAAAGAAAAATTTTATGTATTTATTTATGCGGAGAGAATGAGATACTCTATCTACTTTTTGGGTTCCAGTTATTTTTACACTTTATCTCCAATATTTTATCTTTTATTCATTCAAACAATTTTTTATATTTTTTTTTATATCATTTGGTGCGCCTATGGTTAAAATTTCTCATAAGAATAGTCGATTCCAGATCTCACAGTAATAACAGATGTCAGTTCGTATCCGTTGAAATGATATTTAATAAAACAATGATTTCAATAATATTTAATATGAATTAGTTTGTATTGGTCAGAAAATATGTATTATAAATTTGAACAAAGGAACGAAGTGATGAAATGTCTTATGCTAATATAAAAGTTGAGAAGTCGAAATTTATAAACGTTAAATAGAAATGCGCAAGTACTAAATTGGAACAAAGAAACAAAGCGATGAATTATAAACGTTAAATAGCAATGCGTAAGTACTAATGTTTATGTAATTACTTTTATCAAATCTGTTTTATATCTTTAACATAAATGTTGGTACCAACAAAGACAAAAAAAACTAACCTGGTCCTCACAACCCCACTAATACTCCTTCTTGAAGTGCTGTCTTTTAAAACCACACCATACAGAATTGCCGGGACTCCAATAATTGTTATTTTATATATTTTTATATGTAGCTTCTTTATAGTATTCCTTGTTATATATTTTTATTTGCCGCTTCTACTGTTCATTCAGGACTCTTTTATACAATTTTTATAGTTTTTTTATCTAAAATTTCTTATCATTTCTCCAATATGTCATACCTCCTTCATTTTCTCATCAACAAAACTTCCCTTGTTTTTTGTTGCTATGCCCTAATCATATGTGTGCTGATTCTAATGCTTAAGTGTTAATTTTTTTTAAATTGTGTTTGTGTCCTTTTAAAATGTTCTTTCTACCAAATTATTATTATTCCTTCACATAAACTATCCTCTATTCCTATTTTCTAATTCCTAAATAATAGCTTTATTTACTCAACAACAAAATTCATATATTTCCTGACACAATAAATATAAAGTTCTGTGATTTCTGCTTCTCTTTCGATTTGTTGCATTATTCATTTCCATAGACTTTTTTGACATCTATGTCACTGTGATATATAACCAAACAATTCTCTCCTATGTGACAGTTCCTAAACTTTTGACATTATATATTATAGAATTATCAACTTAATGTCACATTAAAACACTAGTCAGGTCATCTTGTACATTTACCAAGTATTTGTATATTTCTCAGTACTTCACGTTGATAATCATTTTAAATAAAAATTGTTAAAAATTGAAAGCAAGTATTTTTTATAATTCTATTAAGTTTGTAATAGCTGAACTGCACATAACCCAAAAATGAAAAGACACTATCATTCGGATACAAAATTAAGTAATTAAACGGTATCAAATCAATTTCTCCATCCAACATTATGATTGAAGTTGGTCTGATATATATCGATAAGCCAAATAATATTACGGACAGTATAAATTTTATTCTAAACGTAAATCCGAATATCAGCAGCCTTATTAGTTCCGTCACCACGTCAATGCATTCAAAAAAAATAGATTCAAGGTGCTCATTTCAAACCAGTATAATTTTCCCCTAAAATTTTTGACTTATTTCAAAACTTGTGAAATAAGGAGAAAATTTTATATTTTTAGTTCTCTACATAATATTTGTAAATTTGATTTATATTGAAGATTCCCCTTATTTTATCATTATGTATTTCTTTTAATATATAACTGTTTACTCCTTGTTTATTATAAATTTCATATGGCCCTTCATAAGGTAACTGTAACTTTGCACACTTATTTTCTTTTCTATTAGCTACCCTTAAGGCTTTTACTATTACTAAATCACCTTTATCAAACGTTATTTGTTTTTTCATTTTAGCCCTTTTACGTTTAAAATACTTTTCTGCAGATCTTTGTAAATTTTTATTTACCTTTTCAATAGTTGCTCCATAATTTTTTTCATTTAAAATCCAATGTCTTTCCGGCAACGTTTGTTTAAATACATAAATAGGTGTTTCTTCTGTTGTATTATTTGGACTATTATTCACAATATTTTGTATGTTTTGTAAGTTTTCTTCCCACGCCATATGATTGTTATGAACCATTATTCTTAAGAATTTTATTATATCTTTGATGTATCGTTCTGCCAAATTTGAATTAGGATGTCTTATACTTGTGTAAATGGGTTTAATATCATTTTTCATCATGAATTTTTTCATCCTATTATTGTTAAAATATGTTGCGTTGTCTAAAATACACGCTTTTGGTTTCCCATGATCCACTATATAACTTTGTAAATTTTGTATTACAATATTTGTATTTGTTTTCTTCGAAGCATATAAAGTTATAAATTTGGAAAAAACATCCACAATAACCATTATATGAGAATTCCCATTTTCTGATGTTACTAAATTAGATAAAAAATCAATAGCTGCTAATTCTAAAGGTTCTTTTGCGATGATAGACTTAGGCACATTTTCATTATGCCAATTCTTTTCTTTTGCCAGTTGACATAGTCTACAATTTCTTGTAATACTTTTAGCTATGGAATTGTCTTTCTTAGTTATATAATTTTCTCGATATATCTTCCATACTTTTTTTGACCCTATATGCGCATATTCTTCATGAATATGTGTCATAATTTCTTTGGCAAGTAATTCTGTTGTTAAGCATAATTCATCTGTTCCTACAATTTTATAAAATATATCATCCTTTTTATTTGCTCTTTGCTTTTGTTTATCAGATAAATTACATTGATCAGACATTAATTTTTCTTTTGAAAATATTCCCGTTATTTCCTTAAATAAGTTTACACCTATTTTTATATTTTTATGTAACTTAGATTCCTGTCCCTCCATTCTAGTAATGGCATCGACTACAACATTTAGATTACCTGGCACATGATGGATTTCAAAATCATACTCTTGAAGTAATAGAGCCCATCGATGGATTCTACTGTTACCAAACTTGTTCTTTAAAATCGAGGTAAGTGATAAATTATCCGTTTCTATTCGAAATTTATTCCCTAATAGATAAAATCTTAATTTGCTAATGCAATATATGATACTACCTAACTCTAATTCTCCAACGCTATAACTTTTTTCATGTTTTTTGGTTATCCGGGAAACAAAACATATTGGTACTTCTTTTCCTTCGTGTACTTGTAATAATGTACCAGCATATCTATTTTTAGAGGCGTCTGTCCTTAAAATAAATGGTAATTCATATCGAGGTTGATGTAATTCTATTTCATTGATAAATGCTGCCTTTATTTCTTGAAATGATGTTTCCCTCGTTTCATCCCAGTTCCACTTAACTCCTTTGTGCAATAATTCTATTAACGGTAATTCCTTTTCAGATAGATTTGGAATTAATTTTTTGAAATAGTTTATCATTCCCAAGAATCCTCTCAATGTCTTCAGATTATATGGTCTTGTATAATTCTTGATTATTTCTACTCTTTCTGGATCCATTGAGATTCCTGTATGACTAATTTTGAATCCTAAATAAGTGACCTGTTTTTGGAAAAACTGACATTTCTCTAAATTTATTTTCAGACCTGCCTTATCAAGAGCTTCCACTACTGTTTGAAGATGTATTGAATGCTGATCATCATCTTCAGAAAATATTAATATGTCGTCCACATAATGAAGACAAAACATCTCATATCTGTTTAGTATTTCATGTAACGCTTTAACGAGTGCCGCACAAGCACTTTGTAGTCCAAATGGCACTACAGCAAAAGAATAAACAACCCCATCGATCATAAAACCTGTGTATTTTCTAGATTCTTTGTGTAACGGAATTAACCAGAAGCTATGTTTCAAGTCGATTTTAGTAAATATTTTAGCTTTAGTGATTCTACCCAGTATGGCATCCACAGTTAATGGTGCCTCATATTGTGGAATCGTATACGAATTTATTATTCTTGCATCTAAACATATGCGAAGATCTCCACTTCGTTTTTTAACGATAACTATTGGACTGATAAATTGAGTATTACTTTTTTCTATAATTCCATCATGTAACAATTTTTTAATTTCATTTTGTATATCAGTTTTGTATTTGTATGGGATAGGATAAGTTTTGCTTTTAAAACTTTCTATGTTTTTAACTTCAATCTTATGCACATAGTTACTTGCTACTCTAGTTTCTGGAGTGATTAATTTTTTATGTTTTAATAACAATGACATTACGTTCCCCCTATATTGCTCATGGCAGTTTATTATTTCATTATATTCATCCCTATTATTAATTTCAATTCCATCATTATATTCATTTATTATCTCATTATAATCATTAATTATATTAGTTTTATTCTCCCTACATAAATCATTATCACTCTGTCTACTGTAATTTTCATAATTTTTATGCATATTTATTTGATATGTTTTTATCACGTTTGTGTTGTTTTCCCATAAATCAAAACTTATCCATTTCTCATTTAGTTTAAACTTTCTTTGTTCATAATCAATTATAGTTTTATTTTTACTCAATTCATCAGCTCCCAAGACAATGTCAACCTCCATATCTGGTACAATTAACAACTGTAAATCAATATTTTGTTCATTATTTAAATTTATTTCAAGATTAACAACTCTATTAACTTCACATAACTTTTTGTTATTTGCACCTATTAGATTGATTTTTGGTATTTTACTAATATTTACTGCGATATCTTCTAATAAATCTATAGTTTTCTGGTTAATTAATGATGCTTCTGAACCTGTATCTATTAAGATTTTTATTTTATGATTTTGAATATACGTGTTAAAAATTATTAATTCTACTTGATTTTCATTTGATACTTGTTCATTGAGTTTTATAAATTCCCGTGGGTGTTCATAGTTACATACTAATATATTCTTTGCTTTTGGACTGTGCTCAATTAAAAATTTTGTTCCGAAGTATCCTCTCTATGACCCATTACTGCTGTATCTTCTTGTATATTCTCTCTTCTTTGTGCATGTGTCTCTTCACTTCTTTCCGTACGACTGCAATTAATATGTCTGTTATTCCTTTGTCCGTCTTGTTCTGAATTTCTTTTTTCTTGTCTAGGATATCTTTCCCTTTGCTGATTACCTTGGTTATAATCTCCATTATATCTATAATCATTGTTGTATGACCTATTCCGGTTATTATTATTGTAGCCATTTCTATTATAATCATTATTATTTCTGTAAGCTTCATTATTTCTTTGATTATTATCTATGTTTCTTTGAAAATTGTTTGTATCATTTCTATTCTGGAATTGATTCCTTCCATTATAATTATTATTATAACCACCCGATCTGTTACTATTATCATAAGGCCTTGTAACATTTCTGTCGATTCGTTGAAGATATTTACTGAACTGATCCATTGTATTAATACCCTGGATAGCTACGGTTTCAGCCATACCATTTCTGAAATGTCTAGATATGTACAATACTAAATCTTCTTCGCGCATAGGAGGTTCTAAGTGTTGTGCTGCATTGAACATTGCTAATGCATAATTATTCAAACTAGTTCCCCTATTGTGATCATATTTTCCAAAATACAATCGCTCTCGTGCCAATGTTTGTGCATGCTCGCCCCAGTAATAATTAATAAATTGACTTTCAAATTCCTCGAAGTTATTTATACCAAATTCTCTACTATTGAACCATAATAATGCATTTCCTCCTAAACTGTCTCTTATCACTTCTCTAAGATTGTCAATAGGATCGTTTATATTCACTTTATTCCGTAAACTTCTAATAAATATTTTTGGATGTATTCTCTTAATTTCCCCATCAAATTTCATGAAATTTTGGCTTCCACATCCACTCATAAAAATTCTGTCAACTTGACGATTTCCTATTTCTCTTCTCAGCTTTTCTTCAATCTGTTTTATTCTGTCTTCTGTCCTTGCTAACATTTCTTCTCTTAGTTGTTCTCCGATATATTCTCTTCCCAATCCCAATACATTCATTTTCTTACCATTGTCATCAATATTTTTCCTTAATCTCTCCATCGTGTCTTTGTTTTCTCTAACTACCTGTTCTACCTTGTTTTCTAGTTCTTGTTTGTTTTCTTTCATTCCATTCATTAATGTTAGTTCTACCATTTCTATTCCATTTTTTATTTCTTGTATTTTATCATGTGTTTCCTGGGACTCAATATTCACTCTCAATACTATTGTTTCTACTTCTTTATGTATGTCCCCTATTTTATCTTGAGTATGGTTGATTTGTCCTTCTAAATCTTGTCTGATTTCCATCGTTATTTTCTCCAATTCGTTCCTAATTCTTAACCCATTTTCAACAATCTCTTGCCTCAATTTGTTCTCTTGTTCTGTTATGTCTTTTCTGATTTGAATGGTATCATTCCTAATCTTACGAATTTCCTTTCCTTGCTCTTCCAATTTCTTGGTCATTTCCTCTTTCATATTTTGATTATCCCGTTTCAAATCTTCAAACTTGTTATTACTATCCTGTTTCAGGTCTTGCTTCATCTCTTCCATTCGTTGTCCCATATTTTGAATATGTGTTAATATTACTGTCCAATCCACTGGTCTTTCATGTAACTCTTCTTGATTTCCATCCCCTCTATCTGAATCAATTTGTTCTTCCTCGTTAGTGTTACTTGTGTACACATCCAGTGATCTTTCATGCTGTGTTTCAACCTTTTCTAACGATTCATCTGCATTATTATTGCCATGTTCCGTCAATTTTCTATTTCTCAAATCCATGATGTATGTCGTGATTTGATGATTAAAATATTCAGAAAAGACTCCTTACAATAATCACCCTATAATTGTGAATAACCCTATATTTATACCGCCCCACGTTGGCTCGCCATATTGTAATACTTGTGTGTATAAGAGGAATTTTTAATATTATTGTAATACTATTTTGACTTATTAAATTTTAGTGTGGCTAGCTCATTAAAAGAAAAAGAAAAATTTTATGTATTTATTTATGCGGAGAGAATGAGATACTCTATCTACTTTTTGGGTTCCAGTTATTTTTACACTTTATCTCCAATATTTTATCTTTTATTCATTCAAACAATTTTTTATATTTTTTTTTTATATCATTTGGTGCGCCTATGGTTAAAATTTCTCATAAGAATAGTCGATTCCAGATCTCACAGTAATAACAGATGTCAGTTCGTATCCGTTGAAATGATATTTAATAAAACAATGATTTCAATAATATTTAATATGAATTAGTTTGTATTGGTCAGAAAATATGTATTATAAATTTGAACAAAGGAACGAAGTGATGAAATGTCTTATGCTAATATAAAAGTTGAGAAGTCGAAATTTATAAACGTTAAATAGAAATGCGCAAGTACTAAATTGGAACAAAGAAACAAAGCGATGAATTATAAACGTTAAATAGCAATGCGTAAGTACTAATGTTTATGTAATTACTTTTATCAAATCTGTTTTATATCTTTAACATAAATGTTGGTACCAACAAAGACAAAAAAAACTAACCTGGTCCTCACAACCCCACTAATACTCCTTCTTGAAGTGCTGTCTTTTAAAACCACACCATACAGAATTGCCGGGACTCCAATAATTGTTATTTTATATATTTTTATATGTAGCTTCTTTATAGTATTCCTTGTTATATATTTTTATTTGCCGCTTCTACTGTTCATTCAGGACTCTTTTATACAATTTTTATAGTTTTTTTATCTAAAATTTCTTATCATTTCTCCAATATGTCATACCTCCTTCATTTTCTCATCAACAAAACTTCCCTTGTTTTTTGTTGCTATGCCCTAATCATATGTGTGCTGATTCTAATGCTTAAGTGTTAATTTTTTTTAAATTGTGTTTGTGTCCTTTTAAAATGTTCTTTCTACCAAATTATTATTATTCCTTCACATAAACTATCCTCTATTCCTATTTTCTAATTCCTAAATAATAGCTTTATTTACTCAACAACAAAATTCATATATTTCCTGACACAATAAATATAAAGTTCTGTGATTTCTGCTTCTCTTTCGATTTGTTGCATTATTCATTTCCATAGACTTTTTTGACATCTATGTCACTGTGATATATAACCAAACAATTCTCTCCTATGTGACAGTTCCTAAACTTTTGACATTATATATTATAGAATTATCAACTTAATGTCACATTAAAACACTAGTCAGGTCATCTTGTACATTTACCAAGTATTTGTATATTTCTCAGTACTTCACGTTGATAATCATTTTAAATAAAAATTGTTAAAAATTGAAAGCAAGTATTTTTTATAATTCTATTAAGTTTGTAATAGCTGAACTGCACATAACCCAAAAATGAAAAGACACTATCATTCGGATACAAAATTAAGTAATTAAACGGTATCAAATCAATTTCTCCATCCAACATTATGATTGAAGTTGGTCTGATATATATCGATAAGCCAAATAATATTACGGACAGTATAAATTTTATTCTAAACGTAAATCCGAATATCAGCAGCCTTATTAGTTCCGTCACCACGTCAATGCATTCAAAAAAAATAGATTCAAGGTGCTCATTTCAAACCAGTATAATATATATATATATAAATTTCGATTTTCTACTACACCTGTTTTAGTCGAAATTTCAATAATTTCGACTTATTGGCCTGACCGTTCTTCGAAGGGCAAAACAACTACATTCCTGGCTAATACCACGCAGAATATTGAATTACATCCCCTTCGAAAACCGTGACGTCGATCGGCCATTTTGCCGATACGGACATCTGTGGTGATTCGCAACTGATAGCGGAAGAGCATAGTACACTTACGCGTTTCGACCTTCTTGGGTCTCTTCAAGAGTGCCGTAATGCCTTCCAGTTCAGAATCTCTAATCCGAACTGAAGATTACACCCTCCGACAACCTCTCTTGGTTCGTGTAGTTACACAAGCGAGAAGTAGTCAGTTGGCGCCATCTTCACTTTCGAAGGGGATGTAATTCAATATTCTGCGTGGTATTAGCCAGGAATGTAGTTGTTTTGCCCTTCGAAGAACGGTCAGGCCAATAAGTCGAAATTATTGAAATTTCGACTAAAACAGGTGTAGTAGAAAATCGAAATTTATATTTCATATAGCACCTCGTATTTTATGAAATTATATTCATTTTTATTTAATACGACTAATACGGTCGCATTTATCTGAGGTGTTGGTTCGCAACTGAAAGTGAAGATGGCGCCAACTGACTACTTCTCGCTTGTGTAACTACACGAACCAAGAGAGGTTGTCGGAGGGTGTAATCTTCAGTTCGGATTAGAGATTCTGAACTGGAAGGCATTACGGCACTCTTGAAGAGACCCAAGAAGGTCGAAACGCGTAAGTGTACTATGCTCTTCCGCTATCAGTTGCGAATCACCACAGATGTCCGTATCGGCAAAATGGCCGATCGACGTCACGGTTTTCGAAGGGGATGTAATTCAATATTCTGCGTGGTATTAGCCAGGAATGTAGTTGTTTTGCCCTTCGAAGAACGGTCAGGCCAATAAGTCGAAATTATTGAAATTTCGACTAAAACAGGTGTAGTAGAAAATCGAAATTTATATTTCATATAGCACCTCGTATTTTATGAAATTATATTCATTTTTATTTAATACGACTAATACGGTCGCATTTATCTGAGGTGTTGGTTCGCAACTGAAAGTGAAGATGGCGCCAACTGACTACTTCTCGCTTGTGTAACTACACGAACCAAGAGAGGTTGTCGGAGGGTGTAATCTTCAGTTCGGATTAGAGATTCTGAACTGGAAGGCATTACGGCACTCTTGAAGAGACCCAAGAAGGTCGAAACGCGTAAGTGTACTATGCTCTTCCGCTATCAGTTGCGAATCACCACAGATGTCCGTATCGGCAAAATGGCCGATCGACGTCACGGTTTTCGAAGGGGATGTAATTCAATATTCTGCGTGGTATTAGCCAGGAATGTAGTTGTTTTGCCCTTCGAAGAACGGTCAGGCCAATAAGTCGAAATTATTGAAATTTCGACTAAAACAGGTGTAGTAGAAAATCGAAATTTATATTTCATATAGCACCTCGTATTTTATGAAATTATATTCATTTTTATTTAATACGACTAATACGGTCGCATTTATCTGAGGTGTTGGTTCGCAACTGAAAGTGAAGATGGCGCCAACTGACTACTTCTCGCTTGTGTAACTACACGAACCAAGAGAGGTTGTCGGAGGGTGTAATCTTCAGTTCGGATTAGAGATTCTGAACTGGAAGGCATTACGGCACTCTTGAAGAGACCCAAGAAGGTCGAAACGCGTAAGTGTACTATGCTCTTCCGCTATCAGTTGCGAATCACCACAGATGTCCGTATCGGCAAAATGGCCGATCGACGTCACGGTTTTCGAAGGGGATGTAATTCAATATTCTGCGTGGTATTAGCCAGGAATGTAGTTGTTTTGCCCTTCGAAGAACGGTCAGGCCAATAAGTCGAAATTATTGAAATTTCGACTAAAACAGGTGTAGTAGAAAATCGAAATTTATATTTCATATAGCACCTCGTATTTTATGAAATTATATTCATTTTTATTTAATACGACTAATACGGTCGCATTTATCTGAGGTGTTGGTTCGCAACTGAAAGTGAAGATGGCGCCAACTGACTACTTCTCGCTTGTGTAACTACACGAACCAAGAGAGGTTGTCGGAGGGTGTAATCTTCAGTTCGGATTAGAGATTCTGAACTGGAAGGCATTACGGCACTCTTGAAGAGACCCAAGAAGGTCGAAACGCGTAAGTGTACTATGCTCTTCCGCTATCAGTTGCGAATCACCACAGATGTCCGTATCGGCAAAATGGCCGATCGACGTCACGGTTTTCGAAGGGGATGTAATTCAATATTCTGCGTGGTATTAGCCAGGAATGTAGTTGTTTTGCCCTTCGAAGAACGGTCAGGCCAATAAGTCGAAATTATTGAAATTTCGACTAAAACAGGTGTAGTAGAAAATCGAAATTTATATTTCATATAGCACCTCGTATTTTATGAAATTATATTCATTTTTATATATATATATATATATATATATATATATATATATATATTTACAAAATAATATATTTATAATTGATTGTTTACTTTAGGTTCACTTAATGTTGCTTCAGCTAGCTCAAATTAATTGTTGCGCGGGTAATTTATAATTATTTTTGTTTATTTATAGCTCAGGGTAAACATATCAAGTCGAGCATGAGTACTCCTTAATCTCTTTGAGCTCTGGTATGAAGCTTTCTCCATGCAATTTATTATTTTGTTTTATATAGATTAATAAATGATTATTTGTTTTGGTCTATTATTTAAAATAAAAATATATACCTTGTCTAAATTTATGTTGAGACGCCTATGTTATCAATCCTATTCCTGTTTTTAGAATTGACACTTGAAATTAATGGAATAACTATTTCCTGTTTTTAGTATAAGGTATTAAAACGAAAATGACGAACACTGTAATTATATATTATCAAAATTGCGATGGAAATTGGAAAAGAAATACATGTATCAATACAAATAAATTTAAAATCGAAATAGTAGAACAAACAACTATAATCTAATAAACTTTATAAATTGGTACCTTTACGAAAATTTAAATTGTTTTGAATGACCAAATCATAAAATTTTAAATTGGTTAACCAATAAAATGACGCACTAACCTTCACGTAACAATAGTTTCTTCTCGGCTCCAAAAATCTCCAATCTGCTGTAACACCACGATTGTGTTATTGTGTCTACAACCTTTCCTCCTGCTGGACTTCAACTAGACACCGCTCCTCCAGGTAAATCTTGAATTTCTCGTTCCTAATACACTTTATACTATTGTTTATCTTCTCTTCTTTCACAATCCGGTTTCTTTCTTCTAATTATCTTTTTAAATGATACTTTCTAGTATCTTTTATTATTCTACAGCCTTTATTTTATTTATGTATTTTAATTACTTGTCTTCTGTTCCTTTATTTATCTTTCAAATCTTCTCAAATTATTTCATTAACTTTATTTAACTTCTTTTTATACTTTTCTTTTGATTATATGAGAACTAGACTTATATTTTCTGGAATTTTAAAATTTTTCTTAGCATATGTCCTCCCTCAACCACATACTACTGATCGTTTCCAAATCAACGAACTATTTTTTCTTCCCATTGTCATGGACAAAATTAATCATCCAACTACATTTTTTACAACTATCTACATATCCGAGGTCTTTTTATTTAATTTCATATCTTTTTTAACTATATTAGGATATTTAATATTCTTTCCGTTTGCAAAATAATTTAATCTACTGAATTAAAGCTCAACTTCTCTAAAAACTATCGCTATTTAAAAAAACTCTTATTATGTATTATTTCTCCATTCTCATATAAACAAATCTAATTACTCTGAAATACATATGCAATCCTTTTCCATTTATTTTAGAATTCTTCCACAATTAGAGTTCATTATAAACTCGGCCTGAAATTTTAATTTTATTAATATACTTGTGTGCTGTTTTTCGTCATATCGCTCAATAAACCCATCAGAAACACATATAGTTCTATGCCCAAAAAATTCTGTCGCTAGCATTCCATGCTTTGAAAGTAATTTTGACGTTCATAATAATAATAAATACTTAAAAATGGTAATTTTGCTTCTAAATTCTTGTTAAATCGTATGTATTATAATGATCTGAATATTTGTATTCATTCTATTATGTTTTTCTTTGTTTTGGATAATATCTATGAAGTATATGCCAAATTTGCAACTGATTATTTTATATAATTAGGATTTATAGCCTGATATACGAGTTGAATTGTTTAATGAATTGTTGACATCATGGTAAATATTTTGAATATTATTTTTGTATTTCAATATTTATATTAAATAAATGATATCATAGGTATCCATTCATTATTCAATTCACTTTAACTTCATTCAAATGTGATAAAAAAGAATAATTCCCTATGTTTTGGTAATTTCTAACCAACTTCTTGCTTTATAAACATGAAAACCTCTCACATCAACATCTTTAAATTCTTATAGATGTTGTGATGAGTTCAATGTATATATAGTTTTTCTTGGTTTTAAGTTATTTTTTTAAAATATAAATACAAAAAGACGGTTTAAGTTGTTGGGATTACCGTCACTTATCAACGTTTCGGCTTATTCAGCCTTTTTCAAAATAAATCTACATCTAAAATAAAATGATTTTCACAGTAAGAGATACAATACAACAAAAAATCCTTTTTACGTACCCCAAACGTAGAATAATAGTTGATAATATACATTAAAATGTCCAGTCAAGAACTTCGTCAAAACATAAAATATTCTTATGACTCTTACTAAAAAGAATATTCACAACAAAGAATCCACTACATTTATACACATTAAAATTATTTACAGTACTGCTAGATATATTTTACTGAGTTCGTTTAAATCTTTTTTATTGTTAATGGCATGCTAGTTTTTTTGGATACCTATTGATTCCAAAATTTCCCTCGTTTTTGTATTTTGTTCCGACCTTATAATTTTATTCTCCGTTTGGGGTTAGTAAAAAGTTGTATCGGGAGAAAATCATTTTATTGTAGATGTAGATTTATTTTCAAAAAGGCTGAGTAAGCCGAAACGTTAATAAATAATAGTAATCCCAACAACTTAAACCGTCTTTTTGTATTTATATTTTATAAAAATGACCTAAAACCAAAAAAACTACGTTTTAGTCAAAATTTCAATGATTTCGACATATTAGCCTAGCCATTCTTCGAAGACAAAAACAACTACTTTCCTGGCTAATACCACGCGGAATATTTAATTACATCCCCTTCGAAGAACGTAACATCGATCGACCCTTTTGTCGATACAGACATCTGTGGTGATTCGCAACCGAAAAGAAAAGGGCATAGTACATTGACCGGTTTCGACCTTCTTGGGTCTTTTCAAGAGTGCCGTAATGCCTTCTAGTTCAGAGTCTCTAATCTGAACTGAAAATTCCGTCCTCCGACATATTCAGGATATCAGTGTTTCGGAATACTACACGTCGAGGTGAGTTTCTTGTAATTTCAATTGTTTTTGTCCATTACAATTCACATTCTTTTAGTTTGAAAAAGGTCTAACATTCAGACCGAAACGTCACAATTGCTGTACCAGTTTTATTAAAATGACTTTTTAATCAGTTCAATACTGTTTTTATTTGACTAAAACCCAAGAGATATTCTTGAAATATAATGAATTAAAATTTCATAAAATACGAGGTGTGTCTATATGAAAAATAAATTTTGGTTTTCTACTGCACCTCCGTTTTAGTCAAAATTTCAATAATTTCGACATATCAGCCTGACTGTTCTTCGAAGAGAAAAACAACTACTTTCCTGGCTAATATCACGCAGAATATTGAATTACATCCCCTTCAAAGAACGTGACGTCGATCGACCCTTTTGTCGATAGTGACATCTGTGGTTATGCGCAACCGCAAGGAGAAGGGCATAGTACACTGACCGGTTTCGACCTTCTTGGGTCTCTTCAAGAGTGCCGCATTGCCTTCTAGTTCAGAGTCTCTAATCTGAACTGAAAATTCCGTCCTCCGACATATTCAGGATATCAGCGTTACTTGAATTAATTTCAGACCCGTTCTATTTTTTAGTTCATCAATATTATTACGTCTGTGAACGTAAACTGTTGACTTAACTTAACCCCACAAAAAATGTAATGGGGATAGATCAAGAGATCTAGCTGGCAACTCTAAAAATCCTCGTCTGCCAATCCGTCCGTTATGAAACCGCACAGTTGACTATGGTACCAGCAAGATGGAAACGTCAGCGCATTACGCACCACATGTACGTGCATAACTAAATAATATTTTTCGCAATACATAGATTGGCGGATGAAGTTTTTTAGAGTCGCCAGCTAGATCTCCAGATTTATTACTATTAGATTTTTTGTGGAGAAACCTTAAGTGAAAAGTTAACAGGTCTAATAATATTGAAAATCTGTTAGAGAAAATTACGATCGAAATTAATTTAATTAATGCGGATACCCTTAATAATGTTTTGCAAGAGTTTCAACATTGTCTTGCATATTGTCAAGAAACAAATGGTTTGCTATTTGAGCATTTAATTCAATACTTCCGTATGTTCATTAAGTCCTGTTTTCATTTTTCTAAATTACATTATTATGAATGAAATATCTTCTATTTCTCTATCATACGCGAATGAAAATAAGACATTCGTACACAGAAAAATGCATATTTTTAATGGTACTGTCAAATTAGGGTATTCCCATTTCAAAAAATTATAATGACGTCATAACTGAAACAGTTATGACGTTATCCAAAATATGAGAACACCAAAAAAATGCGCAACTGAAAAATAAAATCGACGTGTCTGAGTGGATGTTATAAAATCAGACAAAAATGATTATACAGAATAAGCATTCCTGGGAAACATGAAGTTAGACAATCCAAAGAAGAGAGAAAAAAAATGTTACTAACACAAAAACCGGTATTGACAATTGAAAATTTTATTAAAATTTCAAATATGTCGTTCTGGACATCGAATGCTTCCTTATTTCAAATAAACGTCTCCTTTTTAGAAAAAAAACTGTACACTTTTCCCTACGATCAACCTTTTTTACCCATTTTTTCTTGCTTTGGGAACTTTGATCTATACATGTTAAAACTTCACGATAAAGTATGAAAAATATTTATTCACCGTAAAATCTCTTTTACCTATAAAGAAAAAAGAACAATACGAACAAAAAGCTGAAACTGAAGCTCCTAAATGAAACCTCATCTTTTGCTGTCTAGAACAATAACTCACGAATGAAATTTTACTTAGGTATGCCTCATATAATGTCTCGTGTATTCGAATAAAGTTTTCCTCGTTCGGTACACTGTATCTCGATGGCTTGGAGCTACAAAGAATTTTTGATTGGATAAAATCTCCATTCAGGCTTAATTTAAATTCTAAACTCATTTTTATTTTGTTTTCATATTGTGAGCCGAAAGTTTTCATGCTAAAAGGAGAATTATCTACAAAATAATTGAAGTTGAAAAGAGTGAAGTTGTTGACAAGTTATAGTTACATTTCAAGTAACATTTGTGTATGTATATACATTGTTCCATATAATCTATAATATTATTAGAACCAAGAATACAAATAAAATTTTACATTGCGTCTGAATCAATTTTATGAACTAAAAAGTGACGTAATTATTATTTTAATCTCGAAATTTACCGCTGAAATGGAAACAGAAAATACAATAAATTTTTTAGATGTGTCTGTCTCATATGACAATAAAGGTAGCATTTTTACAAATTGGTATTCAAAACCACTTGCTTCACACAGGTACACAAGTTATTACTCTAATGCTCCATTAAGCTATAAAAAAAATGTTATTAAAAATTTAACTGACAGAGCAGTTAAGTTGTCGCATCCTAAATTTAGAAAAGAAAATTTAAACAAAATTCGCAAAATATTGTTAGAAAATAATTATCCGTTAACTTTTATTAATAAACACATCAAGAAGAGAGTTCATGCTATTTTCAATTCTAGTCAACAAATAAATCAACAAGAGATATACATGTCATTACCATATGTTCATGGACTATCAGAAAAAATTAATAAATGTGTAAAAAAACAAAAATTATCAGTGTCTTATAAACTAAAAAACACAAACCAGCAATTCTTTTCAAAAATGAAACCAAAAATTCCCATAAACAAGCAAACACACACAGTCTATCAAATTCCATGCAATGACTGCAATTGCACCTATGTTGGTCAAAGTAAACAATACCTTCAAAAAAGAATTCAAGCACACAAATATGCAAAAACCGATGTCACAGCATTATCAAATCATTGCAAAAATACTGGACATAGTTTTAACTTTAACGATGTGAAAATATTGGCCAGGGAAAAAAATGAAAAAGTTAGAACGTTTTTAGAAATGATTAACATTAAAAAAGATCCTAATAGCATAAATAATAGAAGCGATATTAGTAATTTAAACATCATCTATGATGGTATTTTGAGAGAATGATATTGGCTCTGATCTCTTGCACTTTGCTATAAAATTTAACAGCATTAAAATCATAATTTGTCCGTACTAACGATAAAATATAAAAAGGAAAAATATTAATTATGTTAAAAAAATTACAACTAATCTATAGAGAGACCAATTTGTATTCAGTTCAATGTCCAAGCAATGCGTGATAAATATGTACCTGTTCAGAAATTGTTTTGTCTTTCATGTGATATCTGAAATAATGAAAGAAAGGTAATAATTTATATTGTTTTCGTGTAATTTGATTTTATAAATATTGACATAATTTTAATTTATACATGTAATAATTTTAGATTATTTTATTAACCAGAAGATGACTTCATAAGTCGAAACGTACGTCGTTATTAAATGTTTTTTAAGTATATTTGACCTTTAATCCAAGAAAGTAACCAAAATATATCTTAAGTGGTCAAGAAAGTAAATAATTCAAATATATATATATATATATATATATATATATATATATTTGTTGTTATATATATATATATATATGCATATTTACATATAAATTTATAAATTCATTAAAAGCTTGATTTGGCCTTTGGGGAAAAAAGATCAGACCATTTGTTTCTTGACAATATGCAGGGTTTATATATTTATATATGTATACTAACCGAACCCGACAGACATTGTTCTGCCAACCATTGATCAATGTTTGTTATAATAAAGCTACTCACTAATAACGAATCCCTGTCACAGATACTATTTGTTATTATTCAATGTTTGAAGATAGTTTTTTCTTCCACTAATAAACGTGGTCGTAGAAAAAATATTGTGTACAGCTCTCACACTAAACACTTTTTTCGCTCGCTTGATTTGCGCTACTGCGCTCCTGAAAAAGTAAACCATACAGAAGTTAGTATGCTACAGCGCTACATGGTGGTAAGTTACAACATAAAGGATAGCAAATACAAATTCTCCATGTTCCAACCATTTTAATTTATGCCCTTTTATATAACTAATCATTTCCCTCTGGATGTCCTTTTCCTATATCCATTTTCCGCTATTTTCTTGGGTCATAGTGTGGTTCAGAGTGTATTTGGTTCAAAAATTCCTAGGTCTTCTTGTTGCTTCTTGGCCATTATCATAATTTCAGCTCCATATGTTATTGTTTTTCTAATTATTGTTTTATAAATTTTCATATTGGTATTTTTGCATAGAAATTCACTATCAATAGCTTTTTATTTGCCTGGAATACTCTATTTGTCGCCATTATTTTCTCTTTGATTTCCATATCTCCATCCCTATCGTTGGTTATTGTCACTCCTAGGTATGTTATTTGATTAACTTCTTCAAATTTAAAGTCGCCAATTCTGGTATTACTTTTTATTAGGTGTTTGTTTACTGTCAATATTTTTGTTTCATTTATTTTTGGGCCCATTTTTTTACCTTCTTCCACAATTACTTTAAACACTTTTTCCATAATCTCTCTGATTTTTGCTACCAACGCTAAGTCGCCGCATATGCTATCAATTGCCCACCACTTGCTCTTATATTTCCTTTGCCCATGTTTATGACTATATATTCCAGCGCCAGAATAAATAGAGTTCTTGACAGAGAATCTCTGTGTCTGACGTCTTTGTTAATTTTGAATCTGTCCGTTTAATATTTCTTTGTTTTTACAGTAGCTGTTGATTGTTTCATAGTCATCCAGACTAACTTTCTTAGTTTTGTGTTGATCTCCATAATTTTAAGTGCTCGGATTAGTTGTTGTCTATTTATTTAATCAAAGGCTTGTTCAAAATCTATAAATAGCATCTCCGTACCGATTTAATGTTCGCCTATGGTTGATTTACTTTTATTAAACCCGTATTGGTATTGCCCTAATATTATGTTTATTCTGTTTGCTAGTCTTTTTTGGATGAACGTGGACAGAATTTTATATGTCGTGTTAACTAGAGTAATCTCTCCATAATTTATGCAGTTCCGTTGATACCCTATTGTTACTATTCTATCTAGCCTTCACCCCTCCGGCATCTTTTCATCCCTCCATGTATTTCTTATTAATTCGTATATATGTTCCGTTAGTTTCACTCCTCAATATTCAATCAGTTATAGTAATTATGCGCCAAGGTAGAAAAGTGAGGTATTATTGTCGAGGTCCAGAGAAGATTCGAAACTATTGCCAAAAAAAATCACAGATATTATATGAAAAGGCGTACGTTGCACACAAAAAATGGTGCGATGATAAAAATGTATTAAAGTCGTCACAATAGTAATTTACGTTACAAGACCGGAAAGTAGTGTTTTTCAGGTCGAGACAAGCAGATTCCAGGGCGAGCCGTAGGCGAGTCCTGGAAGCTTGAAGAGACCTGAAAAACACTAATTTCCGGTTGCGTGACGTACAACATTTTTTTTAAGACAGACACTTCGATACACATTTAATTCTTTATTTTACTTTTTATAACAAAGTGGTTAACAAAACTAAAACCAGATAAAATAATAAAGATACTGGATACAACTGCATAAATCCGTTATTTTTGAATATTTATGTTAAATGTACAATTATGAACGTTAAATATATGAAGGAAAGATGTGTCTGAAATGCTGGGAATTGTTATATTTTTTGTAGTGGTAGTAACAAAATTAGTTTTCTATATTTGTCTTTGGAACATCCCGCGTGGATTTTCTTTGCTATATCAATTTTGCTTTTTACTGAATCTTCTATGTAACCTTCTGCTACAGTGGAGGATTTCCATCCTCCGTGCCGTTTTAAATTTATAATGGGATTCGAGCTTGTCAACTCGACAAGTTAACATCGCTGTGCGTAGGCTGTCGAATATTTGTAAATAAGTAAAACTTAGAAGTGCTTAACGTGTGGTTCCCGTTGTGTATAATAACATCGAGGTAATTAGACTTTCAACTATAAATAATAACACTTTTTGCGATACTTGTTAATAGTACCAAAATAGCTGTTTCTTGTCGACAAGAGACGCATTTATTATATTCAGTATCGGAACTGATAAGCAACCAGTTTTTCAAATAATGGAAACTGGTTTGCTGGTATACCTTCGACAAATTAATGGCAAATAATAATGATAATATACAGGGTGCCGCTTTTTACTACGAGAGCAGCACCAATCAAGATCAAACTCAAACCGCATCCAAAAACATAATGTCTCAAGAAAACAGTGGTACTCAAAATCTTTCTCCTAGCACTTCGTATTCATTAGTAGCTAAATCGGTTTCCACACCTGCATTTCCCAAGAAGGATCAAGCAATTGTCTTACATGCGGGAAAAAACCTAAAATTGTTTGCTACGTCGAAGCCATAGGTGACATCATTGGTGCCAAGAACATTACATTTGCTTCCCGAATTTCTAATAATAGAATATGCATATACCTTTCCAAAACTGAATTATCATATCCATAGGAAACAAAACCTTCAACATCCGCTGACTCATTTCACCGACCAAACGAATATTAATTTCTAATATTAGTCCATGCATTCCACATGATCTAGCTGAAATCTAGGACTGAATCTAGCCTCTCCCATCTCTTTTCTAAAGGCCGGCATCCCTTGGGATGAGTCTATACTCATCCCCAGGTCTATACGCATCCCCCTGAGAATATGACTATTCATATTCTCAGCTTCAGACGACAAGTTTTTGTTTTCCTACCATATGATAATTTTGAACTGCAAACATCTACAACAATCCACTTCGACAACAACGATCACCGAATATTTCTTTCAACTGACCGAACCCGGCCACACATAGTTCTTCCCAAACTATTACTGATAACGAAAATCAACAGCTAACCCCTTGCCAAATAGACACAAGCACCAAAGTGAATGACCAAGAAAATAAACTCACGGTACTTCAAACAGCATTGAAGATAGTTCATTCAGATACAACACCCACCGATAATGATGTTTCTGGAGATGTATCTTTGGTAATTTTAAGTGAATCATCTATTATGCCACCTCCAAATAATACCACCGACGCCATCAAACTCAGTAGATCTGCAAGGAAAAAACCAAAGAAAGAAACTACTCGAAAATCAGAACCCCAATCATATCTAACTGAGGAAACAATAACCATCATCAAAGAAGCGTACCTTCAAGACAACCCTGAAAACTATGTCATGCCCGTGGAAAATTTCATCGCTTTCATCGAAAACACATACAATAATGCTAACCCCTATGAAGAAGCTCTAAAATTCACGGCCGATATTGAAGGCCTCCTAACTAATATGCAGGATATATATCCCCATCTAAAAGATCGATCAATAAAAAATAGATTTTATCGCCTGCGGAAAAAAATCAAAGGTAGCATAGCCCTCGAAGAAACCGACACGGAGAGCGTCTCTAGCGCAACAACGCAATCATCAGTAGGGCAAAGTGATAATGAAGATCTTGACTTAGCCCAATTATCACATAAATCCTCTTAATAGCATCTAATCACTTTTTTTTCTTTTTTTACTACTTTAATCATGTTCCATTTAATCCAATGGAATTGCGATGGGTTTTATCCTCGCATTGAACGAATACAACAACTAATTTCTGAATATCAGCCTAATATACTGTGTCTCCAAGAAACAAACTTCAAAAATTCCCATAAGCCATATCTGAAAAACTTTGTAGGCTACCATTTTATCAGAACAACATTCACAAGGGCCAGTGGAGGGGCTTCAATATTTATTTCTAATGATCTTTTCTCTTCCAAACTACCACTTACTACCAACCTTGAAGCCGTTGCTGTAAATGTCTGGTGTCCACACAAGATTACAATATGCAGCATTTACATACCTCCAAATTGTGACTTACGAGAGTCCGATATTGCAGATCTCACTTCACAATTACCCAAGCCGTTCATTCTTGCTGGCAACTTCAATGCCCACAACGTAATGTGGGGCTCCAAACGCACCTTCGGTAGAGGTAAAACAATTGAAAATATATTGAATAATAATACCAGTTTATGTCTACTAAATACTGGTAGCAACACCCACTTCAGCATAGCATCAGGAATTTTTTCAGCTATAGATCTCAGTTTCAGCGAACCCAGAACAGCCTCCTTAACGAATTGGCGAGCACTAGAGAGCCTATACGATAGTGACCATTTCCCAATACTAATCACCGACAACACTATCAAACCACCAAATACCTTGACGAAATAGAAAACAAAATACGCAGATTGGAATATGTTCAAGTTATTTACTGAATCAGTAACTGACACACTCGAGATTGACGAAAACATAGATGAAACAACTGTACAATTCGTAAAATGTATAATCACCTCTGCAGAAAAGTATATTGGAAAGTACGAGATAGATGCCTCCAGAAAAATCGTACCATGGTGGAATGAGTCCTGCAAAACAGCTATAAAAGAATGTGACAATGCTTTAAATAGATATAGGAAACCCGTTCTCAAGTGGATCTTATACACCTCAAGAAATTAAAAGCCAAGTCAAAACGTATCATCAAAGAAAGCAAAACGGCATCCTGGAACAACTATGTGAGTAGCATAACACCAGCAACTACTCCTGGGGAAGTTTGGAAAAAAGTAAGACAAATGCAAGGTCGTAGTACTTTGAACACTATACCAGCAATAATTGAAGACGACCAACTTTTTACCAAGAGCGAAGACATTGCCAATATCCTAGCAGACTCCCTTCAAAAAAAATCGAAGAATATAAGCACACCTCAAACCCCCCTAGTCAAATGTCCCCTAGATACTTTACATTCCAACTCACTCAATGCCCCTTTCATATTCCAAGAACACACAAGCAATTTCTCTTTTCAAAAACTCCGCTGCCGGACCAGATGGCGTCCCTTTCATCTTCCTAACACCTTTCTACATCCAGTCTAAATAAACTACTGGAACTGTATAATAAAATTTGGATCAACCATAAATTTCCGAAAATATGTAGAGAATCTGTTATACTACCATTTATGCCGATTCCCAAAAACCAGAATCCTTTAGACTTATTTCATTAACCTGCACAATGTGTAAGCTTCTAGAAAAAATGGTGAACAAACGGCTACTCTGGTACCTCGAAACTAATAAACTGCTGAATCCAGACCAATCTGGATCCAGTCCCAAAGATGTACGACTGATAGTTTGGTATCTATGTATGCAGATATTTCCAATGCTTTTTCAAAGAAACAAGAAGTGGTAGCAGTGACTTTTGATATACAAAGTTCGTTTGATAAAGTATGGAGACCCGCTATTACCAATAAATTAAAAGAAATAAATCTAGAAGGTAATATTTTAAACTTTTCAACAAATTTTCTGAGTAATCGATCTTCCAAAGTATCCGTCAACGGTCATTTTTCCAAATCATTTAACCTTGAAAATGGAGTCCCCCCAAGGCTCGGTATTAAGCCCAACCCTATTCGTTTTAGTCTTAAATGACGTAAGCTCCTCTGTTAGACCCCCAATAAAATATTCTATTTATGCCGATGATCTTTTCTTGTACTGTCCCGGTAAATCCTCATTAACCACATCAACATTACTCCAAAATGCCGTAGACAAAATCTCCGACTGGGCTGTTACAGTAGGATTAAATTTCTCTCCAACAAAATCGAAAGTAATCAAATTCAGCAGGAAACGGAACAAACAAATGCCGTCTGATATTAAACTGAACGAGAGAAGTTTAGATGTAGTAGATCACTATAAACTCCTGGGAATAACCTTCGATAGTAAACTCACCTGGAAGCACCACATAGACGATGTCAAGGGTAATTGTTTAAAACGCATAAATCTGATCAAGACACTATCACATCGCACATGGGGGCTGATGAACAACAACTACTAAAAATCTATACAGCTTTAATCAGATCAAAACTAGAATATGGCAGTATTGTGTATAGTAATACAAGCAGATCCACTCGAAATAAGTTAAACTCAATACAGAATACTTCACTCCGCATCTGTTTAGGAGCCTTCAGATCCAGTCCTGCGGAATCACTCTGCTGCGATGCGAATGAAATACTCCTATATCTCCGTAGACAACAGCTTCTACTGTCATACTCAGCACGGGTATTATCTAACCCTACAAATCCAGTATATCATATCATAAACTCAAACCAAACCGACACCCAAAACACCGTAACTAGCTATCATACAATACAACATCTTTTACAACCTTTACTCGAAAATATCGACCTCAAACAAACGGCCAACAGTTGTCTCTCGGAATGGAGTAGGCTGCTCCGCTACTACAACAAATTATTCAATCATTGCACCATCAACTCCCTCCCTATTGTAGTGTACATACAGGCGAACTTTTCAGTATACTCTCAGCTGTCAAATGTATTGAGGACACCCATAAAAAAGTTGCAATATGCACCGATTCTCTGTTATCCATCCTCTCAATAAGGGACATATAATCCAAAAATTATTTAGCCCAACAAATTCAAGAAAGCATCTAATGCCTTCACTAGAAAGGAATTCACGTCTTCCTTATCTAGGTCCCCTCACATGTTGGTATTACCGGAAATGAAACTGCTGATGAGTCCGCTAAAGCTGCGGCATCGTCAGAGTTGCCCAAACAACGTATTCAGCTTTACAGTGATCTTAAAACTTTCTTTAAAAAAACCATCAGAAATAAATGGGCAGATATGTTAAGCACATCCACTAGCAAATTGTCAGAAGTTTAACGAACACCTAATTCCAGCATATTGCCATTAGTCAAGAGGGAAGAAAAACTCGTTTATAGAAGATTGAGAATTGGACATACTCGCGCAACGCATGGATACTTAATGGAATCTGATAAGCAACGACCATACTGTGCCCACTGTCATAATACCTTTCTTACGGTGAAACACATCTTGATAGACGCCCTCTCCTTGTCACAGCATGTCACATCTGAATGGCGATCTTAAGAATATTCTGTGTTCGGAAAATAGCACCTCAGTGATTGATTTCTTAAAAGACATTCAATTGTTTCATTTAATGTAAATTTATATTGATGTATCACGGCTGTAATGTAAATGTATCAATGACCATCAGATGTCGAGACACTAAATAAATAAAAAAATATTTATAATGTCACCTCCTCCATCTACTAGTAAAGTTGCTGAACTTCGACGAAAGCAGTGGCCGCACACAGAATGCAATCCTACTACTTGGGCTGAGCACTTCCCATCTTTAAAAAAAAATAAAATAGTAAATTAAGTACCAAGTGTCAAAAAGGTTACTTTAGTTACGAGTTTTACTAGGCACGAGTGGAGCGAAGCGGAACGAGTTCCTTGTGAAACGAGTGACTAAAGACGTTCTTAACACGAACTATACTTTTTCTTCGCCCGCGGGAAGGAAAAAATTATATTATATTGGAATTATATACATTACATGACGGACGATTGCTGACAGCTGACTGACAAATCAAATGACGCAGAATAACAAAATTATCACGGAATATGAAATTTAACATCAAAAGATGCACTTGATTTGACGTTTAAAAAATAAAAGATAAACGAGATGTGACTTTTCGCATTCTAAACACTAGCGTTTAAAGAGTCGTTTTGTGCATGTCAAACCCGTGTTCAAAGTGCGGTTTTAGTAGAGGATGTAGAAAAAGTCGTTTATGGTTAGTATGCGGTGGTCTGAATTGCGAATAATTCCTATAGAGTTGCAAATCTCTTTCGGAATTTACAATGAATGTCTTGGTGGTATTTGTCTTGGTTATGGGAATTTTAACTATCAACATTGTTTCCTTATCTTCTATATCATCGAGTGTCATATTAACGAGTTCCTCGCGGCGACATGCGCCTGCGGAACCTATAATTAGAAGCACCTACAACATAATTGAGGTTCATTGTAAATTGTAACGAGTTTTTAACTTGTTTTCTATTTTAACTTACCTTAAGCATAAAATATTCGCTATTAGGAGCATTGTTCAGAAACGTTTCAATTTGTTCTCTTGACAGAATTTTAGATTTCTGCTGTTTATGACCAATAGACTTCTTTTTGATGGAAGATATTAGTTTGAAGAAATTATTAATGTTCACATTATCAATTATGGGCAAATTAGATTTTAGCATTGAATATAAGCTCCATAATGAAGAAGTCATTTTTTGGCGCTTTTCAGCAAAATATGCTAGAAGGACTTCTTCATTTATATTTTTCTTTTCTGCTTTTTCTCGATACCAATTTTTAACTGCGTCGTATGACTTCTCGTAACGGACTTTTGATTTTACTGGTATTATATCGTAAGTCGCTTTCCTGGCTGCTTCCAAAATTTCTTCTGGAATCTCATTTTCCGTGTCGAATAATTCAAAATCTGAATTCATATTATTGTTAAATTTGCGCACTCGCGAAATTAGTTTGACATAAATGACAAATTAAAAATCCATGAACTGTCATCACTCGACAATATATCGAAACGTTGTTATCATAGTAACGAAATCAAGGTAGATTGTATTAAAAAAGAGCGATTGGAAAAATGAAAAATCAGGGACCGGAAAAAACTTTTGCCGGTCCCTCACGTCCATTTTCCGGTCTTGATCGGCAAAACGTTATTTTCTGGACGAAAAATTGTCCAGAATGTGTATATTTTCTGGTCGGTCTTAAAAAAATGTATTGCTAGTTTACTTTCAAGAACTAGCCTAAACGAATAAGGCTTCAACTTTGTGGTCCAAATATTCGATGATAAAATCCGTGCTTAACATTAAAGAAAATATTAATATTTTCAATTAATTTAAACTTGTTGCATTTTTGAGAAGAGAAAATTCTTCTTACGAACCCAAAAAAGCACCTATTTCTTCGAGAGATGAAATTTATTTTAGAAGCACCAAATGAATTGTATTTGTCGAAAAAGGTAGATACTTTATTTACTTACGCACTTTTAGTTCATATGAAATATCTTACTATTTTCTAAATAAAATTTGAATTATTTCTTTTTGGGAAAATTAATTTGGTACAGAACCATCCAGAACTGCATCGTTAGTAGAAACTGACATAACAAGGAGTGAGTTTATTTGGATGTGTCTACCCACCGACCCCAAGTTAAGATAAGTGACCATTGACCGTAGTTTATTTTATTCCTCTGGTAAAACTCTAATTTGCTCAATCTCTGAATATATTTACAATATCTCTAAATTCAAAATAGTTAAAAAACCAATGATTGTCCTTCTGGATTTCCCTTATAGACTAGTGATTGCCGAAAATTAATTTTAAAGAAAAAATGAAAATAAAAATATTTTATTAAAAAATAACTTAAATATATTCTATGTTCTTCTGATTGGAATTGCAGGTGCCTGTAGAACAGATGAACTTTTAAATATGAAATTTGAGGATGTGGATATACGAGAAGACATAATTATATTAATGTTAATAAAAGTAAAAATGGTTCGTCGAGGGAATTTGTAATGATGGATTCTTTGTGGATTAATATAGTAAATATTAATATATATATATATATATATATATATATATATATATATATATATATCACTCAGACCTACGCCAAATATTGAGAAACTATTTTTTGGAATTTAAAAGCTACAAAAGAAAATATGGGTCACAACACTATAAGTGGTGTTCCGAAAGAGGTAACTATGTTTTTGAACCTAAAAAATCTAAACACTTTCACTGGGCAAGAAGGACATCTGCCACTATATTAGCAGAAGGTGGGGCCAATATTCTCTCTTTAAAACGCCATGGCGGGTGGAAGAGTTCCACAGTGGCCGAGGGTTATATAGAAGAATGCATTGAAGACAAAAAATGCATAGCAAGAATGGTACAAAACATATCAACAGACCCTCAACCATCTACTTCAAAACCAGATAATGATAATGAAAGTTTTCAAGAAGCTTCGACTTCATCGACCATAATGGCAAAAGTCAACAATCAACGACGGAAAATAATTTTAACTTTGAAAATCGTACGAATAATATTACCCCGTCTGGTGTTACTGGACTTACATTTAATATGACATACAATAACTGCACAGTATATAATTATTTTAGATAAATACCTAAATAATTCTAGTTTATGTTTAGTATCAGTTTATTGTTTTTCAAGTCATATGTTATAAAGCAAGAATTGCAAATATTGTTTAATTTTTACTTTTACTGTTATGAAAAATTAAAAGCTTCGACATGAAATATGAAATTTTCAATTTATAATGTCAATTTATCTTCATTTCTGAATAGGTAGGTGGATATGACCATTAAATTAGTAAGTGAAAATATTTTTTCATTTTGTATTTGCATCAGTTAACCTCACATTTTGTTAAATGTATTGAGATTTAGTTCTAATCAAGTAGGCTCTATATTTTTCTACTTTGGTTAATAATGAACCACTTTGCTACCTCAACAAAAGTGAATAAAGTTAGGTTTAGAAGCTAGTAGTAAAAAAAATGTTTATCCCGTCACTTCCTGGTGTTTTCCTGTTTCTGCTTTTACTGATGATTTCTTCGAGCGTTGGTTCTAGATACTTCTAATAATCTAATTAATACTGAAGGGTTCAAAATTATAAGACTTAACAGAGGAACAAGATGCGCAGGTGTTGCTTTTTACTTAAAATCGTCTTCTTTATATGAAGTTTTGACGCTAAGCTTCATTTCCGATAATATAGAACAACTCTGAGTTGAAATTCTTGTCAATAAGAAATGGTTCTTATTTGGAGTTATATACAGACCAGCGGGTAAAGATTAAACAGAATTTTTAAATATTTTAGAAGACACATTGGCTAAACTTGTTCTTTTTTGTAATAATATAGTTTTTCGAGAAGATGTGAATATAGATTTATTGGATAGTTCTAGATTAATGGCAGAAAGGTTTGTATCCACCATAGATTTATTTAATTTGAAACAAATTGTTGTACAGCCTAAAAGAGTTACAAATCATACTCAAACACTACTTGATGTTATTGCGGTGCCTGTTGAGGTGGATTATATTCTATGCGATGTCGAAAAAATGCCAAAAACTTATAATGCAACGGAGTCAGAGAATATATATTTTATAGATAATGGCTTACAGATAATATAAAACTTATGATGTCTCTCTGAGACAAACCCCTTTCTAAATTTAAATAAACAAAATTACTAGCCCATTGGGAATATTATAAATCTTTAAGAAATTTGACAATTGATAATGACTTAATTACTTTCTATAAAACAAATCTTAAAACTAAACATTATTTTTTTTCTCCTGCGTAAATCAAAATAAACTATACAAAAGTCTTGTAGAAATTAAATCCAATGCCACGGGCGCCGATCAAATCAATGTTGAGATGTTACTGCTATGTTGTCTGTATATTTTACCAATTTTATAACATATCGTAGATACTAGTTTTTATCTATCAATTTTTCCAGACTGTTGGAAACTCTCAAAAGTTTTCCCTTTACCCAAAAAACTAAATATTTCCAGTTTTATCTAAAGTTGTAGAGAAAATTATGAAATTTCAGATGAATATGCACATTAATAATTATTCTTTATTACCAGATACCCAATCGGGCTTTAGAAAAGGGCACAGTTGTACAACTGCCCTTTTGGATATCACAGATACCTTGCTAAGGAATATTGATAATGGCAAAACTTCAGCACTCATACTGCTTGACTATTCAAAGGCCTTTAATACCATAAATCATGAAATCTTATTGGCTACTCTTAACTTTTGTGGCTTTTCAATTAGTGCCATCAATATTCTTAGAAATTATATTGAATGTTGAAAGCAATAAGTAGAAACATATTCCGGCATATCATCGACGAATTTTATTTCTCGAGGAGGTTTACAAGGATCTATTTTAGGACCAGTTCTTTTTTCACTGTATTCAGCAAATATCACTAATTATTTGAAGCATTGTGAACGTTACTTATACGCTGAAGACACTCAATTAATTTATTCTTTTGACCCTTTTGATTATGAACAGGCTCAATATGAGATAAACTCTGACTTGGATCTATTGGCGACCGAATCTAGACGACATGACTTATCCATAAATCCCTGTAAATCGGTAGTACTTTTCTTTGGCAAATACCGTCATGAGATGGAGAATAGAATTGCAGTCTCTTTAGCGGGTAATGATATTATCTGTTCTGCTAGTGCCAGAAATCTCGGACTTGAGCTAGACCCGGACTTAAGGTTTAGAAACAATCTGAGCAAATGTATGTCTTAAGAGAGTTTATATGAATATCAAGATATTATTTCCACATAGGCATATTTTACCTCAAAAAATTAAAATTTTACTTTCTGATTCGTTAGTCTTAAGTCACTTTACTTACAGTGAACGTTATTTATACGCTGACGACACTCAATTAATTTATTCTTTTGACACTTTTTATTATGAACAGGCTCAATATGAGATAAACTCTGACTTAGATGTATTGGCGACCGAATCTAGACGACATGACTTATCCATAAATCCCTGTAAATCGGTAGTACTTTTCTTTGGCAAATACCGTCATGAGATGGAGAATAGAATTGCAGTTTCTTTAGCGGGTAATGATATTATCTGTTCTGCTAGTGCCGGAATCTCGGACTTGAGCTAGACCCGGACTTAAGGTTTAGAAACAATCTGAGCAAATGTCTTAAGAGAGTTTATATGAATATTAAGATATTATTACCACATAGGCATATTTTACCTCAAAAAACTAAAATTCTACTTTCTGATTCGTTAGTCTTAAGTCACTTTACTTACAGTGATGTTGTTTACGGGCCGTGTTTGGAAAAAATAGATGAATTGAGAATTCAAAAGGTTGAAAATGCTTGTTTACGGTTCATATATGGTACCAGGAAAATTGATAATATATCTCATAATTAACGTCGGCAAAATGGTTTAATATGAACACTAGACGTCACTTTTACCCAGCCATGATGTTTCATAAAGTTATACTTTTTAAAACTCCTGATTATCTCTACAATAAAAGTGCGATTAGAAGTGATGTACACAATGTTAATATTCGAACTCGTGGATTGATTTCCCTCCCTGCACATCGTACTACTATATTTGAAAGATCTTTTTCGTTCCAAATCTATAACTTATACAATAAAATTCCTTAAGTTCACTTTAATCTCTTAAAATATCCAATTTTAAAAGAACCTATAAAGAACTTATAAAGAAGCTATTCTCGAGTCAACGGTTGCATAAGTACTTGTTTGTAATAATTTTTATACACCTGGAATTTTTGATAAATGTTGTTTTTGGTTTTTGCCAATACAATTGGAGCTGTAGTACTTTTCCTCTGTTTTTTATGTATTTCGTATTTTTTTGTTATGTGCCTGACAGCGCCTCGCCTTTTGTCCCTTTTTTGAGTTGATTGAAATCTAAATCAGGCTATTTTGGGTCCGGTGGCTGCCATGCATACTTTTTCTAAGGACGTCGACTCGAACAGTTTATACTGCCTGGGCGTTCTATTCCTACATACTATCCAATTTTTTGTAATGAGATACTTTTATATTATTCTGTTTCTAATGATAATATGTAAAATAAACATTTATGTATTATTTATTTATATAATTTTTTATATTAGGAAACAAGTATGTACTGGACACTTTTGATTTATTATTTCGAGCAAATTTTATGACTATAAAATTTTATTTTGAAAACTTATGTGAGAAGTAAAATTGCAAGTAGATGGGTATGACATAAAATCTTGATATATTCTTTATGCTAACCTACTTCTGCAAATAACATTTTTTTATGAGTATTGAGTTTTTGTCTAATGTTTATATACGGTTTGTTTATTAGGATGTTCATCACATCTTTTCATTATCAGATAACCAATTACAAGCTATTTAAAAATAGCAATGAAACAATTTATCATCATGCATAGTGTTTTATTGAATCATAATTAATTTTACATGAATAATGCACATTGATGCATGTCCTTTTCCTGAAACAGGCTTCAATTTTGTGCCACCTTCTTTATTATTTCCAATGAGTTGCAAGGAAGTTGTAATCTCAATAAAATCACAACGTTACATTCGGATTAAACATGAAATGCTCAGAGTAGTAAAGAAAAGCCTTCGTTCATTCCGATTTACTAATAATTCGCATCAAAAAACTTCATTGCAGCTTAAACAATATCTCTGGGTTCACTGAAAATTCAGAAATAATCTCCGTGCATGAAAAGCATGAAACATAAAATCAAACTGAAATGTTTACTCAAACAGCGTTCCAGCGGCATATAACCAGAAAAGTTCGAGAAGCTACTTTACTAACCTTCGCTATAGAACGATTAAGTATTGACCTTTGGCTATATACTTCTCACAACTCTTGAAAGTAGTCTCTTACGGATATGTCGGACATTTCAGTATTTCATTTTTCTGGTAATCCCCTTTAAGAGGCCTACCCGTTGAAATGTTGAGGTAAAACCTCGGTTACCCGGAGTACTCAGAATATAGGAGAGGTAAATGTTAAAAAACTTCATAATTCACATTGGATTCTCTAGTTTGATTCAAACTAAGGTACTTGAGTAAAAATAATAATACTTCTGCAAAAATTTTGTGGGTAAATTGTTTCAGACAAGTGACATATAATGATGATGATGTTTTTATATTTTAATTCTAAACATGGAATTGAAAATACAATCTCTTCGTTTCTTCGAGAATTTGAATACTTTGATTGGAACTATTGGTA